>SJYX01010890.1:152817-185905 GCA_006410675.1 Oreotragus oreotragus | reverse complement strand
GATGGTGAGTGTAGAAATTCTCCATGCAGGCAAATGCCTATGATAATGATGAGCTATAAACAGGTAAAGAATACACCTGAAATACAGGAGACATAGGAGACTCGGGTTCAATCCCTGGATTGGAAAGATCTCCTGAAGGAGGAAAATGGCAATTCACTCTAGTATTCTTGCCTGAAAAATCCCATGGACAGTGGGGTCATAAAGAATCAGATAAGGCTGAGCAACTGACGCACGCATGGATAAAAATACAGGCATTTAGCAATCCTATCCAAAGTCAAGCACTTGGTTATTTTCATATTGCATGCTTTTTTGTATCCTTAAGAACATTTATTGGGGTTAAAGTAAGCATCCGGCTCTCTAAACATTACCAACACGCCCGTCGGTGGAGAGTAACTGCAGTTAAGATTAGCCATGAGTACAGAAATGTGGTGGCCTGAAGATATTGTTGCTGATTCAGATAAAACAAGCCTCATAAACTCCGTTGTCTCTCCTTCAGACTCACAATTTCCCATCAACATTGTGGCCGTCAAGAACGATCATGATTTTCTTGAAAAGGACCTTGTAGAACCTCTTTACAGGTAAACCATGCGAAATATTTTTGTTTCTTTCAATTGTTAAATGTCTGTAATGTCACTGTATTAAGGGGTGAGTTCAACAACAATTCAGTAAGTCCTTATTGAATGCCTACTGTATGCCAGGCTATAAGTGCTTACTGTGAGCATGATCAGTCCCTGGTTTCATGGAATTTGAGTTCTAGTATGAAGCTTCAGACTACAGACTGAGTCAAAGAGACGGTGGGTGAAAGAAAAAGAGAGGAGAAGAACAGATTATCTCAGAGAGTGTTAAATTCTATTTTTAAAAAAAATGTAAAACAAGCTGAGGCTGTAGACAGTGATGGAGTGTGAGTGGGTTATTGGGAGGAGGAAGCATGAGGGACCAGAATATGAGTGGTCAGAGAAGGCCTTGTTACACTCCATGAGTATGTCAAAGTTAGCTGTATTTTTTAAGACAAATGATTCTATCAGCAAAGTGAAATATGTAAGCTCAAGTAATAATATCTGCTTTCAGAAATAATTTACACCTTCAGTATGTGATAGGTGATAAAAGGAGACAAAGATGTATATATGAATAATTCCCTTCCCTCAAAGAATATATAATCTGGTTGAAGAAATCTAACTGAAGAATTGAAGCATACATGAACAAATAAAACAATTGTAACTTGAGTAATAATGAAAGATGCCAATGCAATCAAATATCTCTGAACAATTAAATGTGCATGAGAGGTCGTGTGTGTCTGTAGGAAATTAGCTTGGAAGTTTTTTAACTAAAGCCCTGGAGAGAAGTCAGAGCTGGAAATAAATGTTATCTTCAGGAGGCGAGTCATTTTTCCAAGGCTGTGGAGCTAGTAATGGGTTGAACTGACCTTAAACAAGTTTTCATCACTTGTAGTCCAGTGTTTTTTCTCGTACATTCTGCATTTGACATACAAAAGATAGCAGTTTAAGAAGAAAGTAGTGATGAAGAAACTTTTGTCAAGATAGGAGAGACAAATGTATGTTAGAATATTGTGAAATAATCATAGGCTTGCTGATTCTTTAGACATATACTTATATTTCTGTGTTCATAGCTGCTTTCTCTAGGGTTGCTATATGAAGAGAAAATAGAGTCATGTTAGAAAATGGTCTCTGAATGTTCAAGGAAAGCATTGCTGTGGGTTTGCTTATGTGAGTGAAGAGAAGAGAACTCTTCAAATCACAAACTGCAGGGATGGGCTATTTGGACTCGAAAACAAACAAGCACAAAATGCCATTTGTGAGCATTTATAAGAGGATTGGATAGTTTTATTGTAATTCTTTAAAGGCAATGAATTGAAAAGCAGTGTTTTCTCCTCAGGATGTCTGATGCACACCCCAAGCCCTCATTCACCTCAGAACTATTCCACCAGCACCTCGTCCTGAGTTTTCCCTCTTAGTTTTAACCAAGAGTATGTTTACTAATCAGTTGACATTTTTAAAAAAAAGGTTTATTTATTTATTGGCTGTGCTAGGTCTTCTTGCTGCCTGGGCTTCTCTCCAGTCGCCGCAAACGAGGGTTACTCTTCCTTGCCGCGTGCGGGTTTCTCACTGCCGTGGCTGCAGGCGCTCCGGCTTCGGTAGTTGCAGCCTGTGGGCTCGGTAGTTGCGCGTTGCAGGCTCTAGAGCACAGGCTTGGTAGCTGTGGTGCACGGGCTTAATTGGCCCATGGCGAATGGGATCTTCCCAGATCAGGAATCAAACCCGTGTCCCTTACATTGCAAGGGGGATTCTTAACAACTGGACCACCAGAGAAGCCACTTGGCACTTTTCAAAGAAATATTTCTTATTGTTCATTGTGTTGCATTAATTATCTTTTTCCCAATTGCATCTTCTTGCATACTTATATTTACTTGATTGTCAGATTATGCCTTTTGTTGTTTTTCGCCCAGTTTCATTGAGATATAATTGACATATAGCACTGTTTATGTTTAAGGTGTACAGCATGATTAGACTTACATACATGATGAAATGTTTATAATCAATTTAGTGAAAATTTATCATCTCATATAGATATAAAATTAAAGAGGTAGGGGAAAAAACACCTTTTTTTCCTTGTGATGAAAACTCTTAGGAATTACTTCAACTTTCAGATGCAAAACACACAGCAGTGTATATTATCTTTATCATTTTGTACTTTACATCTCTATGACTTATTTATCTTACAACTGGAAGTTTGTACCTTTTGACTGCTTTGATTTTGTTGCCCCTTCCTCTCACCTCAGGTTGCCACAAATCTGATTTTTTTTTTTATGTAAGTTTGTTTGTTTTCTTTGAAATATTAGGCCTACAACACTATGTTAGTTCCTGGAATTCTATATTTCTATACACTTCAAAATGATCACCACAGTAAGTTTGGTTGTCATCTATCACTATACAAAGATATTACATAATTATTAACTCTGTTCTCCACACTGTACATTTTATACCTGTGACTCATTTATTTTGTAAATGAAGATTTGCACCCCTTTATCTTCCTCACCTATATTTCTCCTCCTTCCACCCCTCCCATCTGGCAACCTGTTTGCTTTCTGTATCTTTGACTCTGTTTCTATTTATTTATTTTGTTTTTTAGATTCCACATATAAATGAAATCTATGCAATTAAATTTTTAAATTCAATTTTAAATCATCTCAATTGAATTTTTAAATCTATATCTTCTTTGAGTCAAGGTGTTCTGTATATATCTGAAGTAAAATTCACTATTTTCAGTTCTTTGAGTTTTGAGAAATGCTTACAGTCATGTAGTCACCACCACAACCAAGATTAAAACAGCTTTATCACCTGAAATACTCCCTGGTCCACCTTTGTCATCAACTTCTACCCCTGCTTCCAACTCCTGGCAACCACTAATCTGGTTTTTGTGCCTAGTGTTTTGCCTTTTCCAGAATGCTATGTAAGTGAAATCAAACAGTATGTAGGCTCTTGAGTCTGGCTTCATTTTACTTAATACACCTAAGATTCATCTGTGCTGTGTGTATCAATCATAGTCTTCCATTGTGTGGATATACTACTACAGTTTGTCCATTCACCAAATGAATATTTGAGTTGTTACCACTTTGAGTGATTATATGGGCTTCCCTGGTGGCTCAGATGGTAAAGCGCCTGTCTGCAGTGCAAGAGACCTGGGTTCAATCCCTGGGTTGGGAAGATCCCCTGGAGAAGGAAATGGTAAGCCCACACCAGTAGTCTTGCCTGGAAAATCCCATGGACGGAGGAGCCTGGTAGGCTACACAAGAGTCAGATACAACTGAGCGACTCCACTTTCTTTCTTTTCTTTCTGGGTGATTATATAGCCCTTATAAACATTCATATTCAAGTTTTTATGTAAACATAAGTTTTAATTTCTTTTGAGTAATTTATTAGGAATGGGGCTTTGGGGTATATTTGATAAGTATATTTTAAATTCTTAAGAAGCCCACCAAACGTTTCCAAAGTGACCATTTTGTATTATCACCAATGATGTATGAGAACCTCTCTCGCTCTGCATCTTTGTTGGTACTTGGTATTGTTTGGTTTTGTTTAGTTCTGCTTTTAAGCATTCTAATAAGTGTCTAGTGTTTCCTTGCCATGGTTTAAACTTGCACGTTCTTAATGAATAATGATGCTGAATGTCTTTTCTTGTGCTTCTTTGCCATTCATATATCTTCTTTTGTAAGATATATCTTCTTTTGTCTGTTCAAGTCTTTTGCCCATTTTTAAAATTTGGTTGCTTTTTTTTTTTTACTGAGTTTTGAAATGTCCTGCCAACATGTAACTTGTTTTTTTCAGTCTCTTAACAATGTCTTTCGAAGAAGTTTTAAGTTTTATTGGAGTCCAATTTATTAATTTTTTTCATGTTTTTAATGTCACATATAAGAAATATTGCCTAACATAAGGTCACTATTTTCTCCTTTGTTTTTCTTCTAGAAACTTCAGTTTTGTGTTTTATGTGTAAGGTGATGATCCATTAATTTTTTATAAGGTACAAAGTATGGATCAAAATTCATATTTCTGCTTATCAGTACCCCATTGGTTGACCGCCATGTTGAAAAGCTTATACTTTCCTCACTGAATTGCCTTTCCACTTATATTGTAAATCAATTGACCATATATGCATGAGTCTGTTTCTAGACTTTCTATTCTGTTCCATTTATCCATGTATCTATTCTTTTATCAGTATGGCACTTGATTACTTAGCTTTGTGTATGTCTTGGAATCCAATAGTATAAATCCTCCAACTTTGTTCTTCTTTGCCAGGATTATTTTGTCTATTCTAGATCTTCTGCCTTTCCATATAAATTTAGAAACCATTCATGGATATCTGTTTTTAAAATCCTCTGGAGTATTGATTTGGATTGTGTTGAATCAATAGATCAATTTGGGGATAATTGATATCTTAACAGACAAGTCTTTTAATTCATACATACAGTCCTATTTATTTAGGTCTCCTTTGATTTCTTTCTTTTTAACCCTGACTTGTCATTTTCAGCATATGAGTAATATACATACTTGAAGGTACCTAAGAATTTCATGTTTTGAGGTGCTGGGTTTTTCTTATCATTTCAGTCTCCCATTATTCACTGCTAATATATATATGATATTGTTCATTTGTATTCTGCAGTCTTTCTAAAATTACTCATTAGTTCTAGTAATTTACACATAGATTCTTAAATTTATATTGTGAAATATAAATTAAAGATTACATTATAAACCAAGAATACAAATTTTGTTACATATTTTTAACTCAGGATTGCAGGAGTGAACATTGCTTCTAAATGTGCAGTTCTGTTTATTTGATGATGTATGTGGCTGAGTGGGCCACACTTTAAGTGTCAAACATGTGGGTGATAAATCCTTATCTGCTCACTGCTGCATGTGATCTAAGGTCCCTTGACTAAGTTCTGGACTTTTTCATTGAAGCCTACTTAAAAAAAAAACATGCCTTTCAGACATGTTATAGATTAGCCAGTACAGGAATCATTTCAAGATATAAAGTTGTGAATAATAATAGCTGTCAGCCAGAAAAATCAGAAAGCCTTCTATTGTAGAGGGCTTCCCAGGTGACGCTAGTGGTAAAGAATCCATGTGTCAATGAAGGAGATGCAGGAGACGTGGGTTCAATCCCTGAGTCGGGAAGATTCCCCAGAGAAGGAAATGGCAACCCACTCCAGTATTCCTGCCTGGAGAATCCCACTGACAGAGGAGCCTGGTGGGCTACAGTCTATGGGATCACAAAGAGTCGGACATGATTAAGGGACTGAGCAGGGATGCAACAACGCCAGATACCACAGTGCCCTTGATAAGGGCTCAGATTGCATTAGAGTGGCAGGAGGCTGTTGTCATTGGAGTAATTCTTAGGGCAGCTGTGTCATCCTTATTATGATATAAGGAAAGCGTTTGGCTGGCAGTGTGTGAGCTGAGATTCTCAGGGCATAGGAGCAGTAGATAGAGCAGAGGCCAAAGGAGTAGTCTCAGCAGGTGGATCAAAGGATGCCAGTGGAATAGGAAGGCAGAGATGGAGGTAGGTTGGCTAAAGGAACACACATGGAATTTCCTTGCCTTCCTACAGTTTTCCTGAGAGCAGGCAGAAGGAAGACTTCCAGCCTGAGGGGAGTGATAGCACTTTTAAAATTCTGAGTTTGATGAGTGGTTAATTAGACACTCACCCACTTATATGGTATGTTACGATTGATGCCTCCAGAGCAGTGGGGGGTTGTGATTTTACTCGTTTTCTTCCTCGTGCAGTGCAGACACAGTGATGGAGCTGGTCTCGTGTTTTATTTTGAAAACTTTGTGAGCTCCACGTTTCTCACGCGTATTTGAAATGCTGAGCCAGTGCAGAATCCTAAAGGGAGCAGGGAACCATAGCCAGAGGGCAGGTAGCTTCTGCCAGGTAGATAAACAGAGACCAGAGGGCTGAAGGTCTCCTACTGTAAATGTTACCCACAAGAATTTTACTCACCTTTGGTTTTCGGAAAGTTTCTCTCATGTATGGACAGACAGTTAACGTCCCGCCAGACAATTAATGTCCTGGGTCCCCATTTACACTTTGAGAATTGTTGAGTAGTGTTAGCCTTTTATAGATTTATAAAAAAGTTATAGATGGTAGTAAGGACGTTGCTGACAGGAAGGGCTCATGCCTGACGGGGTATGTGTGGGGGTGTGGCTCTCATTTGCAGGTCTTGGAAACCAGACAGGGTTGCTGTCTTTAGGGAAAGTGTGAACCTCCAGAATGGTGACCACCCCTCACCATTGCTTCTGCAGCTCTGCCAGCACCAGTGCACAGAGGAGTCTGTAAACATCTGTTACTGCCAGTTAGAATAGTAATGCAGTCTCTGCTATCTTAGCAACCACATTATAATTCTGTTTTGATGGTTTTTGATTGAATTTTTAATTGAAAAATAATTTCCCCTGTGAGTAATGAAAAGCTAATTGCAAATCTAAAATAGCTGGATGAGCTAATGGAAACTGTAACAGTATCAGAATGTAGGCATAGCCAAGGTATCGCAATACCTTGCTAGGTTTGTCACCTTTAAGGCAAACTGCAGCACACAAAAGCACCCAAATGAGATTTTCCAGAAGTAGCATGTTCTGTTAGCATTTTGGTTTGGGGTATTTGTTCAGACTGCTGTTAATAACATAGAGCTTTGATGCCCAAGATGATCTCTGAATTTCTAATTTAATGTTAGATCTGCCTAACTTATGCTGTTAATAAATACTCATTATAACATGTATAAAACAAAGGCATTAATCTTGCTCAGTGCTGTTTCTTGAAGATATGGAACTGACCAAGGTTACAGTTCATCTGTCACTGCCCTTTGCATTTAAAAGAACATCTAGTGGCAATGCGAATCATGTGGGACAAGGGAGACTGTGCAAGAGAGTGCCAACAAAAATGATTTTTACAGTTTATCTCTACACACAAAGCCATGCCATTTGATTTGAGTAAATTAACTAACATTAATAATTTTAAATAATATTTTATGAAAATTGATAATGTACTTTTAAATTTTCTCTTTAAGAATATCATATAAAATGTATAATATTTTATATATTGTGTTAGTCACTCAGTCATGTCCGACTCCTTGTGACCCATGGACTGTAGCCCACTAGGCTCCTCTGTCCATGGGGATTCTCCAGCCTAGAATACTGGAGCGTGTAGCCTTTCCCTTCTCCAGGAGATCTTCCCTACTCAGGGATCGAACTCAGGTCTCTTGCATTGCAGGCAGATCCTTTACCATCTGAGCCACCAGGGAAGCCCATATTGTGTGTTATGACACATAATAATTTTGTGACAATTACCTGAACTGAAACCACAGACAAATCGTGGGGAGAAGGATATAGATGATTACATAATATTCATGGTCACTTCCACCTTTGAAATTCTAACCCTATAATGTAAATACAAATCCCAATAAGCAGTGATTTCATTTCTTCAAAACACAAAGGGCTGGAGAATTCCTTGGTAGTCCAGTGGTTAAGAATCTTCCTTCCAGTGCAACAGATATGTTCAGCTCCAGATCGAGGAGCTAAGATCCCACGTAGCTCAGAGCAGCTGAACCATGGGGCCCACACACTCTAGAGCCTGAGCTCCCCAAGAGAAGCCCTCGTGTCTGAGCACCCAGAGCAGCCAGAGTCTAAACAAATAAACAAGCCTGCTTCTGGCATTTTCCAAAGAAAGCTCAGGTCTTTTTGTGAAACACGATTTGGAGTGTTTTTTGTCTTGTTTTTAAATTCTTTCTTTAAAGGTAATTCTTTCCAGGATGTCTATGTTGCCTTGTGATTTTTCTGAATTTAACTTGTAAGTCCCGAGGTTAGAAATTCTGATTGCATTTGTACCATCATGGACCTCAACTTTAAAAAATAATAATAATTAGAGTAAGGGTTTAAAGCACACTCTGTTCCCTTGTGAAGAGTTTAGAACCGATTCACTGTGGAGAGTAGTGGCACGGTGTCACCTCTTCCTTAAGGTCACTTCATCAAGGCTGTGTCTTGAGGGCCTTACTTTGCTATGGAGACAAATAAGACAGAATTTCCACCTGAAGTCTGAAGTCCAGCGCTGTGGCTCTCAGTCTGAGGTGGGGGCAGCATTTGATCCTGTCTTCAGGCCTGGGAATATTTTTGCTTGTCACAACTGTGGTGATACTACTGGCATCTAATGGGCGGAGGCCAGACATGCTGCTCCCTCCCAAAAGGCACAGTGTACCTCCCACCAACAAGGAATTATCTGTTCCCAAATGCCCATAGTACCTAGGTGGAGAATTGAGTAAACTCTGACTTAAGTGGACAAAAGGTGTGATCGCTGTAAGTACAGTTGCAGGAGAGCTGAGGGCGAGAGCGTTTTAGAGAGCGCTTCCTGGAAAAATGACCATAAAAGGCCAGTAGGGATTACCCAGACAAGAACACGTGAAATTTTGATGTGGTTATTTTGAACTTTCACTTTTGTTTCTTTTATTTGACTAATTTAATGTGCAGAAAAGGCATCTTCATCCCCACCCCCACTTTCCATCACAAACCTCACACCAAGGTAATCTATATAGAATGAGGGTGGCCAAGACAAGAACAGATATAGAAAGGCCAAAGGTAGGGATTTCATATACAAGTGTATAAATTTATATTAAAATTATATTTATATAATTTAAAATCTTTATTTTTTTAATGGTCTCTTATATAAACTTTTCCAACCACCTACTCAAAATAACTTAGGAAGAACACCCAAGAAGCTACAAAAGTAGAACAGCTGGGCTAAAGAAGGAGTTATATCTCTCTGTATATATGTGTGTGTTTAACTATTTGTATTGCATTATGTAAAAAACATTAGCAATATATTTTTTTTAATGCCTTGCTTTGCCACATAAAAAGTAGATGACCATGGCTATCATTTTGGGAGTGTGTACTATGTGCTGATTAGCATACTGAGTTCTTGACACTGATTTCATTTTATTCTCACCGGAACCTATGAATAACAGGTACTATTATTACTGCTGTTGTTCGGAGTTCAGGGGCACCAGATTCCTCCAGGTTTGAGCGGCTGTGTGGTGGTGATGCCTTTCCTTGAGTCAGGAAACAACTGAGGAGAGAGAGAGGAGAGAGACGAGAGGAGTCCAGCCAGGGTTTGAGGTGGGGGAAGGGGTGATGAGCTGAGGTGCCTGGAGGTGCCAGTGAAGGTGTCGAGTGTGCAGCCGGGCCTGTGGGTCTGGAGCTGGACAGGCCCTCAGCTTGAGACAGAGATGCAATGTCATCCACGCTCGAAAGGCATGAGGCCCTGAGAGTGAGACAGTAAAGAGAGGAGAAGAGGGCCAGGGCTGAGCAAGGGGGACCCCACGTCTATAGGGCAGGTAGGGGAGGAGCCGAGAGACGCCCCTTGGCACCTGAGAGTGAATGTTTCTTCCCACCCTGGGGGTTTTTCTTTCTTTCAGTTTTCTCAGAAATCTCTGGTATGACCCTTGCTTCAACCTGGCCTAATTCTCACTGGAGAAATTTTATCTGGATTAGATGCATTTTTTGTGAGAAGTTAAAAAGCTAAGGACACCCCATCTGACTTCGCTAGTACAGGCATACATGAGTTTAAACTTTGAAATCCACAAACTGAAGAAGTCCAAGAAAACCTGTTCTTTTGTTTTTGTGTGCTTAGTCGCGCAGTCGTGTCCGGCTGCTTGTGACTCCTGTCACCCGCCAGGCTCCTCCGTCCGTGGGATTTTAGAGTACTGGAGTGAGTTGCCATTTCCTCCTCCCGGGGATCTTCCCGACCCAGGGGTGGAACTCACGTCTCTTGCATCTCCTGCATCGGCAGGTGTATTCTTTGCCCCAGCACCACCTGTGGGGCCCTCTTCTTTTGTTTTTAGCTCTTTAGCCACTGTGGCTAATGTCCCCGATCAGTTTGCGGAGGGAGCTTGCACTCTTCCCCAAAACTCTCATCATTAGAGGCTATTACTGATTTCAGATTATTTTCTGGGGATGCAATGTAGAGCATGGTGACTATAGTTAATAATACTGTACTGCATATTTGAAAGCTGCTGAAAGAGTAGGGCTTAAGAATTCTCATCACAGAAAAAAAAAAAAGATAGTAACTGTGTGATGATGGACGTTAAACCTATTATGATGATCATTTCAAGTATCAAATCATTATGTCATACACCTTAAGCTTATCTGATGTTGTCTGTCAACTGTAAGTCAATTAAAAATATATATTATGTAACTCATACAGTGCCACATGTCCATCCTCTCCGCCTTGAATGGCATTATATAGCAAGATCAGTCCACGCTTTACTATCCCTCTCCCACACCTCCACTGATGTCCAGGGCCAGTTTGTGGGGTTATGGGCCGGAAGAGGAGCAAGCATTTCTGCTGCCTCAGGACCATTTGCTAGAAGAACAGCCAGAGTGAACAGCTCAGCCAGAGGAGGCCTCCCCTGGCTCAGCTGTGGCCTGGGGACAGCCCCTTGCAACTTCCGGTGACACCTTTCTTTCCCCTTAGACACCAGAAAGCCGTCCCACTGGATGGCCTGTGGTATTTGAAAAGCCTCGCCCTGGCTGAGAACACACCAGATACGTGTGTGCGGCAGAGCTTTCCACCCTGCTCTGCAGAGTCTGTTCTGTGAACCCCCAGACAGAAAGGGGACCTTTCCCAGGCCCCGCAAGGAGGAGCCGCTGCTCCCAGGGGCGCTCCCCTCTGAGCCTGGACCAGGTGACTTGTTCTCGACCGGCTCTGAGGGCCACGCCCAGGGCGCTCCTCAGCAGACGGGGCTGGAGACCTTTCACCTCTGACCCTGGCGAGGAGGGTGAGAAGTTCAGGCTGCAGCCTTAATCAGAATCGCACGTCAGAGATGAACCCACACCCCTGCCTGTTATTCCTCTTGAGCTTTTGGCAGGAATATTAGAAAAATAGCCCAGGAAACTGACCATTAAGTCAGCATGGAAGACCACCTGAGCAGTCGAGAGTCTGGTGGTTTAAAGGTAAAACGTGCATCTAAGAGAAGGAAGGGCGCCACTGCTCCCGTATGTGCGCCAAGTGCAGAGGGCTTCTCTGTGTCTCCCAGGCTCTGTCACAGTGACTGCGTGGGACACCGCTCAGACAGGGCCCCGACCACCCTCCCCATCTCCCTCCCCAGCAAGCACCCTGCCTGCCTTTCCCTCCTCCCCATCCTGGGTGTCCCGTCAGTCACCGCAGCCCGGGCACAGCTCACTGCGCGCTGGCCCCACTGCCACGTGTGTTCAGCTAGGGAGGCAGGGACGGGACGCCCTCCAGGCTCCACAGTGCTCACCGCTAGGAACCGCATCTCATTCGGTACATCATGGGCTCCCGGTGCTCTGCGGCCATGTGCCGGGCAGGAATTCAGTACATGTTTGTTAAATTGCACTGGAACCTGGAAGAAAATGACCTGTCAGTTCACGAATTATTTTAACGCTTCTACCTGTGAGAAGATATGGTGTGGCAATCAATTATTCATTTTCTCCTCAAATGCCCTAAATCTCTCTCCTCCAGAGCTACACTTCTTCACGGCAATCACTCACAGCTCAGCCCTCTACTCAGGCTTCTCCAAAGCTGCTGCTAACCCAAGAGGCATATTTTATGTTTTGTATCACTTACTCTTAAATATTTGATACAATGAACCAACTGATCCCTGCTCTCTGTAATGCTCCTTCTGTGGCTTCCAGGACCACTTTGAGCTGATTCCATTGACCTCCCACATCTCTGACTACACCTTCCCCCAGCCTAGCTCCTCCTGCTCCACCCAGGCCTTGAGCATGGCAGTTTCCAGGGCACTGAATTCTCCCTGGAAGATTGGTTTAATAATTATGTATCCTCTGTGTATATCCTCTACTTGCTGATCATTCCGAAGTGGGTCTGGATGTCACAAGGCGTCCCAACATGACCTCATGTCTCTTCCCTGAATCCCAGTTCCTGGCCCCTCCCTACTTCATTGGCTTTCCCTGTTAATTGACACAGGCACGTTGACAAAAGCCTGAAACCCAGGAGTCATCCTCTATCTCTCCCCGGCCCCCACGCTGCTACGTCAGTGGCCAAGTCTTCATGTGCTCCCACTCCCCCTGCTCCTCTTTGCCATCTCTCACCTAAACTGCTGTCTTCCACCCGTTGTTCTGCAGTCCCGTCTCCATCCTGCCCCCAGTTTTGTCTCCGGCATGCAGTGGCATCACATTACTCTCCTAACTCCTTCAGTAGCTCCCCTTTGCTGCAGATTGCTCTGACATCTTCATTTTGGTTCTTCGTGATCCCACCCCTCCCCATCCCGCCAGTGATTCCTGCTCATATCCTTGCAGTTCCGAGACTAGAGTGCTCCAGTTAATGACTGCTGGCTTTGCCTGTAGTCCTTTTCATCTGGGCAGCGAATTTCTCTCAGTCCTTTATCGCCTTGCTCAAATACTGCCTCCTCTGGGAGGCTTTGTCCTTCTGCGTCCTGAGAGTTAATTGCTTTTCCTTTTGTTCATCAAAATATATATCCCACTCAGGAGTGTGATATCCCCATAGGCAGGGACCACATCTGGTCACCTCTGCATTCCCAGCCCGTCAACTTGTTCCTAGAACTCGGTGCCCACTGTCAGATGGTCGTATCTCAGCTTCTTCTCTTCCTGTTGACTTTCCCTCCAGAACTTCAAGTTTCACTTTTAAAATGAGACTTCTGACTGTTTCTCCTTTACTAATGTATGAACCCTTCTAAAGCCTTCTGAAAACAACAGTAGTAATTAACAGGTTCTGGTAGCCGTGGACATTGTGGGCGGTCCATCTGAAAGGGTCAAACTGCTTTGCTTGTGTCAACACGTAAATCCAGTTTGCCCAAAGCACAAACTGCACAGCTTCAATATGCGTCATGGGTTTCCTCTTTCCATGGAAAATGTAGCGAGGGGAAGGAAACTATCATTTATTGACCAGCCTGTGCAAGGTCCAGGACATAGGCTGTCATCTCCCAGGCCTCCTGGGTCCTCCTTGAGGAGGCTGGAGCGGAGAAATCTCTGGACAGGGCAAAGTCCAGCTGTCTAGCTGATGCATGGTTCCCCTGAGCAAGTGTTTTCTCTCAGAGCCTTAGTCTCCTCATTTGAAAATAAAAGAGGTCAGGCCAGTCGGTCCCCAGAGCCTGCCAGGTTCTAGTATTTCCTTAGCAAACATTTACCCAGTGGATTCTCTCTGAACCAGTGCCTGTGCTGGGCGTTAGAGATGCAAATGAGGTGCAGCTCTCAGCCCGTCATATTCAGTGGGGAGAATAATTCTGCTCTTCTGACTACACAAGGTCTATTGTGACTAAAGCCAGTCGCTGATTGGACCAATGTAAACAAAGTGTGTTCAGTTTAAAAGAAAAACCTACAGAGACTATCATGTATAAAATTTCCTGCTAGGTTTTAGGTGGACTAGAAGAATAAATTATGGTTCCTCTCAAAAGAGGCTCTAATCCAGTGGAAGACACACTGTTCATGCAGCAAAGAAAACACATAATTCCTGTTCCTGCAGGGACAGTTTTCCAGGCCACCAGTGACAGACCAGCTCGGGTTTTCTGAAGGGTTCTATGTCACTTATCATTAAGTGGTTTTGTCGTTTGTTGTTCAGTTGCTCAGTCTGTCCAGTTCTTTGCGACCTCAGGGACTGTAGCCCTCCAGGCTCCTCTGTCCGTGGGGTTTCCCAGGCAGGATTACAGGAGCGGGTTGCCACTGCTTCCTCCAGGGGATCTTCCCCACCCAGGGATGGAACCCGCGTCTCCTGCATTGGCTTAACACTGCTTCACTTAACACCGATTCTGAACTTAACACTGATTCTTAACCACTGAATCGCCTAGGAAGCCCCATCATTAAGTTTGAGAGAAACAAATACTGATGCTAATATTTGTCCTAAATGCAGCCTGGCTATAGTTATAGCAGAAATAATGGTGGTTTTGATAAAGGGCTGTGAATCTTTCTGTTACATGACATGTTCTTTTACCTGAAACAGCCAGTCCTTAAAGAGGCATCTCCATCTCTCCAGGGTGTGTGTTTTATCCATTTTGTATTCTTGGAGAGTCTAGCCATTGTTTACATTATAGAAGATAAATACAGACTGATGCTACACCATGCTGGGAGTGTCTGCCTAGTCTCAGATCACCGTAAAGAATGTTTTCCCTCTTTGTCTTTTTTTCCCAGCTTAAAAAATCAGTTGGGTTTTTTCAGCTTTATTGAGGTATAACTGACAAATAAAATTATAAGATATTTAAAGTATATGGGATGATGATTGGATAAACGTATCTGTCGTAAGAGGAAGAACTGAATAGTTGTGCATATGATATTTGAAACTGTATCCAGAATTTCTAAGATGTCTTTAATCATGACAATTTTGTAGATAGAATTGAGTACTAATAAGAAAGTAGATTCAGAGCAAAAGAAGTGCAGATCACTTTACATCAGTAATTTCAAACTCCAAGAAATAAAATGACTTTTAAATGAATAAAACAAAGATTACATTTTTAAATAATAGATTTTATTTTTAGAGCAGTTTTAGATACACAGCAAAATTAAGCACAAAGTATGGGGAGTTCTCATCTGCCACCTGTACCCACATATACACAGCCTCTCCCACCATTAACATCCCCCACCCAAGTGACACCTCACAGCTGTGAACCTGCATTGACACATCATTGTCACCCAAAGTCTATGGTTTGCATTAGGCTTCACTCTCAGTCTTATACATTTTATAGGTTTTGACAAATGTATAGTGTCAGGTATCCACCATTATAGTATCATACAGAATGTTTCACTGCTCTAACAATCCTCTACCCTTTCTGTCCATCCTGTGATTTCTCTCTTCCTCCTAACCAATAGTAACCAATGATCTTTTTACTGTCCCTGTACTGACTGATCTTTTTACTGTTTTGCCTCTTTCAGAATGCCATATAGTTGGAATCATATAGTATGTAGCCTTTCAGATTGGCTTCTTCCATTTAGTAATATGCATTTAAGGTTCCTCCATGTCCCTTTATGGGTTGATGGCTCATTTCTTTAGCACTGAATAACATTCCATTGTCTGGATGTACCACAGTTTATCGGTTCACCTACTGAAGAACCTCTTGGTCACTTCCAAGTCTTGGCAGTTATGAAAAAAGCTGCTATAAACATCCCTGTGCAGTAGCACCTCACACCCATTGCTATTGTGGACATGTTGGCTGCAAAAGTTTGGTCACATTGTTTTATATTTTAAGTACATATGTCCTTTAGAAATACAATATTTATCTTTATGGATTAAAAAATAATTCCTGTGCAAGTTTTTGTGTGCAATAAGTTTTCAACTCTTTGAGTAAATAGCTAGGAGTGCAACTACTGGAATGTATAGTAAGAAGATGTTTAGTTTTATAAGAAACTGCCAAACTGTCTTCCAAAGGGGCTTTACCATTTTGCACTCCCACCAGCAATGAATGAGACTTTCTGTCATTCTTCATCCTGGCCTGCATTTGGTAATACCAATGTTTTAGAATGTTGTCATTCTAATAGGTATGTTATGGTATCTCACAGTTGTTTTAATTTGCAAGTTTGTAATGATATATGATGTGGAGCATTTTTCATATGCTTATTTGCGATCAGTGTATCTTGTTTTGGTGAGGTATCCTGATTTTTGTCTGTTTTTTTTTTAATTGGATTGTTTTATTATTTTTATTTTAAGAGTTGTGTTTTGTATTTTTTAGATAACAGTCCTTTATCAGATGTGATTTTTGTGAATATTTTCTCCACACCTATGGCATATCCTTTCATACATTGGACAGTGTCTTTCACATAGCAGAAGTTTTTAATTTAATGAAATCCAATTTGTCAAGTATTTATTTCATAGATTATGCCTTTGAAGTTGTATCTAGAAAGTCATCACTAAACCTAAGGTCATTTAGATATTCTCCTATGTTATCTTCTGGGAGTGTTACAGTTTTGTGCTTACATTTAGATCTGTGATCCATTTTGAGTTACTTTATGTGATGCATATAAGATCTGTGTCTAGACTGACTTTTTTTTGCATGTGGATATACAGTTTTTTCAGCGTTGTTTGTTGAAAACCTGTCTCTTCTCCATTGTGTTGCCTTTACTCCTTTGTCAAAGATTAGTTAGCTATATTTGTGTGGGTCTGTTTCTGGGCTCTGTATTCTATTCCACTGATGATTTGTCTCTTCTTTCACCACTATCATACTGTCTTGATTACTATAGCCTTTTGGTGAGTCTAAAAGTTGGGTAGTGTCAATTCTCCAACATTGTTCTTCTACTTCAATATTGTGTTGGTTCATCTGCAAGCTTTTTTCAAAATACTGCAAATCTCAAAAAAAAAATTCCTATTTGTTTATTCATTTGGCTCCACGAGATATTAGTTGCAGCATGCAGGAGCTTTAGTTGTGACATGTGGGATCTTGTTCCCTGACCAGGGATCGAACCTGGACCCCCTGCATTGGGAGCATGGAGTCTTAGCCTCTGGACCACCAGGAAAGTCCCTCCAGTATATTTATTGAAAAAAAAAATGTGTGTTTGAGTGAACCCACACTGATCAAACCTATGTTGTTCAAAGATCAACTGTACATAATGCACCTCAGATAACACTTTTAGTTCTTAGGTAGAGACCTTAACACATTTGGAACTGGCTGTCAGGTACAGGAGCAAAGGACCTGCAGAAGATAGCTTCAGACTAGGTGATCAGCTTCTAGTCCATATCTGCCTGTCATAGTTGACACTAATGAATGTCTAATAAGTGGTTAAGCTGGAGATGGCTGAAAATGAGGATAGTTATTAAATATTTTAAGTAAATATCACGATAAGAAACTGACAAAAAGAACTAGTTTCAATGTGAAGCATTAGTGAAACCAATTTAACAGGCTGTCTCCTGTCTCTTAAGATGAGAAGGGACTGAGTACGACCCAGAAGAGGCAAAATTCAAAGACATCATGGAGGTCTAATTAGCAGGTAGATGACTGTTTTCTAGCTTGGGTGACTTGACTTACTGGTGATGCTGTTAATCAAGACAAGACTTTAAACAGGAAAAGCACGTTTCGAAGAGAATACAGTGAGTTCAGTTTTCATAGGTGAGTTTGAAGGGCCAGGAGGACCCCACAGATGAATGAGACTAGTGAGTAGCTGAAAAATGTAGCTCTGGAGCTCAGGTGGGGTGTCCAGGCTAGAGAAAGAAGATAACCATCATCAGAAACTAGTTTATTTTAAGAGCTGATATCTCTTTATTCCTATGCAGAGTAAAAAGAACCCAGATGATGTGGTGGATGTTAACAGTCAAACACATGATAAAGGGTTAGCTTTGAAAGAGTATGAACATCTTGGGCTTCCCTGGTGGTACAGTGGCTAAGACTCCATGCTCCCAATGCTGGGAACCTGGGTTCAATCCCTAGTCAGGGAACTGGATCCCTCATGCTACAACTGAGAGTTTGCATGCCATACAGTCAAATAAATAAAGAAAAATATTTTTAAAAAAGAATATGAACGTTTCTTATGATGAAGGAAAGAACTGTTAAAATAATTAATGACTTAAGCTGACTGGCAATGGTCTGTTGAGGAATTGTGATATTTTTCATGATCTGAGAATGAATGCCTATAGAGAGGGAAAAAAAAAAGAAATAAATTCTTGGTAGCAATTTGAGGAGCCCAGCTGAGGGAGAATTTCAAAATGTAATTATTGCTAGGTACTAGTCATCACAGACTGCTAAAACAAAATACCACAGACTGGGTGCCTTAAACAACAGAAGTTTATTTTCTCACAGTTCTGGAGGCTGGGAAGTCCAAGATCAAGGTGCCAGTGAGGTTTGGTTTCTGGTGAGGACTCTCTTCCGAGCTTGCAGACAGCCACCTTCTTGCCGTGTCATCCCATGGCTGATTGAGAGAGAGGGAGGGAGTGCTCTGGTGTCTCATCCTTTGTTCAGTCACCAAGTCGTGTCTGACTTTTTGCAGCCTCATGGACTGAAGCATGCCAGGCTTCCCTGTCCCTCACCATCTCCCAGAGTTTGCCCAAGTTCATGTCCATTGAATCAGTCTCTTCCTTTAAAGACATTAATTCTATTGGATTAAGGCTCTACCTTATGACTTCATTTAACCTTGATCATTTCATATTCCAAATACAATCACATTGGGGTTTAGGGCTTCAAACTGTGAGTTTGGGGAGGACACAATTCAGTTCATGGCATATATAATTCAGCACTATAATGTGAGTTCTTTTCCCATTTATACGCAAGAGCACGAGAGAAGAGAGATGGTTGAGTTGATCCAAATTTGGGAATTAGCAGGAGAGGCTGGAGAGAAGGTCAAAATGGCAGATGAAATGAGGGGCTGGTGAAAATATGGCTTAAAATTACTTCCCATGGGTTCCAAGAATGATGGAAAGGGAAGCAGCAGGGATTGGTAAGCTTCATGGAAGGTCCTCTGAGGTCTGGAGGCTGGAGAACAAAGGGGAACCCTTTATCATGTATCATCTCTTGGTAGAGTCCTTTCTTGGGATGTGATTGGTTGTTTCTGCACTTTCAGCTTCACTGGCAACCGATGAGACTCATCAAACTGGAAGGATTTAGGTTCATTATGATAGCAATGATCACATTTTTCTTTCTTTTTAGACGACTAAATACGTTGAACAAGTGTGCCTCAATGAAACTTGATGTGAACTTCCAAAGGAAAAAGGTAGGTACCACTTACTACACCTTACTAAGACCATGGCTGTACCAGCAGGACAAGCTGCATTCACAAATTAAAAACACAAACCTACCCAAAATTCTGAAATGACTGACCGTCTATGTGTTTATTCTCCAAATATCTTGTCTTATCATAAGCATCATGAATAAGCCCGATAGGAACCTAGGCTAACATCTGTTTCACTTTGCTTTAGTTTTGATCAGAGGGTTTGCATACAAATGTAAAATGCCTTGTTTATGATAATCTTTCAGAAGTTTGTTTAGCTGTAAATATCCACTCCGTATTAGACTCAAATTCTCCAGTGATTTGTAGATTAAGAGAATGCAGACCAGAATCTATGGGGTGGGTCATGCCAGGTGTCTTCTGCTTCATTCTTTCCTATGACCTTTTATTTCAAGTGCAGTTCAGGATGTGTTCATTGTCAGGCTGGTTCATTTCATCATGGTTGAGCAGGTGGAGGGAGAGGGTAACAAGAGGATTCAGAACTCGCCCCATCTCTCCATTCTCACCCCTTGTCGTTTTCTCTAGTCACAGGGGACGTCCTTCAGTTTCCTGAGTCACTACACTTCCTCTCTCTTATAGGACTTTGCAGGCATTTTTCCCTCTGTAGGAGTAAGGCTGGCGATTTCAGTTCTGAAACAAAGTTATACTTTATTGAGCACTTAACTGTTTTCCACAAGCTATGTTATGGCATTTCATACATTGTGGCAGAGGGTCTCTGTTTTCTAGAGAAGGAAAATAAAACCTGAACTGGCTAAGTCCCTTGCCTGTGATCTATTAGCTGGTGGAGGAGCAGGGTTTCAACTTCAGGTGTGTCTGACTCCAAAACTGAGACCCATAACCACTGTGCTGAAAGACCTCTCTTTCTCACTGAATTGATCCTTTTAGGAAACTCAGAATTAAAGTCATTAGCTACTTTTTTCACTTCACATCTTCAGTATGTAACAAGTCAAGCCGCACTATATTTTGAAGAAGCAGAGAAAACATCCCTGAGTAGTAAGAAAGTGTTCTTTATTCTGGTCTACACAGAGAAGTCATTACAGCCCATGGATTTTAAGTCACTCCCAAGTAACCAAATCTTTAAAAATAACTTTAGCCTGAATTTCTGCTCTAAAATAGCACCCCCAAAAAAGTGCAAATGAATTTTGGTTGACCTCACCTTCAAAACAATTTTGGGTTTGAGCTAGGAACCAAAGATTCAAGCTAAGGAGGTAAAATGGTGAAAAACAATATCCAGAGAATATATTAAAACATGGGCAATTTGTCCGGGTCAACGAAAAATGAAAAATGTGGGAATAAACGTCCCAGCAGCTGTCTGGCTGAATAAAGCCCTTGAGAAGTACACACACTGTTTGAAGCAGGAAGGTCAGATGTTGTTTTGGTTGTAACACATGGTTCTTATTAAACCAAGCGCAGCCACGCCTGTGTGGCTGTCTGTCCGGCTGCCAGTGCAGATCCTTAGCTGCTATGTATCACAAACACAAATGCCAAAGACTAATGACACGATTTGTTTTCAACTAAGTAGTGTGATTGAATTTTTCCCTTTATCACCAGCATTTCAAAACCCACATGTGGGACAGGCTTGAATAACATGCATTAGGCCATGTTACCTTCACAGAAGCTCCTCTGTAAATTGGTCCCTTCAGCATTCTGACATTCTTAATTCATGCCTTATGTTGGCTATGGTGGCATATACCCTTACAGCCCCTACTTAGCTGTGGGCCCCATGGATGCAGGCACTTGAATAAAACAGGGCTTTCCACACTGTAATGCAGGGACTCGTGGCCTGAATTCTGAAATAAATAAATCCAGTGAGTGGTCTCCACCTACTCACGAATCTTAGCCATGATGCGTATTGGGGGCTGTGGCTTAAGCAACTACATAGGAGACCCTGGTGGTGGCACATGTCCCTATGATCTGCTCCTTACACAAGTCACAGACCAGCCCTTTATCGTTGTTCAGTCTCTCAGTTGTGTCCAGTTCTCTATAGCACCATGGACTGCAGCACGCCAGGCTTCCATGTCCTTCACAATCTCCCGGAGTTTGCTCAAACTCACGTCCATTGAGTCAGTGATACTGTCCAATCAACTCAACCTCTGTCACCCCCTTCTCCTTTTGCCTTCAGTCTTTCCCAGCATCAGGGTCTTTTCCAATGAATTGGCTCTCACATCAGGTGGCCAGAGTATTGGAGATTCAGCCAATCCTTTATTTTATTGCCAAAAAAAAAACCAAACAAACCTAAATACAGACTAGAACTAGGATACATGATCAGAAGTAAAAAGTAAAACTTGAGAACCAAGCACCACAAGAGCTTCAACCAACTGTGGAATTAGTTTGTTTGGCAGAAAAAAAAAAAAAAATACAGTAGCATTTCCTCTGGGCTTGTCCCTATTTTAATCAATCCAAGAAACAGAAATATAATGCTCACCTCTAATCTGCAGAGGCCCAGACATGTTTAATTCCCTAGAATGTCATCCCAAAATGGCTTCACCACCTGGGAACATAGTCATGCTTCTCCCTCCAGAGCCTCAGGAAGGCTGTGTGTGCTTCTTAGCACTCTGTGGTGTGATGAGCAGGTGCCCACAGTGCCCGCTCCACGGCAGGTACCACTGCTCATCACTAACCCCACGTCATAGATGCAGAGATCGAAGGACAGGGAAGCCGAGTAACTTGCCCAGAGCCACTCAGAAACAGCACAGGCAGGATCTGAACCCAGCTGTTCTGCCCTTCTTGGCCCTTGAGAGAGATTCAGAAATGTCTTGTCATGAGCTTCTGGCCCTCGGCCTGAGACCTGGAAGGGATTCCTCAGCAATATACAATTAGGTATTTTTATTGTTTTAGAAGAGGGACATTTCTTGCTTTTTGTACTCAAGTCCACAATTTATTTAATGTCTTTGTGGAAATTTACCTTTGGATCTCTCGTGGTAAAAGAGTCATGAATTTCATTGCTCTGCTTTGAATTTGGTTCTCACCTGATTTTGTTTAATTCTGAAGAGTTTGGTGGGTTGACCCAAGATGGGAAAAGAAAAAAACAAAATCCACAAATCGATGACAATGGTGAAGCCTCGTTCATACTTAGGTAGGCATGCACTTTCCTTGTACATCAAATACCACTCACTCATAAAGCACCAAGACAACTGAAATCACACCCTACCACTTTGCAGAAGAGAAAAGCAATGCTCTAAAGATTCAAGATTACTTTCTCCATGAGAAGCACGTAGCGTGTCCTCAATCTTGGCCATGCATTTCACTGAAAGACTTACTAAACCCCCGCATTTTTGAAAGCCTGAGGACCCAGCTGTTGCCCACCTTTGGCCTCAGGCTCCTCCCCTTGCAATGCTGCAAGTGGCAGGGCCATGCTTCTGAACAGGAGGGCTCAGCCACTCAGCTCCAATCAACTTTAATGGAAGATTCAAACATCTAAATTTCCATGTACTTGTGGAGTAGCCACCCCTTACATCTGTGGGCTCGTATGAGCTCCTGTTTCCAGTGTAAAGAGATGGTCAAATTTTGTTTAAAAAAGAAAAAATCCTTCCCTTTGCAGTGTGTGTTTTTGGCATTTGTCTCTGAAGCATATATTAATTTCAGCTATGACTGCTCGCACTTTTTTAGAAAAAGCCAAAAGAAGTTTGAAGTTTCCTCTAAATTAAAAACGCCAAGGCACATGCAGAGCTACTCTTTCTCAGAAACTGTTCCTTCATTATGTCCTACAGAATTCAGACTTGCTTTATGACAACACTGAAATCCACTCATTACAGTCAGTGTTAATGTGATGTGGGTTCTATTCAAAGTTAAACTCAGAGACTGAAGACTCCAATAAGGATCTCTGTTAAATGGGGAAAGAGAGAGATGCGTACACACACAGGACTCCTACACAAGATTTCCTGAGGCAGGAGGAGCGGCTTCCAAAGGTCCTGGTTAAAGTCACAGTTTTAATAAAGCTCTCTGAAATCGTGACCCCAAGGTGGAAAGCAACACAGAAACCATGACTAATCGCCACGTTGCAGCCAGCACCTCGTGGCCTGGATGCCGTGGGCATTTCAAAGGAGCTGCAGCTGTTGTGAGGGGGCCCGGTCTGAGCCTCCGCCTGCACCCTCCTCCCCACGTTGCCTTTCATAACCTCAAATGTCCCATCAAATAAGACACCACCTGGCAGCTCCAAACAGCAGAGCAAATGAGAGAAGTTACATTTCATTCCATCATTCCCTCGGCTGGAAAGTAGTACATCATACATTGAAGAGTGTTATGTGTGAATATCCTCGAACCTGGATCTTTGAGTGAGGGGAGCTCTTCGCTCATCTTTTCCAACCTCCTGTCCAGCACAGGATTTACTTTCAGAGCATCCAACAAGTCACTCAGCCTCTGTTTATAAACATCTAGACTTGAGTTCATTAAAATGCAGGGCAATTTATTTTTTCCTAACTACTGGAAGTCTTTCATGTAATAGTTGACTTGATGTAAACGTGCCCGTCTGATTCCAACTCTTCTCTCTTGAGAGGCACAGAATATGGATATCTTCTTTGTCCACACCAGAGCTCAGCAAGCTACTGCTCCTGCTTTGGTAAAGAAAGTTGTACTGGAATAAAGCCACACCCATCCTTTTGGCTGCAAAGGCAGAGTTGAGTAGTTTTAATGTTCTAATATTTACCATCTGGCCCTTTACAGAAAGTTTTCTGACCTCTGTTCAATTTAGAACAAAGTTTCTTAAACTGTCTACAGTGAATGATCGATTTTTTAAAATCTTCCCAGCCTGCCACTGACCAAGATTTTGTAAAATTCATTACAAAACAATTATTAGAAACATGAATAATATTAGAAATATGAATGATACAATCATTAGATAATCTCTAATAACTGTATTAGAGAAAATACAAGACTAAATGTTTTATTAGACTTTGGAGATACAAAATTGCATTCCAATAAATATAACTGGAAAAAATATAACAGAAAAGAATTATAAAAATTGTTCATATTTTTACTAAAAGTGTATACTTAGGCAATTAATAAGAAGAATCACAATTGCATTTGCAACTTTTTTCTGTTGTTCAGCTGACAGAACTAAATAAAAAGTTTACTTTGAAATACCAGTTCCCCATATTAAATGTCTATACACACATTTCAATCAAACACTATGACTATGAGTATTCCCCATGGTGAGTTTTCTGTTTGTTATCGAATTTAGGTTTGATTGACAGAAACCACTCACAGACGAAAATGTGTATCTCACATGCTTCTTTGTTTTAATATTAACCATCATAAAGAAGCCAGTCTCACAGAATATGTTGAGTGGGGCTTACCTGACAGTCCAGTGGTTAAGACTCTGCCTTCCAAATTGTGGGGGGTGCAGGCTCGATCCCTGGTCAGGAAGCTAAGATCCCACATGCTTTGCAGCCAAAAAAAAACAAAACATAAAACAAAAACAATATTGTAACAAATTCAATAATGACTTTAAAAATGATACACATTAAAAAAAATAAAAATAAAGAGGTTTTAAAGTAATTTTTTAAAGCTTTGGCTATTCTTTTTACTTTTACCAAAATGAAGTAAGTGAGGCTATATTGTCAAACTTCATCTTTAATCCCGGGGAAGGCAATGGCACCCCACCCCAGTACTCTTGCCTGGAAAATCCAATGGACGGAGTAGCCTGGTGGGCTGCAGTCCATGGGGTCGCTAACAGTCGGACAGACTGAGCGACTTCACTTTCACTTTTCTCTTTCATGCATTGGAGAAGGAAATGGCAACCCACTCCAGTATTCTTGCCTGGAGAATCCCAGGGATGGGGGAGCCTGGTGGGCTGCCGTCTATGGGGTCACACAGAGTCGGACACGACTGAAGTGACTTAGCAGCAGCAGCAGCAGCATCTTTAATCCACAGTCACTAGCTAGTTTCTACAATAGTCTTTCTGTAAAACAATGGATCCTGTACATTATACACTTTGGGTTATGCTAGATAAACTGATCTTAAAATGTCACATGTAACATGGACTTTGTGAGCCCAACACACAAGCTGGTCTCAGCCTCGTTTAGTAAGACAAGTCCAGTGATCATGAACTTGGATAGCACAGCAATGCTAAATGGTGACAAATGGTTTTAGTATTTACTCTTAGTGCCTGAACTCACCTCGCTGAAGACTGGTTAGGGGACTGTCAGCCCCTTGACCATACTTTGAGTTTGTACTGTTCTCAAATTCCTTTTTTCTAAACCAAACCATTACCCCTTTCAATCATCCTTCATAGAGGGTTGTGATGTCTAGATCACTGGCCAACCCGATTACTCTACTCTGGAAATGTATCCCATTCCCTGTCCGCCTTAAGCTGTGGCCTGTTGTTCCTCATCGTTACCAGTGCAGAATACAATGGGGCTGCACCTCCCAAGCGTTGAGATCCATGCTTTTGATCAGATATCCCAAGGTGGATGTCTTGGTTTGGTTACCACATTACATGGTTAACTCATATTAAGCCTAAATCTGCTACAACTCTCAAGACTATTGATAGGAAAGAAGACTGTTCCATCTCACACATCCTATAATAGATTTGTGAAGTTAAGTTCTTCGTGTTTAACTTCATGAAATTTCATCTTATTACACAGGCCATCCTTCAGTTCTGTTAAGATCGTTATGCATCTCAAATCGGTATTCTCTAACAACAATAATGAGTTTCATCTTGCACTTTAAGATTTATCTGGCATTTTCACATATAATCTCATTTGATTCCACTAGCAAACCATGCCAGATGTGGGTTGTTATCATTTCCATTTTACAGCTGAGAAAATTGAGTCTCAGAGTGAGTGCCTTGCTTAAGATCACTTAGTGAGACCTGAATGGATGGGATGGGGGCGGGGTGGAAGGGAGGTCCAGAAGTAAGACACACGTGTACTAACAGCTGATTCACTTCATTGCACAGCAGAAACTAACACAACATTGTAAAGCAGTCATCCTCCAATTAAAGATAAATAAACAGCAGCAAAAAAAGATCACCTAGTGAATAATCTGTGCCATTTTCACAGTTTAAAAACATGAATCCTTCTGACTCATTCAGCTTATTCTTAAAATGGACACAGCCTGAAGGCGTCCTGCATCATTTGTTTTCAGTCTTTCCATCACCCTCTCTGGTGGAGCTACTCAACCAGCTACTCACAAAATGCTCTGTAGCCTCCAGCAGTTTGGTGTCTTGGCCTTTTGTCAGTTCCTGGCTGAAATACAGACACACTGTGTCCCTAGTATTTCCCTGGTTTACTAAATCATTGAGATAACAGAATAAAGTTAGTTTGGTGTGTCTTTTTCTCATAAAAACATCTGACCTCCTAGAGGTTTCCATTTTGCATTTCTAAGTGATCACAAACTATTTGTGTTTAGCCTCAAAAAAAAAAAAAAAAAGAAATCTGATCATCTTCTAAGGAGTACACCTTAACATTTATTATTGGAGAATCTGCTATGTCCCTGACCATCTTCTGGGCCATAAGTGTATAAAAAACTAAAACTGTGGTGTTTTTCATGCTGTGAATCAAGGCCCATTGGTAGGTTATCCAATGAATCTGGTGGGTTGCAAATAACATTTTAAAAAAATGAAATGGACTAAACTAGAATATAAAATATCAGAGGATAAAGATAACTGTGATAGCATAAATTTATGTATTTGTTTATTTATTTAGCTTTAGTGTAATTTGTATATGTGCCTTGAGTTGTGCTGGGATTTTTTCTTTTTAATGAATAGCTAACATGTTTTGAGCACTTAGTATGTTCCATATACTATTATCAGTACTGTATTACTTCCTTTTTTTCTTCTTCAGTTTTATTGAGGTATAATTGACAAATAGCACTGTATCAGTTTAAAGTGTGCAGCATGATTTGACTGACATACATCATGACTATCATAGTAGGTTTAGTGAATATCCATCATCCCAGAGATACAATGCTAAAGAATAGAAGAAGAAAAAAAAAGTATTTCCTTGTGATAAGAACTCTTAGGACTTACCCAGTTAACAACTTTCATATATAACATACACAGTGTTCATTATATTTATGGTGTTTTACCTTGCATCTCTAGTACCCACTTATAACTAAAAAATGTATTTCTTATTGTATGTCACTATCAGTTTCAAAGATCCTGCACCAGTGGGAAAAAAAAGACACAGAATCATGTCCGTGCCCTCTGGATGTTCTCTGATAACTGCATACTAAAGAAGATAGATATCTTTTCCTTTTTACTCTGTTTTATTTTTGTTTTTTATTGCTTTGATTTTTGTTTGTTTGTTTTGGTTCAAACCATCTAAATACTGTAAAATTTCCCTGAACTGTTTGCCTTTGTCCCCAGGAGTTTGCCACTTTTTCGCATGCCTTGGTTGGGTTGTAAATATCTCTTTTTGCCCAGAGCCAGTATAATAAGCTCTTAGAGCCCAGCAGACAGGAGCGGGCTTTCCATCCCTAGCCCGCAGTGCCCGGCTTGGCATCTTTTCTAGATCAACATAAAGAAGTCCTTCTCCAACTAGTATGTGGTTTGCTAGCATCAGTAACCAAGTTTGGGATTGCTTTAGAGAGCTCATTGGAGCCAACACTAAATGTTGTAGTTTCTATTTTAAAATATCTGTATTTTCTTTAAAAGCATATCCTTCTTTTGCCTTCTCAGAAACTATTTGCTAAAAGTTTTTTTCAGAATGTTTACTTAATATCAGCTTCTCCTAGCTTCCTAAAATACGACATGAAAATCCAATACACTGAACCTCCAAACTGTCACAGTACCTGATATTTAAATGGCCCTCAGATGTCAGGGTTTATTGTATCCATCACAGGGAAAGAGGAGGTAGAAAATGCTATGAAGAAAGGATATTTTTGAGTCTTCATCCTAGAGTCTTCCCCTTTTTCCATTTGTGCAACTTTTTAAGCTCTTTTGCTAAAGTTTTATGCAACTTTTTTAAAACTCAAAGCTAATTTCCCACCATGCTCCACAGCTATGAAATTCTCTGTGATTGCCATGGTTTTCTACTTTCTTCCACCTTATACTTGAAAGTTCAAATTTGTCATTTAGTCTAATCCCTGTGAACCTAGATTTTCCGGGAATAAGAATGGAAGGATCCCACATTCACTGACTTGAGTATTTGTTTATTTTTCCTTGAAGATAATACATTGCAATGTCCAGAGGAGTTCAGGTGGATGCCAGATATATAGAAAGATGGATAAGCCGTCTATCTTACATGGACAGGAAGCACAGACGCAACTGAACAAACGAGAAAATAACAAATAAGCAAAATACCCCTCAGTGAAGGATTAGTCAGTGCATTATTTCATGTAATCCCCGAAGCAAACCTATGATGCAGAACCAATTTTCAGTCCCATTTTATAAATGATAGAAATGCACTTTGGAGAGAGTAAGCAACTTTCAGACAGTCACCTGTCTAACTGGTACTGCTTGCACTGACAACAAGGTCTTAGAACCGGATGCCAAAGTAAAGTGAAATAACACTTAGTCCAATTAATATATTTATATGTATACACACATAGAGAGAAAGAGAGCAGTTACTCTCTGCTCAGCATTGGGGAGGATATAAATATGAATACAACACAGATATGCAGGCCCTGGTCCTGATGAGCTTATCTGTAACAGTTGAGAGTAAGTGCTTGGGACATGAGATTAAGATAGCATTATAATAAATGTTACAATAAAGATCTAAACCAAATGCTACAGGAGCACAGTGGAAGCATAGTCACTGCCTTGGGGCTGTCAGGAAGGCTTCAAAGAGACCCATGAAGCTGAGTACCCAAGAATGGTCAGGGATCAGGGAAGGACAGGGGACCATATAAACCCTTTAGGCTCTTAATCCTGTCACAGAGCTGGGTGTTGGGCTAGTTGCAGGTCAGGGAGCAGAATGCAGGAAGATGGGGAGGAACCGCTAACATAAGAAAAGCACATTGGAGTCAGGTTGAAAGAGCTTCAGGTTGAAAGTCAGGTTGAAAATGCCATATCCAGACTTCGGGGAGCTAAGGGGAACGGAAAGTGTCTAAACTGGGAAACCCTGTGATCACACTTGGATTACACTGTGGAAAGCCGTTTAGATGGAGAGGATGTTGGCCTGGCTTTTTCTGTAATAACCCAACCAGAGGTGCCAAGGGCCCACACTGGGGAATAAGAGTGAAGATATGAACGAGGGAGCAGATTTGAGAACCATTTCAGAGTCGGATCTTGGTAATACACATGATGAAGAGAAAGAAGGAACGGATGATCCAGTTCAGCTGGAAAGGAAATTATTTATATGTCTGTGCTGGGCTGGGCCCAGGGATTTGCAAAGATAAACAAAGCCATCTCTGGATTCAGGGAATCCAGACTTCTGTCTCAGGGTCTACAAATTCAGGCAGAACCCAGACGTAAGAGAAATGTGTGCGGTGTATGACAGGGCAAAATGGTGGGACCATAGCACCCAGATCCCATGTCCCAGGAAGGCACTTGGATCCAGGGCTGATTAAAAACAAGAAGGCTGGCCCGGTGGTGCTGGCTGGGATGGGAGCTTCCTCCACCAGGAATCTCTAGAATGGCTCCCAAATTTCCACTTCCAGGAATTTGGAGATAATTTGGCTGTTAACTTACATGAGAACATATGCTAAGAATCAAGTCTGGGAGACTAAGGAGTACTGGCTTTGAGATCTAGTGACTCTGAGGCTCAGAAGAGGAAAGCTAGAAATATGGTCCTCGAGCTCCGTAAAGAGATTTAAGGAAAGAAGTAAGTGCCTTCTATAGCAAGACTGAATTTCTACTCAAAAAGGGACGACTGCAGGTGTTTTATATTTAGCCTGTCCAGCCAGATGGTAATTACATCCTCTATAATTGGTCCACAAAGCTTCTTAGAGAGGAAGGAGGAAAACTGAAGAGAAGAGAGCTGGACGGGTTGGGAAGGGATCTTCCAGCTACTGGGAAGGAAGAGGGCATCCAGGACAATAAAGATGGTGGAGGGACCAGCAAAAAGGTCCACCCATGAGAGGGAGGGCAGGACGAGGCAGGGGTACCATGCCCATGCTCCCCAAACTGCCCTCTCCACCCCCACCACCCTTACATTATTAGCATCCTGCTGCTGTTTTCCAGGGTGACGACTCTGATGAGGAAGATCTCTGCATCAGCAACAAATGGACTTTCCAAAGAACCAGCCGCCGGTGGTCTCGCGTGGACGACCTCCACACACTGTTTCCTGGAGGAGACAGAAATGGGTCGTCGGGAGACATTAGGATGAAAAACACGACCAGCAGTGAAAGCGTCCTCACGGATCTGAGCGAGCCCGAGGTCTGCTCCATTCACAGTGAAAGCAGCGGTGGGAGCGACGGCCGCAGCCAGCTAGGTGGTTACGGCGCCAGCCGGGAGGCCTTCGAGGGCCCCGGGCAGTACTGCGCTGACGGCCCGGTCATGCTGGACGCCACGCTGGTGAGCAACAGCCTCCTGCCGTCCCCCAAAGACGGGCTCCAGCACCCTTTGCACCCAAAGAATGAGAAGCCCAGCCGGGCCAGAGCCAAGTCATTCCTGAAACGCATGGAAACGCTGCGAGGGAAAGGCGCGCAGGGAAGGCACAAGGGGCGGCCCGGGGGCCTGGTGATCAGCGGGCCGATGCCGCAGCAGGAGCCTGAGTCCTTCAGGGCCATGCAGTGCATCCAGGTCCCAAACGGACACCTCCAGAACTCGCCCCCCGCCACCGGCAGCGCCGGGCTTCCTGGCCCAGCCAAGTGGGGAGCTGAGAGCAGCCCCTCGGAGAACAGCAGCAGCGGGGGGAGCACGCCCGGCCTGAAGGAGCGGAGGTGCCAGGAGGCCCACAAGCGCGGGGGCATGTACCTCGACGACCTGGACGTGCTGGCGGGGACAGCGCTGCGGGACGCCGGGGACCGAAAGCACCACGCACACGAGTTTCACTCGCAAGAGAACTTGGTGGTACACGTCCCCAAGGACCACAAGCCAGGGACTTTCCCCAAGGCACTCTCCATCGAAAGCCTCTCGCCAACAGACAGCAGCCACGGGGCGAGCTGGAGGACCGGGAGTATCTCCCTGGGCAGACAGCCCAGCCCGGGGGCCAGAGAGCCCAGGCTCGTGGGGTCCTGCCACAGGGCGAGTCGGGTCAGCATCTACGACAACGTCCCCGGCTCCCACCTGTACGCCAGCACTGGGGACCTTCTGGACTTGGAGAAGGATGACCTCTTCCCTCACCTGGATGACATCCTCCATCACGTCAACGGGCTCCAGGAGGTGGTGGATGACTGGTCCAGAAACGTGTTACCCGAACCACAGACACACAGTGCCAGAGAGGCTGGCTTCTCCCCCTTCCCCTCTCCCAATCAGATCACCTTGGATTTCGAAGGCAACTCTGTCTCTGAAGGTCGGACCACACCCAGTGACATGGAAAGAGACGGCGCATCTCTTACTGAGTCAGAGGCCGCTGGGGTCAGAGAAAGGAGGGACTCGGGCGTAGGGGCCTCTCTGACCAGGCCAAACAGGTTGGTGGCATGGCTTTGGTAAATGAGGTTTAAATCCATTTCATAATAATTATGGTCTATTTATTTAACAAGCATATAGAGTACCTTCTAAATATTTAACACTGGTCTAAGCGAAGTATGCGGTTGGGAATTATTTGAACAGTAGTATGGCTTTTGTGCAAATTGAATCCATTTTAGCTCACATTTGTTTCTCCCAGTGTTTACGCTTTAATTCACTCTTCACTTCAGTTCAGTTCAGTCACTCAGTCGTGTCCAACTCTTTGAGACTCCCATGAATCACAGCACGCCAGACCTCCCTGTCCATCACCAACTCCCGGAGTTCATTCAAACTCATGTCCATCAAGTTAGTGATGCCATCCAGCCATCTCATCCTCTGTCATCCCCTTTTCTTCCTGCCCCCAATCCCTCCCAGCATCAGAGTCTTTTCCAGTGAGTCAACTCTTCGTATGAGGTAGCCAAAGTATTAGAGTTTCAGCTTCAGCATCAGTCCTTCCAATGAACACCCAGGCTTGGTTTTATGCAAAAAAAAAAAAATTGAGCTTATGTGCCAAGCACTGATGACAAGGCCCATTGCCTGTCCACAGGCTCTTCCCATGACCTTGCCAAATCTTACATTTTTAAAATGTTCTATGAGAAATTTCTGAGATCTAAGGTGTAATCAAGAGAGTTCCAGAAAAACATCTATTTCTGCTTTATTGACTATGCCAAAGCCTGTGCCTGTGTGAATCACAATAAACTGTGGAAAATTCTGAAAGAAATGGGAATACCAGACCACCTGACCTGTCTCTTGAGAAACCTATACACAGGTCAGGAAGCAACAGTTAGAACTAGACATGGAACAACAGACTGGTTCCAAATAGGAAAAGGAGTACGGCAAGGCTGTATATTGTCACCCTGCTTATTTAACTTCTATGCAGAGTACATCATGAGAAATGCTGGGCTGGAAGAAGCACAAGCTGGAATCAAGATTGCTGGGAGAAATATCAATCACCTCGGATATGCTGATGACACCACCCTTAGGGCAGAAAGTGAAGAGGAACTAAAAAGCCTCTTGATGAAAGTGAAAGAGGAGAGTGAAAAAGTTGGCTTAAAGCTCAACATTCAGAAAACAAAGATCATGGCATCTTGTCCCATCCCTTCATGGAAAATAGATGGAGAAACAGTGGAAACAGTGTCAGATTTTATCTTTTGGGGCTCCAAAATCACTGCAGATGTGACTGCAGCCATGAAATTAAAAAACCCTTACTCCTTGGAAGGAAAGTTATGGCCAACCTAGATAGCATATTCAAAAGCAGAGACATTACTTTGCCAGCAAAGGTCCATCTAGTCAAGGCTATGGTTTTTCCAGGGGTCATGTATGGATGTGAGAGTTGGACTGTGAAGAAAGCTGAGCGCTGAACAATTGATGCTTTTGAACTGTGGTATTGGAGAAGACTCTT
>SJYX01010890.1:56533-152654 GCA_006410675.1 Oreotragus oreotragus | reverse complement strand
GGAGTTGGACTATAAAGAAAGCTGAGTGTCGAAGAATTGATGCTTTTGAACTATGGTGTTGGAGAAGACTCTTGAAAGTCCCTTGGACTGCAAGGAGATCCAACCAGTCCATCCTAAAGGAGATCAGTCCTGGGTGTTCATTGGAAGGACTGACGCTAAAGATGAAACTCCAATACTCTGGCCACCTGATGTGGAGAGCTGACTCATTTGAAAAGACCCTGATGCTGGGAAAGATTGAGGGCCAGAGGAGAAGGGTATGACAGAGGATGAGACGGTTGGATGAGATCACCGACACAATGGACATGGGTTTGGGTGGACTCTGGTAGTTGGTGATGGACAGGGAGGCCTGGCGTGCTGCGATTCATGGGGTTTCAAAGTCGGACTCTACTGAGCGACTGAACTGAACTGAACTTTTAAATAATGTTATTTTCTTTCTTGAATTAAATTATCTTTATTTTAAAGATAAAGATAAAATTAATCTTTCTTGAATTAAAATTTTTTTCAGTTTTATTGAGAAATAATTGACATACCTCAATTATAATTAAGATTAAGGTGTACTGCATATTGGTTTGATCTACATATATTGTAAAATGATTACCACAATAGGTTTAATTAACATCCATAATCACATTTATATGCAATAAAAAGGAAAGAAAAAAAATTCACCTTGTGATGAAAACTCTTAGGACATACTCTCTTAACAATTTTCCTGTATATCATACAGCAGTCTTAACTATACTCATCATGTTGTATGTTACATTCCTAGTTCTTATTTATCTTATGATGGAAGTTTGTACCTTTCCTCCAATATCCCTTCTCCCCACAGCCTGCCTCTGGGAACAGCCACAGATCTCATCTCTTTTTCTCTAAATTTGGTGGGGATTTTTTGTTTTTCTTGGATTCTACTTATAACTGAGAACATGCAGTATGAATTTGTCTGTCAGACTTATTTCACTTAGCATGATGCCTTCAAGATCCATCCAGTGTCACAAATGGTAGGATTTCCTCATTATTTATGGCTAAATTACACACACACACACACACACACACACACACCATTTCTTTACTTTTTTATCCATTCATCCATCACTTGTCACTTAGAAGCTGTTGTAAATAATTCTGCTATGAACATGAGGTGCAGATATCTTTTTGAGTTAATGTTTCATTCCTTTTGGATACAGTCTCAGAGACAGAATTGCTGGATCATGTTATAGTACTATTTTTAATTTTTTGAGAACCCTCCATACTGTTTTTCCATAGTGGATGTACCAATTTACACACTCCCATAAGCAGTCACAAGTGTTCCTTTTCCTCCACATCCACACCAGCATTTGTTAGCTGTCTTTTTTGATGATGGTCATTGTAAGGTGTTATTTCGTTGTGGTTTTAATTTACATTTCCCTAATGACTAGTGAGTTGAGCATCTTTTCAGGTACCTGTTGACCATTCATTTATCTTCTCTGGAAAAATATCTATTCAGATTCTATACCCATTTAAAAAATCTTATGATCCTTTGTATTTCTGTGGTATAAGTTATACTATGTCCTTTTGCATTTATAAGTTTGTTAATTTGGGTCCTCCGTCTTTTTTCCTTGGTAAGTAAGGGTTTGTCAATTTTGTCTATCTTTTCAAAGAACCAACTCGTAGTTTGGTTAATGTTTTATATGTTATTGGTATTTATTTAACACTGTGGTAATCTTTATCATTTCCTTCCTTCTACTTTTAGGTTCAGTTTCTTCTTTTTCTAGAAGTTCCTTCAGGCACAGAGGTAGGTTCTTTATTTGGTATCATCTTGCTTTTTAATATATGCATTTATTGCCATGAACTTCTCTCTTAGAACTGCTTTTGCTGCATAAGTTGTGTTTCCATTTTCGTCTCAAAATCCTTTTTAAATTTCTCTTTTAGTTTCTTCTTTGATCCATTGGTTTCCTAGGAAAGTATTGTTTAATTTCCATGTATTCATGTATTTTCCAATTTTCCTCTTTTTATTGATTTCTGCTTTCATACTATTGTGGTCAGAGAAGATCCTTGGTATGATTTCAGTCTCCTTGAATTTGCTGACTTATTTTGTGGTCTAACATATGATCTGTCATAGAAAATGTTCCATGTGTACTTGAGAAGAATCTGTAATCTGTTACTGTTGGCTAGAAGGTTCTGTCTATGTCTGTTAAGTCCTTCTTGATCTGTAGCATTGTTTAAATCTGTATTCTCTCTCTAGATGATCTGTCAGTTGTTAAGATCCCCAACTAAAGTCCCCAGCTATTACTGAATTGCTATTTATTTCTCCTTTTAACTCTGTTAGTTCTTGCTTTATATATTTAGACGTTCCAATGTTGGATGCATAAATATTTACTATTATATCTTCTTGATGGCTTCATTATTGTTGTTGTTCAGTCGCTAAGTTGAGTCTGACTCTTTGAGGGACTACAGCACAACAGGCTTCCCTGTCCTTCATCATCTTCTGGAGTTTGCACAGATTCATGTGCATTGAGTAGGTGATGCTATCTAACCATCTCATCCTCTCCTACCCTCTTCTCCTTTTCCCTTCAATCTTTCCCAGCATCAGGGTCTTTTCCATTGTATGCTGATCTTTTCTTGTCTCTTTTACCATTTTATGCTTAAAGTCTATTTTGTCTAATATAAATACCCTTGCTTTTTAGGAGGTTACCAATTTTTTGAAATATCTTCTTCCATCCCTTCACTCTTAGTCTATATGTGCCTTAAATTTAAAAAAAAAAAATCTATTTGGCTGCTTCAGATCTTCATTGCTGCACATGGGATCTTCATAGCCTCATGTGGGAACTTTCACTGTGATGTGTGTGCTTTCTGGTTGTGGCATGCAGGCTCAGTTGCTCCATGGCATATGAGATCTTAGTTCACTGGAATTGAACTGCACCCCCTGCATTGCAAGACAACCTCGTAACCACTGAACGACCAGGGAAGTCCCCTATGTGTGCCTTTAAAGCTAAAGTGAGTCCCTTGTAGACAGCAAATTGTTGGATAAAGACTTCCTGAACAAACAAAAGCTGAAGGAGTTCATTACTACTAGACTAACCCTACAAGATAATTCTAGAAAAACATCTTCTTTTGCTTCATTGACTATGTTAAAGCCTTTGTGTGGATCACAACAAACTGTGGAAAATTCATAAAGGGATCGGACTACCAGACCACCTTACTTGCCTCCTGAGAAACCTGTATGCAGGTCCAGAAGCAACAGTTAGAACTGGACATGGAACAATGGACTGGTTCAAAGTTGGGAAAAGAGTACATCAAGGCTGTATATTGTCACCCTGCTTATTTAACATATATGCAGAGTACATCATGTGAAATGCTGGGCTGGATGAATCACAAGCTGGAATCAAGATTGCTGGGAGAAATATCAACAACATCAGATATGTAGATGACAACCACCCTAATGGCAGAAAGTGAAGAAAAACTAAAGAACTTCTTAATGAAGGTGAAAGAGGAGAGTGAAAAAGCTGGCTTAAAACTCAAAATTCAGAAAACTAAGATCATGGCATCTGGTTCCATCACTTCATGGCAAATAGATGGGGGAACAATGGAAACAGTGACAGACTTTATTTTCTTGGGCTCAAGAATCACTGTGGATGGTGACTGCAGCCATGAAATGAAAAGACATTTGCTCCATGGAAGAAAAGCTGTGACAAACCTAGACAGTGTATTAAAAAGCAGAGACATTACTTTGCTGACAAAGGTCTATGTAGTCAAAGCTGTGGTTTTTCCAGTATCATGTATGGATGTGAGACCTGGGCCATAAAGAAGACTGAGTGCTGAAGAACTGATGCTTTTGAATTGTGGTGTTGGAGAAGACTCTTGAGTCCCTTGGACAGCAAGGAGATCAAGCTAGTCAATCCTAAACGAAATCAACCCTGAATATTTGTTGGAAGGACTGATGCTGAAGCTGAAGTGCCAGTCCTTTGGCCACCTGATGTGAAGAGCTGACTTATTGGAAGAGACTCTATGCTGGGAAAGAAATGGAAACCCACTCCAGTATTCTTGCCTGGAGAATTTCATGGAAAGAGGAGCCTGGCAGGCTATAGTCTATGGGATCGCAAAGAGTCAGGCATGATTGAGTGACTAACACATGTACTGATACTAGGAAAGATTGAAGGCAGGAGGAGAAGGAGGTAACAGAGGACAAATGTTTGGATGGCATCACTGACTCAATGGACATGAATTTGAGCAAACTCTGGAAGATGGTGAATGACCTGGGAAGACTGGCATGCTACAGTCCATGGGGTCGCGGGGTCAGACACAACTGATCACTGAACAACAGCCTGACAAGAAGTGCTAAAGGAAGTTCTTTGAGTGAAAGTAAAAGGACACTAATTAACATCATAAAGACATTAAAAGGGTGCAAAATTCATGAGTAATGGTAAACATACAGTCAAACTTCCATTCTGTAACTTGGTAATAGTGGCACATAATTTACTTACAACTTTAGTTTTAAAGTTTAATGTAGTAAAAATAATCATAACTATAATCATCCATTAGTTACATAAAAATCATAAATCATGACAGCAGTATCCTAAAATGTGAGGTGGAGGAAAAGCTAAAATGTGAAGTTTAGGAATTCTATTGGAGTTATAACAGCTTAAAATATGATGCTATAATTTTAAGATAGTTTGTGTAAACTTCTTGATAATCTCAAGGGAAAAACTTGTAGCAATTACACAAAAGGACACAATAAAGAAGTCAAAGCAACATTAGCATATGTAAAACAGATAGTGGGAAGTTGCTGTATAACACAGGGACCCCAACCCTGTGCTCTGGGTCAAGAGGACAGGGACATATGTATACTTATGGCTGATTCATGCTGTTGTATGGCAGAAACCAACACAACTTTGTAAAACAATTATTCTCCAATTAAAAACATATTTAAAAAAAGAAGTCAAGGCATACTGATACCAAAAGATATCAAACCACACGAACACACAAAACAGCAGGTTAGTAAACAAGGAATAATGGATCTATTAAAAAAAAAAAAAACAGAAAACAACAAAATGGCAATAGTAAGTCCTTACCTATCAATAGTTACTTTAAATGTAAACAGATTAAATCCTCCATCAAATTATAAAGAATAGCTAAATCAGTTTATATTACTTATTGTGTGGATCACCACAAACTGGAACATTCTTAAAGAGACAGGAATACCAGACTACCTTACCTGCCTTCTGAGAAACCAATATGTAGGACAAGAAGCAAAGTTAGAACCAGACATGGAACCTGACTGGTTCAAAACTGGGAAAGGAGTACATCAAGGCTGTATATTGTCACCCTGCTTATTTAACTTAAACGCAGAGTATATCACGCAAAATGCTGGTCTGGATGAAGCACAAGCTAGAATCAAGATTGCTGGGGGAAATATTAATAACCTCAGATATGCAGATGACACCATCTTTATGGCAGAAAGTGAAGAACAACTAAAGAGCCTTTTGATGAGGGCAAAAGAGGAGAGTGAAAAAGCTGGCTTAAAACTCAACATTCAGAAAACTAAGATCATGGCATCTGGTTCCATCACTTCATGGCAAATAGATGGGGAAACAATGGAAACAGTGACAGACTTTATATTCTTGGGCTCCAAAATCATTGCTGATGGTGACTGCAACCATGAAATTAAAAGATACTTCCTCCTTGGAAGGAAAGTTATGACCAACCTAGACAGCATATTCAAAAGCAGAGACATTACTTTGCCAACAAAGGTCCGTCTAGTCAAGGAGTCATGTATGGATGTGAGATTTGGACTATAAAGGAAGCTGAGCACCAAATAATTGATGCTTTTGAACTGTGGTGTTGGAGAAGACTCTTGAGAGTCCCTTGGACTGCAAGGAGATCCAACCAGTCCATCCTAAAGGAAATCAGTCCTGAATATTCATGGAAGGACTGATACTGAAGTTGAAGCTCCAATACTTTGGCTACCTGATGCTAAGAACTGACTCCTTGGAAAAGACCCTGATGATGGAAAAGATTGAAGGCAGAAGGAGAGGGAATGACAGGATGAGATGGTTGGATGGCATCACCAACTCAATGAACATGAGTTTAAGCAAGCTCCAGAAGTTGGTGCTGTACAGGGAAGCCTGGAGTGCTGTAGTCCATGGGGTCACAAAGAGTTGGACATGACTGAGCAACTGAACTGAAGTGACTTCAATTTATATTCAGACCGTAAGATTAAGAAAGCAAGTTATATACACTGAAAACTACAAAACTTTGCTAAAAGAAATTAAAGATGATGTAAATAAATGGAAAGACATCCCTTGTTCATGTATTGGAAGACTTAATACGTTAAAAATGACAGTACTACACAGAATGCTCCATAGAGTCAATGCAGTACCTATACCAATATCAATGTTTTTGCAGAAATTTAAAAAAAAAGTCCTAAAATTCATAGGGAATATCAAAAGACCCCACGTACCCAAGATAAACCTGAAAAAGAAGAATGAAGCTGGAGGATCATATCTCTAGTTTTCAAAACTTAATGAAAAGCTAGTAATCAAAACAGTGTGGTACTAGCATAAGGGCAGATATATAGCAATGAAGACTAGAGAGCCCAGAAATACACTCTTGCATATGTGGCCAGTTGATTTTCGACAAGAGTGCCAAGACTATTCAATGGAGAAAGGAGAGACTTTTCAGCAATGGTGCTGGAAAAATTGGATACCTACATACAAAAGAATGAAATTGGATGCTTACTTTATAGCATATGCAAAAGTTAAGTCAACACAGATCAAAGACCTAAATAAAGCTATATAACTCTTAGAAGAAAACACAGAAGAAAAGTTTCATGATATTGGATTTGGCAATGATTCTCAGATGTGACATCAAACATAAAATAACAAAAGAAAATAAATTGGAGTTGGTCAAAGTTAAAGGTTTTGCATAAAAGGACACTATTAAGAGAGTGAAAAGACAATTCACAGAATTTGAGAAAATGTTTGCAAATCATATATATTTCAGTCAGTCATTTCAGTCACTCAGTCATGTCCGACTCTTTGCGACCCCATGAATTGCAGCACGCCAGGCCTCCCTGTCCATCACCAACTCCTGGAGTTTACCGAAACTCATGTCCATCAAGTCAGTGATGCCATCCAGCCATCTCATCCTCTGTTGTCCCCTTCTCCTCCTGCCCTCAATCCCTCCCAGCATCAGGGTCTTTTCCAATGAGTCAACTCTTTGCATGAGGTGGCCAAAGTATTGGAGTTTCAGCTTCAGCATCAGTCCTTCCAGTGAACACCCAGGACTAATCTCCTTTAGGATGGACTGGTTGGATCTCCTTGCGGTCCAAGGGACTCTCAAGTCTTCTCCAACACCACATTTCAAAAGCATCAATTCTTCTGCGCTCAGCTTTCTTTATAGTCCAACTCTCACATGCATACATTGCATACATGACTACTGGAAAAACAATAGCCTTGAGTAGACAGACCTTTATTGGCAAAGTAATGTCTCTGCTTTTTAATATGCTGTCTAGGTTGGTCATAACTTTCCTTCCAAGGAGTAAGCGTCTTTTAATTTCATGGCTGCAGTCNGTTGCCAAAGCAGAACTGTGGATGGTTGGGTCAGAGAGGTTTTTGCTATGGTGCAGGGTCTTAATTTTTGTGAGTCACAGTTGGAGGGGCTTTCAGATGAGCTCTGCATGGAGGGGGCTCTTTCAGACAGGGGCACAGGCCTCGCCAGGACCCACAGGTCATTTCATTCCTGTGGGCAAACCTGGCAAAGAGCCCTCACCCCACCTAGTTCCTGTTCTTCCCAACTCAGCCCCAAGGAGTTAACACCAAGGAGTCCTGGACATGCATGTGCTGAGGTGGGTGGGGCGTGGATCCCTCCTCCAGGGAGCTCGCAGACAGACAGGAGCCACTATCGAGGAGAATTTGGACAGTGCTCTCGGGGCGGGGGTAGACCAGATGTCACGGGAGGCCCTGGGAACCACTAGGGATCACAGTTCCGGGCACTCGGCCCTGGACTTTCTGGCCCGTTTAGCAGCTACTTGACCTCTCTCTCCGGCACTTCAGGCTTCTTTGGATGTGTGCTTTGCACCCATCAGTATCTTGCTGGAGAGCCCTCGGTGAGAGGCGGAGCTGTGCCAGGTTGGGGTCCCTGCATGGGCTTTCCCTGCTGCCATTGGCCATGAAACTGATCAATCCGAAAGTGAGGTCAAGTTACGGTGGGGCCCACTGACTGATTGCAGCCCACGGATGTGATTTTATTCAGCCGCACAGCGTTTTTAAGGAGGTTGTTTTGCTTCATTTGTGCCACATTTAAAAATCAAGAGGTTACATATTAAATAAAAGATCCAGATTTCTCCCCGAATCTGCACATCAGCAGTCTTGATTCCAGCTTGTGCTTCTTCCAGCCCAGTGTTTCTCATGATATACTCTGCATATAAGTCAAATAAGCACGGTGACAATATACAGCCTTGACGTACTCCTTTTCTCATTTGGAACCAGTCTGTTATTCCAGATCCAGTTCTAACTGTTGCTTCCTGACCTGCATACAGAACATGCTGCATGGTGCAGCCAAAAATAAAACAAACTTTAAAAAAAGGAAGAAGAAATACAATGGCCAGAAAGCACATGGAAATATGCTCACCATCACTAATCATTAGGGAAATGTGAATGAAAACCACAATGAGATACCACTTCACACTCATTCAGATATTTACCACAGTAACAGTGTAAGTAGTGTAAGTAATGAACTAAGGATATGGAGACTGATATTCTGAATCTACTTCTAATCAGTGGAGAATAGTATTGGGAGACAAAAAGAAACAAATTTAAGAGATACTGCAAAGAGAGAGTCAACTAACTCTCTGGGTAATGGAACTGTTGGTGAAGCTATTATCTAAGAAAATAGAGAAGGGAAAGAATTAGAAGAAAGATTTTTAAATTTCATGTTTAGACTTCTTGAGAATGTGACTCCAATATATCTGTATAGGAGGGAGCTGAAAATATGACTCAGCTGGAGAGACTTGGGAGTTACTAGCACATAATGACTCCTAAAACTGGAGTCTCATCTCATTTCAGAGATGAGACATCTCTCAGAAAGAGTTCAGATGATAAGGCAAAAGGACAGAAGGTGGAACTCTTGAAAATACTGTCATTTAAAAGATGACAAGGACTTCCCTGGTGGTCCAGTGGTTAAACCCCACACTTCCAATGCAGAGGGTGTGAGTTGGATCCCTAGTCAGGGAATTAAGATCCTACAAGCCACGTGGCGCAGCCAGAAAGAAAGAAGAGAACAGTAATCAACTTTGCCAAATGTTATAGAGATAAAATAGGATGAGGATTGAGTGGAGCTCATTGGATTTGACATGGAGGTGGGTCTTTAATGGTGTGTTCTAGCCACAGAAATCAGATTGCAACTGGGATTTTATGAGTCAATGCAGGTGAAACAAAAGGAGCCTTTTTTTCAAGGAATCTAGTAGTGAAAGGAAGAACAGGAACAGGTAGGGTTCGTTTGTTAAATAATGAGTTGAGCTACACACGTTTGAAAGCTGTAGGGAAGAAACGAGGAAAATATTGAAAAATACTAAAGAGACAGTGTGATATAATGAAACAGCTTAGATTTGAGAATAGGTTTAAATCAATAGATTGCCACTTTACAGCAGTATGATCTTGGGCAAGTTACCAAATCTCTCTGATCTCTGGATTCCTGAAGTGTGATATGGAGGTAACAGTAATTTCAGAGGGCTACCGGGAGGGTTCCGGGGAAGGCAATGGCACCCCACCCCAGTACTCTTGCCTGGAAAATCCAATGGACGGAGTAGCCTGGTGGGCTGCAGTCCATGGGGTCGCTAACAGTCGGACAGACTGAGCGACTTCACTTTCACTTTTCTCTTTCATGCATTGGAGAAGGAAATGGCAACCCACTCCAGTATTCTTGCCTGGAGAATCCCAGGGATGGGGGAGCCTGGTGGGCTGCCGTCTATGGGGTCACACAGAGTCGGACACGACTGAAGTGACTTAGCAGCAGCACTGGGAGGGTTCAGTTCAGTTCAGTCGCTCAGTCGTGTCCGACTTTATTTAAATACAGAATTATATGTAACATCCTTAAACAGTACCTAATCTCAGAGCAGGTCTTTGATAAATAGTTATTTTAAGAAGGAATAAGGGACAGCTGATGGTGCAAGATTTAGAAAATGAAGGGGAACAGGAATAGAAGTGGCAAACTTTTCTGAAACAGGAAGAACTCCTAAAAAATATACCTCAATAATGTTGACTTCCTCAGCATCTTGCCCAATTCCTAGTATATAACATATATTGAGTAAATTTTTGTTGAGTAAAAAGGTAAAAATATCAATAAGATTTAGCTTTGAGAACTGTTAGGTGGAAAATTAATACTATCTTCAAATGCTTGGAAGAGGAATGAAATTTAATACATATGGCTTCAACAAGCAGAATAAAAGTCAAGATACTTATTCTGCATAAGGAAAGGCTTTCTAAGAAAAAAAGCTGTACAAAATTTAAATGAGGTTCTTTCCAAGGGCTTCCCTGGTGGCTCAGAGGTTAAAGCGTCTGCCTGCAATGTGGGAGACCCGGGTTTGATCCCTGGGTCGGGAAGATCCCCTGGAGAAGGAAATGGCAATCCACTCCAGTATTCTTGCCTGGAGAATCCCATGGACTGAGGAGCCTAGTAGGTTACAGTCCACAGGGTCGCAAAGAGTCGGACACGACTGAGCGACTTCACCTTCACCTTCATCACAAAAGGTGTTTTAAGTAGAAAGCCAAATGGTATAGTTATGGTTATGTGTGTGGGTTTTCATTCTGACACACCTGGATTTGATCCCTGATTTTGTTGCTTTCCAGGCAGGGTCTCCCTCTAGCAAAGACTGGTTGTGGGGAGTAGTGGAAATTGTGTATGAAAAAATGCCTGGCTCAATGCATTAAAGAATAATTACTTCAGACTAGAGAACCCTTTATTTCAGTACTGTAAGAAGGATTAAAATATAGGACAGAGAATTGAACTAAACCCTTAAAATACCTCTACAACACAGCTATATTTTTTGATCAAGTTGGTACATCTAGTAAGTTCTGGAACCTTACTTAAAACCACTGCACCACAAAGTGTCAGAGGAGGACTAGGATACAGGTTGCCCCTCTCCAAATGTGTTAGTCTCCCCACCATGTCAAAGGAACAGACCAGTAAAGGTGCAATGTCAGGACTTAACAGGTGAGAAGAGCTTCAAAATATCCCCTAAAAGAATAAAGTAGGAATGTTCTGAATACATACCTAGCGTCCTTAGTGCAGTGGGCAGCCGTGAGGACCCATCTATTTTTCACTAAGCTTCCCGCACATACGTGAGCACCAGATCTGCCGGAATGAATCTGTAGGCTAACTAGCCATGGCCATGCGCCAGTTTGAGCCTCTCTGCCCCCTACAATCCGAGACCCCTTGAACATACGCATAAGTGGTGCTATTCCACAATCTAAAAATAAAAATGATATATTATTTGAACTGAACATATTATATGTATTAGTTTCTAATCTTAATACATTAATATAATCTAAATTCCTATTTTAAAAAACTGATAGAGCAAGCTGGATACCTAAGCTATGTCCATATTTTGACAAAAAAAATCTTACTGAGTTAAACATGATGTCAAGTTGCTTACAAATAGACATCAAATAAGCTCAATTCATGAATTTTAAAACTTTACTTCTGAAAGTGTAATAGTGAGATAAGTTTCTCTGGTCAGGTAACACATTTTTCTCTATCTGAAATGGCAACTGAGAGCTCCTGGGACTGGTGAACCAAGAGCTACAGTTTCTAATACTTGCCATTTAACTTGTGGGGTTAATTTTTCTGAACTGTAGCACGAAAAAGTCACCTAACAGCCCTTTCAGCTTTGAATTTCAATGAACTATTAATCTGTAAAATGGGAATGACACACCCCAGAATATTCTAAGGTGCATATACAGACGCACAAGTGTATGGCATTTCTACCATAAGTGCTACTATTACAGTCATTAAAATAGAACTGTTAGGGTCTGTAAATTTTTAGGTAAAGGCAGTTGGTAAAAACAGAAAAGGAGGGCCCCAAATTCAAACACTACCTAAGCGGGACAAAAGAAAGAAAGGGCGACTGACTAAAGAGAACAGATACTGCCCTTTGCGTCCAGCTCTTCCTGTTCCCGGGCCTCGCGCGCCTTCAGTACTCTGGGCCTCCTACTCACGGCCTCAGGCCACCCCAGACTGCCGGCCTGTTCCCGCGAGGAGCCGCGCCTACTCCTTTCAGAGAAGAGCGAGTAGTGTTCTGAGCATATGAGAGCGCTCGCCAGAAACACCAGCGCCGCGCTCGGGAGCCCCAGCGCCATGTCTGAACTCCCGGGGGGCAAGATGGCGGCAGGCATTTCTTGCCGGCTCCCGCCTCGCCGCGAGCTCGTGGGCCTGCGGCCTAGGTAATGTGGTTTGCGAGGCGGGCGAGAGGGGAAGGGAAGGCGGTGGCGAGGCGCGCGCGGGGCGGCGGGGGAGGACTGTGCACGTGAGGTGGGCTGGGAGCCACACGTGAGGCCTGTGAGGCCGCCGAGATAACCTGGGCGACTCAGGCCTCCCCCTTGTTCTAGTTACGGACAGACGGAGTATCTCGCCCTCAGCCAGGGTCTGGGGATTCGCTCACTGATGAGACCCTCCGGAGCCAGATCTACACGCTTAGACGGCACTGGAAGACTGTTGTGGGAAGAAGGAGCTGCTGGAACCACTGGAGGGCGCTGCTAGCTCAGCTTTCCAGGGCCAGGAAGGCTTCCAGGAGGAAGAGCATCTAAACTGAAGTGGGTAAGCAGTTCTAAGGTGCATATACAGACGCACAAGTGTATGGCATTTCTACCATAAGTGCTACTATTACAGTCATTAAAATAGAACTGTTAGGGTCTGTAAATTTTTAGGTAAAGGCAGTTGGTAAAAACAGAAAAGGAGGGCCCCAAATTCAAACACTACCTAAGCGGGACAAAAGAAAGAAAGGGCGACTGACTAAAGAGAACAGATACTGCCCTTTGCGTCCAGCTCTTCCTGTTCCCGGGCCTCGCGCGCCTTCAGTACTCTGGGCCTCCTACTCACGGCCTCAGGCCACCCCAGACTGCCGGCCTGTTCCCGCGAGGAGCCGCGCCTACTCCTTTCAGAGAAGAGCGAGTAGTGTTCTGAGCATATGAGAGCGCTCGCCAGAAACACCAGCGCCGCGCTCGGGAGCCCCAGCGCCATGTCTGAACTCCCGGGGGGCAAGATGGCGGCAGGCATTTCTTGCCGGCTCCCGCCTCGCCGCGAGCTCGTGGGCCTGCGGCCTAGGTAATGTGGTTTGCGAGGCGGGCGAGAGGGGAAGGGAAGGCGGTGGCGAGGCGCGCGCGGGGCGGCGGGGGAGGACTGTGCACGTGAGGTGGGCTGGGAGCCACACGTGAGGCCTGTGAGGCCGCCGAGATAACCTGGGCGACTCAGGCCTCCCCCTTGTTCTAGTTACGGACAGACGGAGTATCTCGCCCTCAGCCAGGGTCTGGGGATTCGCTCACTGATGAGACCCTCCGGAGCCAGATCCACACGCTTAGACGGCACTGGAAGACTGTTGTGGGAAGAAGGAGCTGCTGGAACCACTGGAGGGCGCTGCTAGCTCAGCTTTCCAGGGCCAGGAAGGCTTCCAGGAGGAAGAGCATCTAAACTGAAGTGGGTAAGCAGGAGAAGGGAGACGGAAAGCAGAAGGCAGACAAGTACGGAGGCTGGGATCTGAGGCCAGTTTCAGTTGTACACATTGATCTTACTATAGTTCCGTAGTAGTTTACCTTCAACTGATCATCTTAGGGTGAGCTGATAGAATCAAATTTCGGTTCAGTTTACTTCAGCCGCTCAGTCGTGTGCGACTCTTCGCGACCCCATGAACCGCAGCACGCCAGGCCTCGCTGTCCGTCACCAACTCCCGGAGTTTACCCAAACTCACGTCCATTGAGTCGGTGATGCCATCTAACCATCTCATCCTCTGTCATCCCCTACTCCTCCTGTCCTCAATCTTTCCCAGCATCAGGGTCTTTTCAAATGAGTCAGCTCTTTGCATCAGGTGGCCAAAAGATTGGAGTTTCAGCTTCAACATCAGTCCTTCCAGTGAACACCCAGGACTGATCTTCTTTAGGATGGACTGGTTGGATCTCCTTGCAGTCCAAGGGACTCTCAAGAGTCTTCTCCAACACCACAGTTCAAAAGCATCAATTCTTTGGCACTCAGCTTTCTTTATAGTCCAACACTCACAACCATACATGCCTACTGGAAAAACCATAGCCTTGACTAGACGGACTTTTGTTGGCAAAGTAATGTCTCTGCTTTTGAATATGCTATCTAGGTTAGTCATAACTTTCTTCCAGGGAGTAAGTGTCTTTTAATTTCATGGCTGCAATCACCATCTGCAGTGATTTTGGAGCCCCCCAAAAATAAAGTAAGCCACTATTTCCACTGTTTCCACCCATCTATTTGCCAAGAAGTAATGGGACCAGATGCCATGATCTTTGTTTTCTGAATGTTGAGCTTTAAGCCAACTTTTTCACTGTCCTCTTTCACTTTCATCAAGAAGCTCTTTAGTTCTTCTTCATTTTGTGCCATAAGGGTGGAGTCATCTGCATAGCTGAGGTTATTGATATTTCTTCCAGCAATCTTGATTCCAGCTTGTGCTTCTTCCAGCCCAGCGTTTCTCATGATGTATGCTGCATAGAAGTTAAATAAGCAGGGTGACAATATACAGCCTTGACGTATTCCTTTTCATATTTGGAACCAGCCTATTGTTCCATCACCAGTTCCAACTGTTGCTTCCTGATCTGCATACAGGTTTCTCAAGAGGCAGGTCAGGTGATCTGGTATTCCCATCTGTTTCAGAATTTTCCGTAGTTTATTGTGATCCACACAGTCATAGGCTTTGACATAGTCAATAAAGCAGAAATAGATGTTTTTCTGGCACTCTCTTGCTTTTTTGATGATCCAGCGAATGTTGGCAATTTGATCTCTGGTTCCTTTGCCTTTTCTAAAACCAGCTCAAACATCTGGAAGTTCACGGTTCACGTATTGCTGAAGCCTGGCTTGGAGAATTTTGAGCATTGCTTTACCAGCATGTGATATGAGTGCAATTGTGTGGTAATTTGAGGATTCTCTTGAATTGCCTTTCTTTGGGATTGGAATGAAAACTGATCAAATTTAAGGACCTACAAAGGTGAGGACAAAGCCTGACTGGAGATCATTGTACCTCACCCCAAATACACACACACACACACACACACACACACACACACACACTCTTCCGGCCCCAGCCTGAGAGAGAATATTCCTTGCCCCATTAGAATGCCGACATTGCAAACACTGTGGTTGCAACACTGTGGAAAGAGAGCACAGATAAATGGCCTTAGTTAATCGATCCATTGAACAAGTAGATATTAACTTCACATTGTGTACCATACACCAAAATAAGTATCATTTTAAGGGAGGTATGTTAAGACCTGGCCCTCCAACCCAGAGAACATTATACCTTGGCTAGTGGAGAAAATCAGGGATCATTCACTTGGGGTTAATGAAGAAGGAAGTCCTGACACCCAAGCCTAGTATGAATTCAGACACGGGATTGGTGTCAGTTGTGGCAGTCTGGGAATACTGCCTGTAAGAGGAGGATGTGAGTTGGACTTAGAAGGGGAAGATCAAGAAGAGGAAGGAGATGTAGTAAAGACAGACTAAGGCATATATGTGTATATCTATGTGTTTTTCCAGAGAAACAGAACTGATAGGATATACAGATATAGATATACAGATGTATTGTTTTACTCACTATGTCACGTCTGACCTTTTTGTGACTCCATGGACTGTAGCCTGCCAGGCTCCTCTGTCCATGGGATTTCCCAGGAAAGAATACTGGAGTGGGTTGCNTATCTATGTGTTTTTCCAGAGAAACAGAACTGATAGGATATACAGATATAGATATACAGATGTATTGTTTTACTCACTATGTCACGTCTGACCTTTTTGTGACTCCATGGACTGTAGCCTGCCAGGCTCCTCTGTCCATGGGATTTCCCAGGAAAGAATACTGGAGTGGGTTGCTATTTCCTTCTCCAGGGGATCTTCCCCACCCAGGGATGGAATTCACATTTGATTCTTTACCACTGAGTCACTAAGGAAGCCCGATAGATATATAGAGATATATAAGGGGAGATTTTTTCATGGGAATTGGTTCACACAATATTGGAGGCTGAGAAGTCCCATGACATGCCATCTGCAAGCTGGAGAACTAGGAAAACCCATGTTATAATTCAATCCCAAGCCAAAGGCCTGAGAACCAGAACCAGGAGCTCTTAAGTGGGAGGGCAGGAGAGATGGATGTCCCTACTCAAGAATAAAGAGGTAGACATTGCCCCTTCCTGCACCTTTTTGTTCTGTTTGGGCCCTTAATGAATTGTATTGGTTGATAGCTATCCACATTAGTGAGGGCAGATTTTTACTCAGTCTACCAGTTCAGATGTTCATCTCTTTCAGAAACACCCTTATAGACACACCCAGAAATAATATTTTTCCAATGACTTTGGTGTTCTTTAACCCTATCAAATTGACACATAAAATTAACCACAGTGATGGTAATACCTAGACAGCATATTAAAAAGCAAAGACATCATTTTGCTGACAAAGGTCCATATAGTCAAAACTATGGTTTTTCCAGTAGTCATGTAGAGAAGTGGGAGTTGGACCATAAAGAAGGCTGAGTGCTGAAGAATTGATGCTTTTGAACTGTGGTGCTGGAGAAGACTCTTGAGAGTCCCTTGAACAGCAAGGAGGTGAAACCAGTCAATCCTAAAGGAAATCAATCCTGAATATTCATTGGAAGGATGAAGCTGAAGCTCCAATACTTTGGCTACCTGATGCGAAGAGCCGACTCATCAGAAAAGACCCTGATACTGGGAAAGATTGAGGGCAGATGAGAAGTGGGGGACAGAGGATGAGCTGGTTGAATGGCAGCATCAACTCAATGGACATGAGTTTGAGCAAGCTCTGGGAGATGATGAAGGACAGGGAAGTCTGGAGTACTGTGGTCCATGGGGTCTCAAAGAATGACTGAACAACAATGATAATACAGTGTGTGTTTATAACTTTAGTGTTTTTTTTTGTTTGTTTGTTTTATTTTTTACTGTTTTCTGTTGTTTTACAGAGTCTAGAGAGGGAAACCATGTCTTAAAATGTTTAATCAGGGTATATAAGAGAAAAACCGAAGTTGAAGCCTTCTTCCTGGTTTTGCATTTGATTTGATTCTGTTTAGAGTTCAGGATCATGTATGGCCCTTCTTCCCTTTAGCAGAACAATTAAACTTTGGTTTTGGATATGCAGTAGTAGCCTTGGACCCTGCTTTGTACTTAAGGGTGTAAGTATGCTCAGCATAATGAAGAGAAATTTTTCAGTGTGCAGAGGAGGCTGGGGGAGAGAAAAGAAAGAAGTTAGCCGCCCAGCTACATGGCAGGCCAGGCTTGAGCCAAAAAGATGTCTGTGAGAGTTTCACTGTGGTAGGTTGACCCAGGGTTTTTATGAACAATGATGTGTAACATTTGGTTTTAAATTGTTTTATCATTGCTATATTGAACTGTGCTAAAGTTTGCCTCTGTTAACCCAACTACTTCAGTAACAAGGGCCCAGTGTGGGCTGTGGTAGTCTGGTCACATGGTGGGGATTGGAAGTAAGGGTCAGCAAAAGGACAGTGCCTAGCTCATGTCATCCTCTGAGGTTGTCATGGTTGGCAGTGTTAAATCTAAGGAGGCTATTAGTTGAGGCTTACAGGTATTAAGAAGTGGAAAGAACAGAAGTTTAGGGCTGAACTGAAATTCACTGGGAGGGAGGCCAGGTGGTATTGACAAAACACATTGCAGTGCAAACTGCCCCGACCCAGAGGCAGAGAAGGAAGCACATTTCCTGTTCCCCAAATAGTTTGGTGGAAGATGATACCTGAAAGTGGGAAAACACAGCTGGGGTATGTTTCTTTTGGGGAGAGATGTGGTCAGATTGGGTATGCATTGTAAGCAGGGCAAGATGATGTGGCAAATAATAGAGCTTTGACAAATTTCTTTTCTATATTCTGGTCAAAAATAGGTGCTTGCAGCCAAGTCATGAGCTGGCAATGAAAAGTACAGTGGACCAGTCAATACGTGCAAAGGTTTGAGCCCTGAATGCCTTTGCCTTCTCTAGGTCTTCGTTCTTCTCTCCTGCATTGCTACTTCCTTTCTTTGTGGGATCACTCCAGTCAGCAGACAAATATCCTCTGGAGTGGTGAAAGTGAAAATGAAGTTGCTCAGTCATGTCCGACTCTTTGCAACCCCATGGACTGTAGCCTTCCTGGCTCCTCTGTCCATGGGATTTTCCAGGCAATAGTACTGGAGTGGATTGCCATTTCCTTCTTCAGGGAATCTTCCTGACCCAGGGATTGAACCCAGGTCTCCCGCATTGTAGACAGATGCTTTACCGTCTGAGCCACCAGGAAAGTCCTTCTGGAGTGGTAGGCAGCTTCAAAAATGGCCTCTGTCCACACCCTTGGTTAGTCATCTCCCCTTTAGAGTTGGCTGGATTTAGTGACACACTTGTAGCAAACAGTGAGAGAGGGAATGGGCTATGACTTCCAAGATTAAATTATAATAAGATTGTGGCTTGTCTTTTTCTCTAGTTCTCTTGCTCTGTGGGGAGCTGGCTGCCATGTTGTGAGCTGCCCTATGGCCCCATGGAGCGTCCTCCAGCAGTAGTCAGTCTAACAGCCCATGAAGACAAAAACCACGTGAGTGAGCTAGGAAGCAGAACTTTCCCAGGTCAAACCTTCAGATGAAACTGCAGTTCTGGCTAAGACCCTAATAAAAGCAACCTTATGAGAAGCCTTAAGCCAGAGGCATCCCCTAAGCCACTCTGGAAACAAAGCTCGTGACCCACAGAAATTGTGAGATAACAAATATTTGTTGTTTTAAGCTGCTAAGTTTTGGAATAATTTGTTGCATAGCAGATAATGTATCTTGTTTCTCCCGTCTTTGAAAGAGGATGAGGGCATTAATGCTGGGCCTGGGGTTGGATGCAGGGATGTAGGATGGTAGGGTTGACTGGGTCTTGAGTTAGGGGAGATTTTATTCTTCCTAGTTTTCCCTTGTCCACTTGAGTTAGTGCTAGAAATTTTTTTAATAAAAATATTTTATTATATAGATTATAAATAATAACAAAATAAATTTCTGTGTACCCACTACCTCATCCACTATTTTTGCTTGTTATGAAATATTTAATCCTTTTGAAAGAATATGGTACAGTTTAAAGAATTAAAATAATATAAGACCTCCTATTTAAAAAAAGAACATTATTGTTACTTTGGAAATCCCTTGTGTACCCATCCCTGATTCTGTCCCTTTCTCTTTCTCTTAGGAAAAAACCAGTATTCTAAATTTTATACTTACTATTCCATTGATTTTCTTTGTAACCTGACTGTACAGTATGGTAGCAACTAACAACAGGTGACCATTTAAGGTTAAATTAAAATTCAGTTTCTCAGTCATGTTAGTCTTGTGGCTAGTGGTTACCACACTGAATAGCCAAGTTATAGAATATTTGCATCATTGCAAAGTTCTGTTGGACAGCAGTGCTCTAAACAATTTTAGTTTTGCATGTTTTTAAACTTGATAGCAATTGAATCAGACAGTTCATTTTCTTTTGTAGCTAGCTTTGTTTCTTTCAATGTTAGGTTCCAAACATTCATTCGTGTAGTTACCTGTAACTGTTGTTCAGTTGCTCAGCCGTGTCTGACTCTTTGCGATGNCAATTTTAGTTTTGCATGTTTTTAAACTTGATAGCAATTGAATCAGACAGTTCATTTTCTTTTGTAGCTAGCTTTGTTTCTTTCAATGTTAGGTTCCAAACATTCATTCGTGTAGTTACCTGTAACTGTTGTTCAGTTGCTCAGCCGTGTCTGACTCTTTGCGATGCCATGGACTGCAGCACGCCAGGCTTCCCTGTCCTTCATCATCTCCTGGAGCTTGCTCAAACTCATGTCCATTCAGTTGATGATGCTATCCAACCATCTTGTCCTCTGTTGTCCCCTTCTCCTCCTGCCTTCTATCTTTCCCAACATCAGGGTCTTTTCCAATGAGTCAGCTCTTCACATGAGATGGCCAAAGTATTGGAGTTTCAACTTCAGCATCAGTCCTTCCAACAAATATTCAGGGTTGATTTCCTAGGATCTCATGGCTGTTCAAGGGACTCTTAAGAATCTTCACCAGCACCACAGTTCAAAAGCATCAATTCTTTGGCGCTAAGCTTCTTTATGGTCCAACTCTCACATCCATACATGACTGCTGGAAAAACCATAGCTTTGACTATATGGACNGATCTCATGGCTGTTCAAGGGACTCTTAAGAATCTTCACCAGCACCACAGTTCAAAAGCATCAATTCTTTGGCGCTAAGCTTCTTTATGGTCCAACTCTCACATCCATACATGACTGCTGGAAAAACCATAGCTTTGACTATATGGACCTTAATCTGCAAAGTAATATCTCTGCTTTTTAATATGCTGTCTAGGTTTGTCATAGTTTGTCTTCCAAGGAGCAAGAATCTTTTAATTCTGTGGCTGCAGTCATTGTCCACAGTGATTCTGGAGCTGAAGAAAATAGTCTGTCACTGTTTCCATTGTTTCCCCATCTATTTGCCATGGGACCGGATGTCATGATCTTCATTTTTTGAATGTTGAGTTTTAAGCCAACTTGTTCACTCTCCTCTTTCACTTTAATGAAGAGACTCTTTAGTTCCTGTTTGCTTTCTGTCATTAGAGTGGTGTCATCGGCATATATGCGGTTATTGATGTTTCTCTAGGCAATCTTGATTCTGACTTGTGCTTCATCCAGCCCAGCATTTCACATGATGTACTCTGCATATAAGTTAAATAAACAGGGTGACAGTATACAACCTTGATGTATTCTTTTCCCAATTTTGAACCAGTCCATTGTTCCATGTCTGGTTTTAACTGTTACTTCTTGAGCTGCATACAGGTTTCTCAGGAGGCAGGTAAGGTGGGCTGGTATTACCATCCTAAGAATTTTCCACAGTTTATTGTGATCCTCACAGTCAAAGGCTTTAGTGTAGTCGATGAAGCAGAAGTCAGTGTTTTTTTCTGGAATTCTGTTAGTTTTTCTGTGATCCAACAGATGATGGCAGTTTGATCTGGTTCCTCTGCCTTTTCTAAATACAAGTTTTACATCTAAAAGTTCTTAGTGCATGTACTGTTGAAGCCTAGCTGAAGGATTTTGAGCATTACCTTGCTAGCATGTGGTAGTTTGAACGTTCTTTCGCATTGCCCTTCTTTGGGATTGGAATGAAAACTGACCTTTTCTAGTCCTGTGGCCAGTGCTGAGTTTTCCAAATTTTCTGGCATATTGAGTGCAGCACTTTAACAGCATCATCTTTTAGAATATGAAAGAGTTCATCTGGAATTCTGTCACCTCCACTAGCTTTGTTCATAATGATGCTTCCTAAAGCCCACTTGACTTCGCACTCCAGGATGTCTGGCTCTAGGTGCGTTGTTTTGTTGGGTCTTTTCCCCCGCCACCCCACCATTTACCTTTTTTTTTTCCCCCCTCACCATTCACCTAGAGACTTTCTGGAGTCTCTAGGTGAGAGAGATCACAGCATCATTTTTACCATACACATGGTGTAAATATGCCACAGTGTATTTACCTACACTGGCATCTGTTATCAATGAACATTTGAATTGTTTCCTGAATTCTTTTTTTAACTGATAACTGTTAAGAGTATGACTCTGAGTTTCTTTGGATTATACACTACTTTGGGATTGCTGAGTCATACAGAATATACACCATCACCTTCTGTGAATATACACCATTACCTTCTTTGCATGTGTGTATGCTCCGTTGCTTCAATCGTGTCTGACTCTTTGAGTCCCTATGGACTGTAGCCCACCAGGTTCCCTCTGTCCATGGAATTCTCCAGACGAGAATACTGGAGTGGGTTGCCATGCCCTCCTTCAGGGGATCTTCCCGACCCAGGGATTGAACCCACCTCTCCTGCGTTGCAGGTAGAGTCTTTACCACTGAGCCACCAGGGAAGCCCATCACCTTCTCTAAATAATACCAGATTGTTTTCTAAAGTGTACCAATATACTCTCCAATGACAACATGTAAAAGTTCACATTGTTTATATTATTACTCAGTTCAGTTCAATTGCTCAGTCGTGTCCAACTCTTTGCAACCCCATGAACTGCAGCACATCAGGCCTCCCTGTCCATCACCAACTCCCAGAGTTCACCCAAACCCGTGTCTATTGAGTTGGTGATGCCATCCAATCATCTCATCCTCTGTTGTCCCCTTCTCCTGCCCTCAATCTTTCCCAGCATCAGGGTCTTTTCCAATGAGTCAGTTCTTCACATCAGGTGGCCAAAGTATTAGAGTTTCAGCTTCAGCATCAGTCCTTCCAGTGAACACCCAGGACTCCTTTTGGATGGACTGGTTGGATCTCCTTGCAGTCCAAGGGACTCTCAAGAGTCTTCTCCAATACCACAGTTCAAAAGCATCAATTCTTCTGCACTCAGCTTTCTTCACAGTCCAACTCTCACATCCATACATGACCACTGGAAAAACCATCGCCTTGACTAGATGGACCTTTGTTGGCAAAGTAATGTCTCTGCTTTTGAATATGCTATCTAAGGTTGGTCATAACTTTTCTTCCAAGGAGTAAGCGTCTTTTAATTTCATGGCTGCAGTCACCATCTGCAGTGATTTTGGAACCCCAAAAAATAAAGTCAGCCACTGTTTCCACTGTCTCCCCATCTATTTGCCAAGAAGTGATGGGACGAGATGCCATGATCTTCATTTTCTGAATTTTGAGCTTTAAGCCAACTTTTTCATTCTCTTTCACTTTCATCAAGAGGCTCTTTAGTTCTTCTTCACTTTCTGCCATAAAGGTGGTGTCATTTGCATATCTGAGGTTATTGATATTTCTCCCGGCAATCTTGATTCCAGCTTGTGCTTCATCCAGCCCAGCGTTTCTCATGATGTACTCTGCATAGAAGTTAAATAAGCAGGATGACAATATACAGCCTTGATATACTCCTTTTTGCTGCTTTTTAATTTAACAGTCTTATGGGTATGAGTTGAAGACTCATGGTTTCAATCTGCATGTTCCTGACTTGAATTTGAGTATTTGAATATGTTTTCATGTTTTCATCCTGTATTTAAGGGACATTAATTATGTCATATTAAGTACCTGCTTAGGTCTTTTATGTGTTTGTCTTATGGATTTCATTAATGCAGCCACTCATCTTGTACTGTTTCCATAGTTTTGCCTTTTTCAGAATATCATATAATGCATACATACGATATGTAGGCTTTTCAGATTGGTTTCTTTTCCTTAGCAATATGCATTTAACATTCCTCTATATCTTTTCATGACTTGAGATCTCACTTTTTTCTAGTGATCAATAATATTGTTATCTGGATATACCACAGCTTATCCATTCACCTGTTGAAGAATAACTTAGTTGCTTCCAAGTTTTGGCAATTAGGAATACATTTGCTATAAATACCTGTGTGCAGATTTCTGTATAAACATAAGTTTTAAGTTCTTTTGGGCAAATATCAAACAGTGCAATTGCTGGATCATATGGTAAGAGTATGTTTAGTTTTGTAAGAAATGGCCAAACTGTCTTCCAAACTTGCTGCACCATTTTTGCCTTCCCATTAACAGTGAGTGAAGGCTCCTGTTCCACATTCTTACCAGCATTTGGTGATTTGGATTTGCCTATTCTACAAGGTCAGTTTTCATTCCAATCCCAAAGAAGGGCAATGCCAAAGAATGTTCAAACTACTGCACAGTTGCACTCATTTCACATGCTGGTAAGATTATGCTCAAAATACTTCAAGCTAGGCTTTAGCAGTACGTGCACTGAGAACTTCTAGATGTACAAACTAGATTTAGAAAAGGCAGAGGAACCAGAGATCAAATTGCCAACATCTGTTAGATGATAGAGAAAGCAAGGAATTCTAGAAAAACATCTGCTTCATTGACTACACTAAAGTCTTTTGACTGTAGATCACAACAAACTGTGGAAAATTCTTAAAGAGATGGGAGTACCAGTCCACCTAACCTGTCTCCTGAGAATCCTGTATATGGGTCAAGAAGCAACAGTTAGAACCAGATATCTCACACGCTTGTAAAGTAATGCTCAAAATTCTCCAAGCCAGACTTCAGCAGTACGTGAACCATGAACTTCCTGATGTTCAAGCTGGTTTTAGAAAAGTTGTGGATCACAATAAACTGTGGAAAATTCTGAAAGAGATGAGAATACCAGACCACCTGACCTGCCTCTTGAGAAATCTGTATGCAGGCCAGGAAGCAACAGTTAGAACTGGACATGGAACAACAGACTGGTTCCAAATAGGAAAAGGAGTACGTCAAGGCTGTATATTGTCACCCTGCTTATTTGTCCCAAGCCATAATTTTTTACGTTCAACATAAATATAGCTATACTATATGTATGCTTTGTGCTTTCTTTTGGCTAATAATTGGTTGATATAACCTTTTCCGTGCTTTTACTTTCAACCTTGCTGTATCCTTATATTTTAGGGATATAATAACAACATATAGCTGAATTTTGTTTTCTAATCCAACATGGCAATCTTTAACTAAAATGCTCAGTACATTTACATTTATTATGATTACAAATATGCATAGATTTCTATAATTTTTGGGGGGGAGGCAATTTGTCCTGCCTGTTTCTTTTGGAGTAACGAGGGTTTTTTTTAATGGGGATAGATTTCTAGATTTCTTACATGCAGATAATGTAGTGAAAAGTGAGGGGTCTTCCGACGTCCTCTGTCATTTACCCAAGTAGTTTGAGCTTGTGAAACACCATGTTTCATGTTTAATTAGTATCCTTCACTGAGCAGTTAATTCCTCGAAATCTTATTTGGTTGCTTATTTATGATGGCAGTGGGTAGTGGGGAAAGAAATTGGGACTTTTTTTTTCCTTTAAAATTCATTGCAGGTCTGTTTTTTGTTTAGTTTTATCAACTAAGCCTAAGCTTCCTTGCACATCTTATGATTTAAATTTTTTTTTTCTTGGCAAGTATTTTTTTCAGAGTTGATGGTAAATTCTAAGAATTGTCATCTGAGGAAAAAAAATGCTCTCATATTGTTTTTTTCCAAAATACTTTACCATAGCTAAAATCCTCAATTTTCTTTGGTCTGCTTGATCGTTCATTTGGGGAATTAAAGTACCATTTATAAACTTCTAAAAGAGGTACTACAGTCTGATATGTTATTTATGGGTTCATGTAGTAAACATAAAAACGCAGACTGGTTCCATATGAATTCCTGACAGTGGTTTCCTTCAGGGAGGGAAACTGGACTAGGGAAAGATGAGCTGAAGGCAACAAAATGTTAACATTTATTAATTCTGAATGGTGCATGTACAAGGATTTGATATGTTAACTTGTGTAGTTTTCTATGTAATTTTTAGTTTGTATAGCTTTTGTGATTTTTTAAAACGGAGGTTGCCATCTAGTGGACACATTTAAATAGGCCTTTAAGAATCCGTGCTATTCCAGTGCAGATTCAGTGAAGCTTTTCAGACTTTCCAGCACGTTAAGGTGCGCTCTAGGTTAAGACCACAGACTGGAGTTGATCCAGCTTAGGTCCAAACCCTAGTTTTGCTGTTTACCATGTAACCCTGGGTAGAGTAACATCAGGTATAGAATCTGCCTGCAGTGCAGGAGACCTGGGTTTGAAAATCCCTGGGTCAGGAAGATCCCCTCGAGAAGGAAATGGCAACCTACTCATCTTCTTGCCTGGAAAATCCCATGGACAGAGGAACTGTGTGACTCAGCTGGTAGAGTCCGTGGGTAGACCTGGCTTCGATCCCTGGGTTGGAGAGCGTAAAGGCTGGAGAAGGGAAAGGTTACCCACTCCAGGATTCTGGCCTGGAGAATTCCATGGACCGTATAGTCGGTTGCAGAGTCGGACACAACTGAGTGACTAACCTAACAAGAGAGCGCTCCTTTAAACCAGGTAAGGACTGCTCTGGACTGGGGGTACAGGAAAGCGTAAGATGCAGTTGCCCCTTCACGTTTTAAAATAAAGGTGTGTGTGGTTGGGGGTAAGGGTGTATGTGCCATTTTATATTGGTTAGGGGTTAGGTTTAAATCCCAGATCCCAGTTATTAATACTCATACAACCTTAGATAAATATTAATGTCACCCTGTGAGACTGGTACTCACCTTAAGTTCCAGAAGGGATCCAACTCTGCCTTGTCTGTCACTCTTCCTGTAATGCTTGGCATGTAAAAGGCCTTCACTAAGTTTCTTCTGAATGAATGTCTACTTTAATAGTTTCTTATGCATAGTAATTACTCAATAAATAGCAGATGTTAAGGAAATGGTAAAACTGTACATGTTATTATATAGGTAACTCAATTTTGTAATGTATATGTTAAAACATATAAACTTATCGAAGGCAGGAAATTATCACATATATCCATCAATTTTCAGGAAAAGGATCTCAACCGTGAAATGGCAAAGACTTGGTCTCTAATCCCTGTCTGTTTGCTGTAAAGAAAGGTACATGAATAAAGGGACTGAGTTACCAGAATCTCTTAAAAAAAAAAAAAAGTTAAATGGCCTACACCTCCTTCAACTGACTCTCTCAAAGCTTTCTGCCAAGGACTTCCCTGGTGGCCCAGTGGTTAAGATTCCACCCTTCCACTGCAGGGGGCACAGCTTCGGTCCCTAGTCAGTTCAGTTAGTTCAGTCGCTCAGTCGTGTCCGACTCTTTGCGACCCCATGAATCGCAGCACGCCAGGCCTCCCTATCCATCACCATCTCCCGGAGTTCACTCAGACTCACGTCCATCGAGTCCGTGATGCCATCCAGCCATCTCATCCTCGGTTGTCCCCTTCTCCTCCTGCCCCCAATCCCTCCCAGCATCAGAGTCTTTTCCAATGAGTCAACTCTTCGCATGAGGTGGCCAAANCGGTTCACATATTGCTGAAGCCTGGCTTGGAGAATTTTGAGCATTACTTTACTAGCGTGTGAGATGAGTGCAATTGTGCGGTAGTTTGAGCATTCTTTGGCATTGCCTTTCTTTGGAATTGGAATGAAAACTGACCTTTTCCAGTCTTGTGGCCACTGCTGAGTTTTCCAAATTTGCTGGCATATTGAGTGCAGCACTTTCACAGCATCATCTTCCAGGATTTGAAACAGCTCAACGGGAATTCCATCACCTCCACTAGCTTTGTTCTTAGTGATGCTTTCTAAGGCCCACTTGCTGATATTCCGCATGCTATTCTGCATGCTGCATGGCATGGCCAAAAAAATGTACATCTGGAAAACACTCCCCAGAGTGGGCTTCTGAATTCTACAACCTTGATTTAAGTGTGCCTTTACTTTATAGGAAAAAGTTTTGGGGTAAAAAAGGCAGTATTTGTTAAAAAACCAAATTAGAGTAACAGTAAATAATATGGTGACTACAATTAGACTGATATACTTTGACATTTTGTTTCACTATAACCTATGACTTTTCCTTTAACTTAGTCAAATTCACTCACTTTTTCTATCATTTCAGCATCTGGGAATCTGAATTGCAATTATAACAACTGTATAATTCCAAGGCATAATTAATATATGTTTTAACTAGAGAAAAACACAGCCAGTAATTTTAAAATACTAATTGCTGAATGAAAAAACAAATATGGTAAGATTTCTGAAGCTTTAACACATGTCCATTCTTCATAGAAGACGAATACAGGGATAGTCAATAAAATTAAAGGGATTTAAAAAAATATGCTCAAGGATGCATTTGTGGGCAGTCATGTTATTTCCATCAATGTAACAAACAGTAAGTGATAATTTATTTTTAAATTCAATAGTAAATTGAACTAAAGAAATAATTTCATTGGTCTCTCAAACTTTTGAAATCTTAATTTCAGGCTTGTAGTATAATCACCTTTAAAGTGTCATAAGCCTCATAAATTGGTGTGCATTTATGGACTCCTCAGTGGCTTGTCCATGCCTGTTACATGTAGCTTAACTACATAACGTGAACTAGTGAGCAAGACCCTACACCAGAAATGTGTAGGTTGTGGAGAGTTTACAATATTTGTGTATGTCCAGTTGCTAAGGCACTAAGAGCTAGGCTGCTGGAGCCAAATGTAACATCCACCCAATAAACTAACTTTTAAAACACTCTTGACCACTGACCCCATACCCCTAATATTCTTTAGCCTGATGGGCCACTGTTTTGAGACTCAGGTTTTAGGACGGTGATAGACTGAAGTAATTCCACTGGTGTTCAGACTTTTCTTTCTTTTCATAAACTGCTGAAAAATCAACCAAAAAAGTCCCATTTTAAAAGATCAACAGAAAGTCGTCCCATTCTAAGAGACCCTGACCCTATTAATGAAAAATTTTATTAGATTTATCAATTAAAATTTCTACATGACAGGCCCCTTAACCATGTCCTAAACACTTGTAGAACAAAATACTTAGCTATCTTTATTATAATTGGTTCTGACTGAAGCAAAACATATAAACATATCCCCTTAAAATAGGTTGTGCAGCCCAGATTTATAAATTTATCCTCATTTCAAAACTAGGAATGCACTATAGTTAGTATAATTAACAAAATGGTTATCAGGAAGCTTGTCATTCATATATCAAGCAATGTATTTTATATTCAGCAAACTTTTATCAAATGTCCTTTAATTTCGTACACAACAATATGATACATATTGTACTAAGAAGCGCACAATAGTTTTTTGCAGTACAATTTCAAAGTGTATACAAATTGGAATACAGAGGTTGAACACTGGTGTGCTGACAGCATTTTTGAACTCTGGATAAACTGCATACAAAACTTACAATTCAAATATTAGCCAATCTGGAAACTTTACTTCCCATAATATAAAAATGATACTTTGAGATGCAAAATATTTTTTACTAACAAACTATATAAACATTTAAAATAATCATTAAAAACTTAACTTTAGAATTTATAAAGATTAGCTATAAAAATATATTGGCAGTCACTTTTCTTATAAATGTACCATTCACTACAATACAAAATAGTCTCTAACATAAAATTGCCTTAGTAACTGTATTTAGAATCCGATAAACCTTACATTATAAATATTTTTTACTAACAAACTATATAAACATTTAAAATAATCATTAAAAACTTAACTTTAGAATTTATAAAGATTAGCTATAAAAATATATTGGCAGTCACTTTTCTTATAAATGTACCATTCACTACAATACAAAATAGTCTCTAACATAAAATTGCCTTAGTAACTGTATTTAGAATCCGATAAACCTTACATTAAACTGATTATAAAATCCTCTTGGAAAACTTTGGTATGCATCTTCAGAAGGTTTTTAAAATAATTATCTTAAGGGCCTGTAAACATTCCATTCTATTAAAGCACAACAGAATAAGTAATGTATATTCAACTGCATACAGAATATAGAATCAAAAAACAATTTATTAAATATTTGTAGAAAACCACCATTCCCAGAGTAACCAAAAAACTATTTAAAAGTATCAAACTTTTAAACAATTCTTCTCCGTTCTGATAAAAAATGTTACAAAATCACCATACTCCACTCATGTACCTTAGATGTCTTTTAGGACAAGGCCTCAAAAATTGTTAACCTAGTCTCAAAACCCCTCCTGAGTCCAATGAACAGACTTTTAAAAACCTATTTGAGACCTGACAACAGAACAAGTATATATAATCAAGATACATAATTTATATATTTAGTTATGTATTAGCTTTTCTTTTACATTTGCAATGTAGAATTTATTGGCAGAAACAGAACACACACACACAACTGAAGAAAGGTAAATTTTAGGAAACAGAAATGCAAACCTGTAAGGGTAAACTGATTTATTTCTAAAGATCTGATTTACTAAATTTCATCTTATCTGCCATTTTCGGAATATTGGCAACTATTGTTATTTAGAAAATTTGAATTGGTGAAAGTTCATTTCAAATGTTTCTTATGTTTAAATTTTTTACAGAGCTTCCAGTTGTGCCAGTAACTTCCTTGAGGTCTTTTTCCACTTTATCCGCTGTCACCAGATCTCTCGTGTAAGGTATTTCTCTTTGAGTTGTAAAAACCTAAATAAAAAGCTTCATTTTTGACCTTTTAATTCATAAAACTCCACTAAAAAGAAAAGAAATCCATCTAATTTTTAGGCAAGTCCACAAAAATATTTTCTTTCTTAAGAATCAAACACTTTTATTAGAATAAAGATCCTTCAAAGTTTTTAACTCTTCTATTAGAGTTTTGTTTTGATTTTCCAGAACTGCGACTCGATTTTCCAGGCATTTCACATATTCTTTCTTCTTTCTGCGACATTCTCGAGCAGCTTCTCTAAATGTAAGCATTAAAAACCAGTGTTAGAAAAAAGTTCAAATTTTTTAAATGGTAAATGTGTGCTGTGTGTGCGCCAAGTTGCTTCAGTAGTGTCTGACTCTGCGACTCTCTGAACTGCAGCCCGCCAGGTTCCTTTGTCCAGGGAATTTTCCAGGCAAGAATACTGGAGTGGATTGCCATTCCCTTCTCCATGGGATCTTCCTGACCCAGGGATCAAACCGGCATGTATTATGTCTAAACTGCACTGGCAGGCAGCTTCCTTACCACTTGCACCACCTGGGAAGCCAGGTGAAAAAAGTTAGAAGTTCACATTCTTTAAATGGTAAATGCACTTCAGTAATTTTCCCTGGTCATCCTTTTTTTCCCCTCATTAAAACAAAATTAGGGTATCATCTATATACAGTGAAATACAATGATCTTAAGTGCAGAATTTAATCTGCTATGGCAAATGCATGCACATGCCTATATAATCCAAACATCCATCAAGTCAGACATTTTTACTGCCCCAGAAGTCCCCTCATGCCCATTCTCCCCAAGCAACTACTGTTTCGATTTTGCGCAACTGCTGTTTGGAATTTTTTTTTATCACCAGAGATGAAGTTTTCCTATTCTATAACAGAACTTCCTTTAGACAACAGTTATACAGAATGTACTCGTGTTTCTGGTCTCCGTACTCCACTGTATGGATATCATTACAATTTGTTGATCCATTCTGTTGAGCCATTTGCTAGTTTTAGCTGCTACGCATGTCCTTGTGCCAGTCCCTGAGAACATATGTTCCATTTCTCTTGGATAAACACCAAGAAGTGAAATGTATGGGTCCTCTGGTTAACTTTGGACATATAAATCCTCTAAACTTCAATTTTTAATTATAAACAATGCTTTGATACTCAGTTTTGTACATGTCCTGTTAGAATATTTCTATGGATTTTCATTGAAGTTTTATATACATATACAAGTAAAGTATTTTGAATTTTTTTTTTGAACTAAAAACTGAAGATACTCTCTGCAACTTGCTTTTCTGGACACATACTATTTAATGATGTCTCTATGTTGGTACACAGTTCTTTGTCATGCAGACATTTCATTGTTAATTTTCACTTCCCTAACTACTAGTGAAACGGAACATCTTCAAAAGTTTAAGCCTCCTCTGGATCTGCTCTTATTTGCCTGTTCATTCATACGTTTTGCCTATTTTACATTTAGAAATTACTAGAAAGACACACAACATAAGAACTCTCAATGAATTATACATACTAACCCGTTATCTGTTTCTACATTATTTTCTAATCTACCACTTGATTTCTGATATTTTTATTTCTTGTATGATATATTCTCTTTTTTAGTCTTTTTCTTGGCTTAAAAACTGCCATGCACTACATATTCCTAAATTTTATTTTCAAGATTTTATTGCTTAATTTTCAGAGTTTTCGTTAATCTATCTGTAATTACTTCTGTATGTGGTATAAAATTTAATTTTTTTCTGGATGTGGAGTTGTGTATCATTTCAAAAACATATTCAACTTTTTTTCAGTTGGGTTGTATTTATTAATTCAGATACTCTTTATATCTTTTCAAAGAAATCTTTTTTAGGAGGGGCAGATATGTTGCAAATATCTTCTATAGGTTTGAAGCTTATATTTTCACTCACTTTCTTTTAATGAAAAGAAGTTGTTGATTTTAATGAAGATTCATCAATCTTTCATGTTAATTTTTTATGTGCGTGTTATTTTAAGGAATCTTGCCTACACTTGAAACCGTGAGATTATGTATTTTCAACCTAGAAGTTTTTAAAATTTCACCTTTCACATACTCTTTAATTCATTTGGTATGGTGTGAGGAAGAAATTTGAAATTTTTTCACATAAAATACCTATCCTAGCATCATTTATTGGAGTCCCTCCTTCCCCCAATTATCTGCCCTACCAAGGTTTTATGTATTCACAGATGTGTTTCTGAGCTCTCTATTTCACTAGTGATTTTGTTTACCTCAATGCCAGTATTACATTATTTTAATTACCACGGTTTAAACAAGATTTGATTATCTCCTCACCTTATTCTTGTCTGGAATATTTTGGCTGCTCTTGACCCTTTTTACTCTTCTATAAATTTTAGTATCAACTTGTCAAGTTCTTCAAACAACCTGTTTGGGTTTTGATTGGAACTGCATTGAATCTATGGATCAACTGGGGGGAAAAAATAGTCATCTTTATAATACTGAGTTTTCATATCTGTGGACATAGTATATTTCTCCATTTATTTAATAGATCTTCTTTAATGTCTCTAAAAAACAATATTTTACATAAATGTCCTGGACATCTTTTGTTAGATTTATTCTCATATTTCATTTATTGAGAATATAAGTATCTTTTATAACTATTTACCAAACTCTTTATTGCTGATGTGAAGAAAACAGCTGATCTTTGAAACTATTTTATATCTAGTAACCTTATAAATTCATTACTTAATCTTTCTCTAAATCCATTTTGGTTTTTTAAAAATCAGGCAATCATACAAAAAATAGTAACAGCTTTTATTTTCTTCATTTATATCCTTGTAATATCCCCTCTTTTTTCCTGATTTACTAAACTGGCAAGGGTTTCTAGTACAGTGTTGAAGAGAACTGGTTCTTTTTCATTTCTAAAGAGTTTGCAGATTATTCTCCTGGATATTCTAAGAAATGAATATATCTTTGTTAAAATTAAAATAGCAGTTTTGCTTTTTCTTCTCTAATTTTTATCATTTTTATAGTCTCTTGATCTTTGATGATTTTCAATGACATCCTTTTCTAAATATGAAACCATGCTTCTTTCCATCTCTCGTACTAGATAACTGAAGACTCCACAACACTCATTCTGTTGTGGGCTCTTTCTGCTGACTCCTGCTTCTAATGGACCCTAAAACCTGGACCCANTTTTTTTTTATCACCAGAGATGAAGTTTTCCTATTCTATAACAGAACTTCCTTTAGACAACAGTTATACAGAATGTACTCGTGTTTCTGGTCTCCGTACTCCACTGTATGGATATCATTACAATTTGTTGATCCATTCTGTTGAGCCATTTGCTAGTTTTAGCTGCTACGCATGTCCTTGTGCCAGTCCCTGAGAACATATGTTCCATTTCTCTTGGATAAACACCAAGAAGTGAAATGTATGGGTCCTCTGGTTAACTTTGGACATATAAATCCTCTAAACTTCAATTTTTAATTATAAACAATGCTTTGATACTCAGTTTTGTACATGTCCTGTTAGAATATTTCTATGGATTTTCATTGAAGTTTTATATACATATACAAGTAAAGTATTTTGAATTTTTTTTTTGAACTAAAAACTGAAGATACTCTCTGCAACTTGCTTTTCTGGACACATACTATTTAATGATGTCTCTATGTTGGTACACAGTTCTTTGTCATGCAGACATTTCATTGTTAATTTTCACTTCCCTAACTACTAGTGAAACGGAACATCTTCAAAAGTTTAAGCCTCCTCTGGATCTGCTCTTATTTGCCTGTTCATTCATACGTTTTGCCTATTTTACATTTAGAAATTACTAGAAAGACACACAACATAAGAACTCTCAATGAATTATACATACTAACCCGTTATCTGTTTCTACATTATTTTCTAATCTACCACTTGATTTCTGATATTTTTATTTCTTGTATGATAAATTCTCTTTTTTAGTCTTTTTCTTGGCTTAAAAACTGCCATGCACTACATATTCCTAAATTTTATTTTCAAGATTTTATTGCTTAATTTTCAGAGTTTTCGTTAATCTATCTGTAATTACTTCTGTATGTGGTATAAAATTTAATTTTTTTCTGGATGTGGAGTTGTGTATCATTTCAAAAACATATTCAACTTTTTTTCAGTTGGGTTGTATTTATTAATTCAGATACTCTTTATATCTTTTCAAAGAAATCTTTTTTAGGAGGGGCAGATATGTTGCAAATATCTTCTATAGGTTTGAAGCTTATATTTTCACTCACTTTCTTTTAATGAAAAGAAGTTGTTGATTTTAATGAAGATTCATCAATCTTTCATGTTAATTTTTTATGTGCGTGTTATTTTAAGGAATCTTGCCTACACTTGAAACCGTGAGATTATGTATTTTCAACCTAGAAGTTTTTAAAATTTCACCTTTCACATACTCTTTAATTCATTTGGTATGGTGTGAGGAAGAAATTTGAAATTTTTTCACATAAAATACCTATCCTAGCATCATTTATTGGAGTCCCTCCTTCCCCCAATTATCTGCCCTACCAAGGTTTTATGTATTCACAGATGTGTTTCTGAGCTCTCTATTTCACTAGTGATTTTGTTTACCTCAATGCCAGTATTACATTATTTTAATTACCACGGTTTAAACAAGATTTGATTATCTCCTCACCTTATTCTTGTCTGGAATATTTTGGCTGCTCTTGACCCTTTTTACTCTTCTATAAATTTTAGTATCAACTTGTCAAGTTCTTCAAACAACCTGTTTGGGTTTTGATTGGAACTGCATTGAATCTATGGATCAACTGGGGGGAAAAAATAGTCATCTTTATAATACTGAGTTTTCATATCTGTGGACATAGTATATTTCTCCATTTATTTAATAGATCTTCTTTAATGTCTCTAAAAAACAATATTTTACATAAATGTCCTGGACATCTTTTGTTAGATTTATTCTCATATTTCATTTATTGAGAATATAAGTATCTTTTATAACTATTTACCAAACTCTTTATTGCTGATGTGAAGAAAACAGCTGATCTTTGAAACTATTTTATATCTAGTAACCTTATAAATTCATTACTTAATCTTTCTCTAAATCCATTTTGGTTTTTTAAAAATCAGGCAATCATACAAAAAATAGTAACAGCTTTTATTTTCTTCATTTATATCCTTGTAATATCCCCTCTTTTTTCCTGATTTACTAAACTGGCAAGGGTTTCTAGTACAGTGTTGAAGAGAACTGGTTCTTTTTCATTTCTAAAGAGTTTGCAGATTATTCTCCTGGATATTCTAAGAAATGAATATATCTTTGTTAAAATTAAAATAGCAGTTTTGCTTTTTCTTCTCTAATTTTTATCATTTTTATAGTCTCTTGATCTTTGATGATTTTCAATGACATCCTTTTCTAAATATGAAACCATGCTTCTTTCCATCTCTCGTACTAGATAACTGAAGACTCCACAACACTCATTCTGTTGTGGGCTCTTTCTGCTGACTCCTGCTTCTAATGGACCCTAAAACCTGGACCCATGAATTTAAATCCTACCTCTTATCACTTACTGGGCAGTGTAACCTTGGTCAAGTAACTAGACTTCTCTAGGCCTCAGTTTCCTCAAGAAAATGGAAATAATTTTTTTGTGAAAATGGTATAAGGGCTTGGCATATATAATGGCCTAATTATATATATAATCGGCTTGGCATATATAAAGGCCTAATTCTTTGGGTATTATGATTTTTCAACTTATATTTGTTAGAACTCAATGTGTAGGAATTCTTTAGAGCCTGTGTTGAGGCTGCTTTCTCCAAGCAACTGGGGGCCCTATGAGCCCTCACCCATTATTCATCTATTTTTTTGGACTGCACTGGATCTTTGTTGCTGTGCCAGGGGCTACTCTCTAGTTGTGGGTGTGGGCTTCTCGTTGTGGCGGTTTCTCTTGTTGTGGAAGACAGATGCAGGGCGTGCAGGCTCAATAGTTGGGGCACACAGGCTTAGTTGCCCTGTGGCATATGGATCTTAGTTCCTGGACCAGGGACTAAATCAATGTCCCCTGCAGTGGCAGGGAGATTCTTAGCCACCAGACTATTAGGGAAGTCCTGATACCCATTTTTTAAGTTACAATTCTCAACTTATGGGTGTAGATCTTCTGGGTCTTGACCTCAAGGAAGAAAATCTTTGATCCAGTTCTCCAAGCTGGAGTCCCTACGCTCTGTCCCTGGTCCCCTCTGCATACGAAAGCTATGCCAATTACAAAGATCTGAACTTATCCCCAGGAATATATGGCAGCTGCTTCAGTGTTTATTAACATCATGGTCCTGTGCTTCTGGTTCATTTCTAACTTCAACAGATCTCTTTCTGCATGCTCATCCATCATGTAAAGGAATGGTTTTTGTATTTCATCAAGCTTTTAAAAATATTATGCAGCTGAAGTTACACTGTCAGAAAGAGAAGTCTCACTCTAGTAATTTTTAACAAGTCTTCTGGGTGTCCTAGGTATACAATCATATCATCAGCAAAGAAATAGGATTCTTTTCTAATATTTACATGACTTATTTCATTTACTTGTCTTACTGTATTTGTTGGAACTTCCAAAACAACAGATGGTCTCTGCCTTGTTTCTAAGTTTATTTACAGTGTTAATTGCTCCCTCTTATTTTTATTAAAACATTTTATTTTGAAGTAACTAAGTGTATCCATCTGGTCCTTTATGGTCATTTTTATTGCTCTAGAAAATCATCCTTTTAATTCTGATTTTCTAACTTACTTGAGAGGACCTGAAAATATAACTTTATTATAATTTTAAAAATTTGTTGTAATCTGTAGCTATTTCCCCTTTTTTGTTTCTAATATAGTTTATTGGTATCTTTTTTCTTCTTCCCTGAACACACTGCAAAAAGCTATCCATTAGATTCTTTTTCTCAAAGAATTAGTTTTAACAGTAGATGTACATGAGATGCAAACAGCATTGTTTAAAATACATATTAAATGAAAGGTAATGTTTCTAGAGGTTAAATGACTACTAAATTTTCACGATCAAAATTCATTTTTAAGAACAATTCTGTATCCATAAGTATACTAGGTATTATGCCAGAAACCTAGTAATTCTTCCCCATTCTTACTCTAGTCAACAAACAGCAAGCAGCAAATTATTATTTTCACTTAACTTTGTCAACCCAACAGGAACAATACTGTTTAAAAAGGTTTTCTTAAGAGTGCTATTTGAAGAACACAACAGAAATGGAAGAATTCTAGGTCATATATTAATAAGAAACTGTGCAAAGGACTCACTGATCTGCTAGAAACATACAAGATAAACTAAAATAAAACTGATATAAACTCTTCTCATTTCTAACATATAATCTCAGTTAAAATCTTTCTGAGATTTATAAAAACGTATCACCCATTCTGATAGTATAATTTTACTACTTACCTGTTTTTCATCAACCTTATTTCTCTTTTCAGTTGGGGGTCATCTGTCTTAGATGTCTGAGATGTAAGGGTCACAGGAGATGTCATCACCACAGTTTGTGGTAGTGAAGTAGCTGAAGGTGTGGTACGGATCTGATATGTCTGCATATCTCCTGACGCAGCTGTGTGGTCCAAAGAATGAGTTAAAATTCGTAAGTGTCTTTGAAAGTACTCTGGAATGCTTTCCATAGATACTTAAGCATACTTACTTTGTACAACAACCTGGTTGCTAGGCACAAGTATTTGTTGTCCATCAGAAGTCTGTGCATACTGGAGAATTGTTGTACCTTGTTGAGTACTGCCTGAATTTGTCATGGTTAATGTCTGAAGGCCCTGTACTCCATCTGTGCCTGGGCTGGCCAGCTGTAAGGCTCCATTTGGGGCAATGGCAACTTTAACCAAAGAGAAAACATAGCTAATGTAAGGCTATACAACACACTTATTACAAAGGATTGGCGAACAAAATAATCGCTTTTTATTAAAACAGGTTTAAATGCAATTTCACTTGATGACTGTTGGTTACTTTAGGTGAGCTACATGTAAAAGAAGTAAAATTTGGCATTTCTTGATAAAATTTTGTATTTCAAATAAAAGTTTGCACTAATCTTAAATTCAGTCTTAAATTATACAATAACTGATCAGTCATTTGGGGCTCTATGGAGCACTACATGCCAATCGTTAATGTCACAGCAGTTCTTGGGCATGAGAAAGGGATACCACTGACAACTAACTTTTAAAGCAAAAATAAGTAGAAGGAAAGAGTAACATAGTCTGTAATTTTCATTTAAAAGCATTAGAAAGATTTTATCTTAAAATTTTTTTGAATAGGTAAGTGTGCCTATGGAAAGAAATTCAGAAAGGATAAAAGGTTACATAGTGAAAAAATAAATCTTCATAGGCTTTCTCAGCTCCACTCTCCAGTGGCGACACTCCTTCTAGTTATCCTTCGCCCTTCCCTACTGCCACACCACAAATATTCCCATATAACTTATAAATGACTTCAGAAGAAAAGACATTAAAGTGTTTTAGATGTAGAGATTTGTTTTAAATTTACAGTAGCAATTACTTTCAATCTCTTTCCCTGTAACAGACACTACATACATACATAAATATATATATAACAAGGAAAAGTCCAGCCTTCCCTGGTGGTCCAGTGGTTAAGACTCTGCCTTGCGAGGCGGGGGACACCGGTTTGATCCCCGGTCTGGGAAGATCCCACAAGCCCCATGGCAACTGTGCCAGCCTGCGCCAGAGCCCATGCTCCACAGTAAGAGAAGCTGCCACAGTGAGAAGACTTTGCACTGCAGCCAGAGGGCAGCCCCTGCTCTCCACACTAGAGAAAGACTGCACGCAGCAGTGAGACCCAGTGCGGCCAATAAACAAACATATTTCAAGTAAAAGGCCCATTATCCCTATTTATTCCACTTGCCATTTCCCACCACCCTCTTGAGGTAGCCATTATTTTTGGTGCACATCCTTCCTGGTACCTCCCTATGCTCATACAGACTGACATATAATATCAGGTCCAATGGCTAAGAACTGCCGTGCAATGCAGGGGACAGAGGTACCCTGTATCCGTTCCTCCCTTGTCGGGGACCTAGGATCCTACATGTTGCAGAACCACCAGGCCTGTGTGCCGCAACTACTGAGCCCGTGGGCCACAACTAGGGAGTCCGTGTACCACAACTAAGACCCAACGCATTTATCTACTTACACACATTATAGACAGACACATATCTTCCGATGTATATGCAAATGTATACATTAATACAGAACTGTTTTCATTTTTGCAACATATCTTTCTGTACTTGATTGACATGTGTATTTATCTGGTTGAATTTACTCTCAATCTGTACTATTCAGTATGGTGGCCATGGGCCACATATGGCTATTTAAATTAATTAAAATTAAAAAATTCAGTTCCTCAGTCTCACCAGGTACTCAGTAGTCACACACAGCTTAGGAGCTACTGTACTGAACATCGCAGATATAGGACATCTGCATCACCAAGGAATTTCTGCTGCATCAAAATGCCCTAAATACAACATATACTATCCTGTACTTCGACTGTAACATGCGAAATACTGGCCTAAGTTTCTATATAGTTTTCATAATAATAAACCATGTATCATAACTTTTAACTTGCTAATATGCTGTCTTAAATATTTTTGGAGATATTAATACATGTATGATTTTTAAAAATTCAGTTTTGTTTCAAATGAAAAATGAACCTCCCAACTGCTTCTGAGCTCTGCTCCTAAGTTTCCTTCCTTGCAACCACTTTGCCCAGTTTGTGTTCTCAAAAATATTCTATATATAGTCTTAAAATTATATGTTCATAACACATTTTACTGAGAGCCTACTTACTATGTGCCAGGCCCAATATGCCAAGGTTATAGTTGTGAACAAGACAAAGTTCTCTCCCTCAAGGAGATCATAAATCATAAATCAAATAAGCTAATCTACATATATTCTATAATTAAATATACTTTAAAGTATTTATATGTAATTATATTGGAAAGTAGCTAGGAAAATAAACTGAAGGGTGGAGCAATATATTTTGGCTACAGTGGCCTCTCTGAGGAGGCGGCACTTAAGCAGATCAGGAGTGAGGACGTGAGCCATGAGAGGATCTGGGCCAAGAGCGTGCAGGCGGTAGGGATGACACCTCCAAAGATCCTGAGGCAGAAATGCGCTTCATGTGTTTAAGAAACAGCAAGAAAGTTTGTGTGGCCAAATGGCATCAAGTGGCAGGAGATATGATCAGAGTACGCAAAGCCAGATCCTGAATGTAATGCCTTGTAGGACTTATTCTAAATGTGTCAGAAAGCCACTGGAGGATTTTGAGCTAAAGTGGCGTAATCTAATAAACATTTTAAATAAACTGCTTTGGTTGCAATATCGAAAACTATCAGATCAAGGATGGGAAGCAAGATAACTAATCAGATACTGCAGTAGTTTGGATGACAGTATAAACCCAGGTGGTGGAGGTGGTGAGAGGTGGTCAGATAGGACAGCTGTTTTGTGGCAAGAGCCAATTAGACTTAAAGAACAGGGCTTATGAGAGGAGGGATAGGTTATTTACAAATGGGACAGCACAAAATGAATTTACTGAGGGTGATGGAGTATCTTGATTGTGGTGCTGCTTAGGCAATTCCATGCATCTGTCAAAACTGACAGACTTACCCCCAAAATAAGTATGTAAGCTATGTATCACTAGCAAGCTGTGTTACTTTAGGGATATTAATTGTCTAACTCTCTAACCTCAGTTCCCTCATAAATTGGTAACTGCCCACCTTACAAAACTGTTGTAGGGAATAAATGAGATAATGCTAAAAAAGAACTCTGCATTATTTCTGGCTCAAAATGCTACTTATGATCCTTTGATGCTCATCACTATGCCAGTGTGGCAGCTATGCCGGCCTCCTCCAGGAAGGCTCTGCTCTGTGCCTGCCGGGGGGCTGCTCCTGCACGCACTGTACTGGCCGGCGCTGGTCCGATAGACGGGAGCGGGGACAGACATAGAAGCGGCAGCAGGGGCGCCAGGGTCCTCTCCGTCTCCTCTCCTGCCCCGTGCGCCTTCGCAGGACAGGTCTCTCAGAATCTTCCTGTGGAAAACAAGCTCCGTTATTAATGCTGGCAATGAGCACAACTTCACAAAAAGAAACTGCTAGCCCTCTTTCAATTCCAGATTAAAGATACAGTGGTCCAGCAGACACCTAGAGTCGGACGCGACTGAAGTGACTTAGCAGCAGCAGCAGACCCCTAAACTGTGGCGTCAAAGAACCACTTGTTTAGCACAAACTGTTTTCACCTCAAGCCAGAGAGAGTGAATGACAAGGGAGCCTGGTGTGCCACAGTTCATAGGGCCGCAAAGAACCAGACAGGCCTAAGTGGCCAGGCAACAAGACTCTGTTTAGCAGGCTGGTTACATTTTAGTTCATAATGACAATGAGCAAATACCCATACAGAGTGCCTTTTCAATAACAAGGCCCCTGCAGAAAAGGTCTCTTTATAGGAGAGGTGGCTCCATTGTGAGTACAAGGTTCTATTCATTTTCTAAACAGTGTCAGTTACCTTTATTTAAAAAGATCAAATTGGGGACTTTCCTGGCGGTCCAACGGTCAAGAATCCACACTTCCACTGCAGAGGGCACGGGTTTGATTCCTGGTCTGGGAACTAAGATCCTACCCTACATGCTGCATGGTGCAGTGATCAATCAATAGATATTAAATTTATTTTTTCCACCTTCCACTCTATAATGGAAGAGAAACCCATAGTTCTCAGAAAGAAACAAGGAGATTAAAAATACTACTCTAAGACTGGTGGTTGCCAAGGTGGAAGGCGATGAACTGGGAGTTTGGGGTTAGTGAATGCAAACTGGTAATATTTAGAATGGATAAACAATATCCTACTGCATAACATAGGGCACTATAGTCAATATCTGGTGATAAACCATATGTAAAAGAACGTGTGTATAAATTAGAGGGATGGAGTCCATTTTCCTAACTTTGATGGAAAGTATAAAAAAAAACTATAAAAAGAGTATCTGTGATAAATAAAATTCATTATTTTAACAAGAAGTACACTTGATTCCACAAAAATAAGGCAAAAATAAGGGGATGGAAGGAGTATTGAAAGAAAAAAGAAATTTTTACTCAAGAATTCCATGTTTGTTGGAGAAAAATTAGATAATCTTAACTACTTGTGTAAAAACAATAACAAAAAAGAATCACAAAGAAAAAAAAATAACCCTTAGCATTAAAAGAGATCTTTCATGTTACCTATGCTAAACTTCCAGCCCATTCAGGAATTCTCTAACATTACTAACAGCTTCTATTTATAGGAATAAGGCATCCACAATTTCAAAAAGCAAACTATTCAATTATTGGATGGTTAGAGCTCATCCTTGTTTAGATTCAAAGCTAATTCCACCAAGTGAAACTAGAGAAAGTTAAACTTTATACCCTAATCCTATATCCATGCCCTAGCTTTGCAATATCTGACAGCTGCTTCAGGTTTTCTTCATCGGTGGCCAGGTAATTTCAGCTCCTTCAGATGTTCTCTTAGCACATGTTGAAGATCCTTTCCCAGCTTGCTCCCCTTAACCTGGACAGTCTTCCCGCCAAGAAGTACAAGGGCAGAGTACACTAGCAGAAGCTCATAGCGCAGAACAAAGAGCGTGGCGGTCCCACGGACTCTGCGTTAGCCATCTGCGGAACCGCCACTGTGCTCCCCAAACCTGCTGTGTCCCAGCAGCATCTGGAGAGGCTTACTGAATCCAGACTCCCAAACGGCGCCTCGAAGGATCGGAGTGGGCTGGCCAGGACAGAGCTCGAGAAGACAGCTAACAGACTGCCTGCATGGTCCTAAGCAGCCAGCCTTGCATGAAGTGGTGGAGTGCTGTGCCCGTTTCTTTTTCAGTTTTAAGTTACGAAATATTTTGAGCACAGAAAGTACGGAAGGGCTTCCCTGGAGGCTCAGTGGTAAAGAATCTGCCGGCCAATGCAGGAGCCACTGGTTCAATCCCTGGTTCCTTGAAGATCGCACACGCTGTGCAGCCATTAAGTCTGTGTGCCACAACTACTGGAGCCCGTGCTCAGCCACGAGGGAAGCCACCAGAGTGAGAAGCCTGCACACCACCACTAGAGAGCAGCCCACTCAGCGCGAGCAGCTGTGCAAGGCCCAGCTGAGCAAAGGAAGGACAGACACCCATGCGCCACACACCAGGGATCAACCGAGCGCCCCTGCGCCATGTTCGCTTCAGACATCTCCAATTCCAACAGGAATTACGTTACACATGCACCAAAATGTCACCACCAACTCCGTTCCCCTTTTCCCTCTCAATGAGTGCCATTATCTAAATTGTTATTTATCATTCCTGCATATATTACTTTATTTTTACTATTTTTTGAGATACTATTTGCCATTGTCTTACATTCTTCCTCATCCTCCTTATTCAACCCTGGAGAATCTTAAAGAGCCATCTTTCGGACTTCTCCATCTACATTCTTTCCAATGAGCTCATCTGTCCCAAAGGCTTGAATACCTTGTGTACACTGATGACCCCTCAAAGTAGTATTTTCTTAGCTTCTCTCCTGAACTCGAAACTCACATATCCAATTGTGTATTGAATGCTTCCATTCAACAGGCACCTCAAACTTAATACCTCCAAATCTAGTATCACATATCCTTCTACCCCTGGCAGTCTTACCCATATCAGTAAATATCAACTCTACTTTCCAAAAATTTTGGAGGTTGTCCTCTTTCTCACAACCTTTATCGAATTCATAAATCTCATTGTTTCTATCTTGAAAATATATTCAGAAGCTTACCCATCCTCATCACTTCCACTGTTTCCCCAAGTCCATGCCACCAGGTCCTCCTGACCGAACAACAGCTTCTAGCAGGTCCTCCTTGCTACAGTCTGCACTCCACACAACAACCAGTCATCTTTTTAAAATGTCAGTTAGATCAAATCACTCGTGTGCAACGGTTCCCTATCACGATAAATGATATGGTTGACAAGCTTCGTCCCTGTGACTTCTCCAACCACTCTTCCCTTTATATTCACCATCCAGCCATCTTGCTAAAGATTATCAGTTTTACTGATTCCACTCTCCCCTGCCCCCGCAAAGAGCCACCTTTCAGTTATAGTATCTCTATTCGTTTTCTCTTTAAGTTCACAGATTTCTGCTCTCCCGCACCCCCACCTGGGCCACTTGTCCTGCAGGATGTTAGTTCCCCAACCAGGAACTGAACCCTCCAGCAGTGGAAGCATGGAGCCCTAAGCAACAGAATGCCAGCGAATTCCCTGATTTCTGCTCTTAATCTCTACTATTTTGTTTCTCCTGCTTGTTTTAAGCTTATTTTGTTTCTCTCCTAGTTTCTTAAAGTGGAAGCTCAGACTGTTGATTTGAGATCTTCCTTCCTATATAGTGTTTAATAAGGTAAATTTCCCTGTATTTCCTACTGATTTGTTATTTCCTAGTGTTTGGTATTTTGTATTGTTAATCTTTCATAAAGTTCAATGCTTTCTAATTTCCCTTAAGATTTTCTGTTTGGTTATTTCTAAGTGTGTTAATTTCTGTATGGAGATTTCCTGTTATCTTCCCTATATTGGCTTCTAGTCTAATTCAAGTATGAGTAAAGAACTTTGTGTAATTTCAGTTTTTCTAAGTTTGTTAAGGTTTGTTATGATCCAGGACATGGTCTTTCTTGGTGGATATTCTTTGTGCACATAGGTGAAGTGTTCTAACAATGCCAATTAGATCCAACTGGTTGATGGTATTGTTCAGTTCTATAATCTTGCTTATTTTCTGCTGTAACTTCTGTTGGATACTAAGGTAGATGTACACAAATTTTCAACTGTAACTGTGGATTTATTTTGCTTTTCAGTTCTGTAAGTTTTTGATACATGTATTCTGAAGCTCTGTTGTTAAGTGCATACATATTTAGGGTTGTTATATCTTCCTGGTGAACTGATTTTCTCTTATCTCTGGTAATTTTTTTTGCTCTGAAGTCCATTTTGTATGATACTAATACACCCACTTTACTTTTATTTTCATTATGTTATTTCTCTTGGTTATATGTATAGCAATAGTAGTAGTGGTTTATAACGTAAATATGTTCAGTATTTTGAAGAACTGCCAGATTGTTTCCACAGCCACAGTCCCCCTTACCAACATTTGTTATGTTTTGTTTGGGATTTTTTTAAGCATCCTACTAGGTTTGAAGTGGTATCTCATTATTTTGATTTGCATTTACCTAATGACAAATCATGCTGAACAATTTTTTACATGCTTATTGGCCATTTGTATTTCTTCTTTGCATAAATATTCTAGTCTTTTAACTGGGTTATTTGTCTTAACAATATTCAGTCTTTCAGTTGATGAACATGTAATGTCTTTTCAGTTTTTAAAAAAATTCCTCTCAATGAAGTTTTGTAGTTTTCAATATGCAAGTATTAATATTATATACATCTGTTAAATTTACTTGACTGGTCAAAAAGTTCGTTTAGGCTTTTCCATATGGAAGAAACCCAAACAAACTTTTTGGCTGACCTGATATATAACTTGGATTTATAAATTTAATTTCAAGTATTTTATATAGTTTATGTTGTTATGAGTAGGACTGTTTTCTTAATTTCATTTTTGGATTGTTTATTGCTAGTGTAGAGAAATACAATTCATTTTGTATCCTGCAACCCTGCTGAACTTGTTTATTATTTCTACTTTAGTGGATCCTTTGGGATTTTCTATATATGAAATCACTGTCATCTGCAAACTTTTATTTCTTCCTTTCCAGTATGCTTTTTATTTAATTTTCTTAACTGCCTGAGAGTAGTAGGGAGACATTCACAGCCTGGTCTTGTGCCTGCTCTTAGGAGGAGAAAATATTCAATCCTTCGCCATTTAATATGTCAGCTACGGGCTTCTGTAGATACTCATCAGGTTGAGGGAGCTCCCATCTATTTGTCTGATGAGAACTTTTATCATTCAAGGGCACTGTGTGTGACTCTTTGGACTGCAGCCTGCCAGGCTTTTCTCTCCCTGGGATTCTCCAGGCAAGAACACTAGAGTGGGTTGTCATTCCCTCCTCCAGGATATCTTCCCAATCCAAGGAGCGAAACTGTGTCTCTTGCATCTCCTGAATTGGCAGGCAGATTCCTTAGTGCTAAGTCATCAGGGAAGCCCTTTAACCCCAATTTCATCAAGTGCTTTTTGCATCTGTTGAGATGACTATAAGTTTTTCGGTTTTAACCTACAAATATGATTTATTACATTAATTGACTTTCAGATGTTAAACCAATTTTCCAGTCCTGGGATAAATCCTACTCAATTATGGTGTATAATACCTTCTGTCTGTTAACCTATTTGATTTACTAATATTTTGTTGAGGATTTTTGTGTCTGTATTCACAGGAACATTGGTATATAGTTTTATCATCTCTTTTAACTAGTGAGTTTCAGTCCTGTGCTCTTTTTTAGGCCACACCTCAGGGCGTGTGGAACCTCCCTGCTCAGGGATGGGACCCATGCCTCCTGCAGTGGGCAGTCTTTTTAACATTGATTTCTACTATAGAGTGTAGTTGCTTTACAGTGTTGTATTAATTTCTGCTGTACAGCAAAGTGGATCAGTTATACATACACATATATCCCCTCTTTTTAGATGTCCTTCCTATTTAAGTCACCACAGGGCATTAAGCTGAATCCCCTGTGCTTTACAGCAGGTTCTCATTAGTTTATCTATTTTATACATAATAATATATATATGTCAATCCCAGTCTCCCAATTCATCCCACCCACCCGCCTTGGTATCTGTTAATTTTTTCTCTATATCTGTGTCACTATTTCTGCTTTGCAAATAAGTTCACCTGTACCATTTTCCTAGATTCCAAATATAAACAATATTACACAGTATCTGTTTTTCTGACTTACGTCACTCTGTATGGCAGTCTCTAGGTCTATCTACGTCTCTGCAAATGGCACAACTTTGTTCCTTTTATGGCTGAGTAATATTCCATTGTGTATGGGGACCATTCTTTTATCCATTCCTCTGCTGATGGACATTTAGGTTGGAAAGTGCAGTCTTAACCACTGGCCCACCAGGGAAGTCCCATGCTCTCTTAATATAGTTATTGATACTGGTGGAACTAACATTTTATTATTTGCTTTTTAAAAAAATTCTTCTGCATTCTTTTAAGATTTTTTTAAACTCCATTTTAATTTACCTATTGTGTATTTGACTAAATCTCTACTTAGTCAATGTTTTACCACTTGGAAGTGAATCTTAGAAACTTACTACCATATTAAACCCCTACCGTATCCCATTTATTTTGTAAGTTGTCTTATATATTACCTCTGCATACACTGAAAGCCCCATTAGTGTCATTTTTTCCAACTGTCAAATATATTTCAACTATCAAACTATTCACAGAAGAACAGTCAATTATATTTGCCCAGATCTTGCTATTTCAAGTTTCTTTTGGTCTTAATAACTTAGTAGTTATTTTAGAGCAACTCTGCTGTTAATGATTTCTCTTAGTTTTCATTTATCTGAGAATACTTAGTTCAACTCCATTTCTGAGGGTTATTTTTACAAGACACAGAATTCTGGATTAACAGTTCTTTTCTTTCAGCACTTTAAAAATGCTATTCATTTCTTCTAGCCTGCAGTTTTGGTTAGAAATCTAGAGTCTTTCACAGCATTCCCTTATAAGTGGGGTGTCATATAAGTGGTTGCTCACAATATGTGTTTATTTCATAGCAGCTATTTAATTATGGTACGTCTGGGCAGGGGTTTCTTTGTGTTTTATCCTATTTAAGATTTGCCAAGTTTTTTGAATCTGTAGGTTTCACTGAGCTTGGGAACATTTCAGTCATTATTTCCAAAAGTATTTTTTTCTGCAACATACTTTTTTTTCTGTTCTATGACTTGCATGACACAATGTTAAATCTTTGGGTTCTGTCTCTCTAGTCCCTGAGAATTAATTTTTCTGATCTCTGTTCTTCAGACTGGATACTCTCCATTGAACTATCTTTAAGTTGAGTAACTTATCTCTGTTCTCCTATTAAATCCATCCAGTGAAGCTTTTTTTCTGTTAACTGTATTTCTCAGCTATAGATTTCTATTTTGTTCTTTTTATATCTTTTTTTTTGCTGAGAGTTTCTATCTTTCCATTCATTTCAAGAGAATCTACCCTTACTTGTTAGAACATTGCAGTAATAGCTCCTTTAGAGTCCTTGTCATATAATTCCAGTATCTTGTTCATCTAGGAGATGATGGCATTTGCTGATAGTCTTTCCTTACAAGTTAAGATTCTTCCAGGTTCTTTGTATGCCAAGTAATGGACATTTTCAATATCATGATACCTGACTCTTTTAAATCCTGCAGAGAATTTTTGGTATTCTTCTTTTAGCAGGCTATCAACCTGGTTGTGTCTAAACCACAAGTTCTGATTGGCCTTCTGTGCATTGTAGTTCCAACATCAGTTTCAGTTTTCAAAGACTCCACAGTGCTATTCAGATTTGACCCTGTGTGCACCATGTAGTGGCCAGTTTGGAACTTGAGCTATGATCTGCCGTATGTATCGTTCAGTTCTCAAAGTCTACGTAAGCTAGGAAAGTCCATTTTTATTCTTTACTTGCTAAAAATATGACTAGGTGCTGAATTCTACTAGGTACTTTTTCTGCATTTGAGTTGATTATAAATTGTTTCTTTTGATTCTCACTTATGATGGTTTATTTCCTCATATGTTTGATTTCTGACTGTAAATTCATGTTTGGTTGACTTTTGATAAATTCAGAAAACTTAACTTAGGGAAGCTTTGTTTCAGATGTTCTAGCTTCTTGTAGGGTTCTCAGCTTAATATAAAAATCTTGGGTTCATGGTCCCTTCCTGCAGAAGTAATGGGTATACCTTGGCTTTCATGCTTGCTTGCTTCTGCTTCCCATTCTGGTTTCAGCTAATGTATTTGTCTGTACATGGCTTTATATTTATTGGAGTAGGGTGCAAAGACATTTCTATTATTTCCTATAAATGCACAATTCATTAGTATGTATCTTATCTAGGAGCTAACTGTTCTGTGCTAAGAGAGCCCTCCTATTTGAAAAGTAAACATTTTACCTGTATTCCTTTGGTTATTATGTCTAACAGTCTAAAGGTAATTAACACAAGACTCTGGAAGACCATTCCAGTCTTATATGTTACTGTCTGGTATATTTTTTACATTTGATTTTAAACTACTCAAATTAATCATTATTAGTATTATTCTAAAAAGTCAATGGTATCTTAAATTAATGTCTTGGTTTACCATTCTTATATTCACATTCCTTTTGTTTCATTTCATTTCATTCTTCCCGACATGTACCCTTTAGTTAATTTCTTACATCAGCTTCAAATGATTTTAATTTAACTTCACCATTATTTCTGAGTGACTGTTTAGCTGGATGTGTAATTTCAGGCCAACTGTTATGCTCTCTTGTCATTTAAAGATTTTAGTCCATTGTCTTCTAATACTACAGTTCAAAAATCTGTTGTCTGCCTAATGGTTACATCTTTTCTCTTTGGAAGCTTTCTTCCAAAGATCTTATATTAATTTATCTGGTTGGGACTTTGTTTTCTAAGACTGAGAAATTTCTTTCATACTGGATTACTCTTTTTTAAGCCACACAGTATGGCATGTGGGATCTTAGTTCCCTGATGAGGGATCAAACCCCCACCACCTACAGTAGAGGCATGCAGTCCTAACCATTAGACCACCAAAGAAGTCCATGGATTACTTGTTTTTAGTTTCAGATTATGAGCTCCTTTTAGCAGGCTTATTTTTCACATACCCCTTCCCCCAAATTCCAGACAAAGTTTCTTCTGTTCGTTAACTGTTTATTCAATCGAGTCCCAATTCCTTAACATGGTAACAAGGTTCTAAGTAACGAGGCTCCTGTTGACCTTTTCTTGCTAAACCAACCTGTTTCTCTCTGTACCTTAAGTTTCCAGTTTCCAGAACAGGCCGACTTCTTTGATATCATATAATCTACCTTTATCACCCTGTTTCCTCAGCCCAAGAAGCTCTCTTTCTGCCTCACAAAACCCATCTCTGCTCCTAGCTCTCAAAATTTATCAGACTGATAATGAACTAAATCACATCTTTTATGAAGTCTTTCCTATTTGTTCCATCAGGTAGGAATGACTCTACAACCTATACAAAATTCTCTTATAAGATCTAAAACCTTACTGCATTTGTTTATGTGTTTCAAAAACATTGCATCCTTTTCTGTCTCCCTTTCCTCCTACCCTCTAGTCACCAGGTTTTGTCAGTTCTAACGCAGAAATGTCTCAGATCCATCCATGTCAAAGATATCCCACTACCCTATATGAAATCACCCAGGTTATTTTAAAAGCTTTCTGTGAGTTATACTACTTCAGCTCTCCATTCATTCAGCAAGTAATTATTAAGCATCTACTTTCACCTGGTCATTCTGATAGGTCCTGGGATCACAAAAAATAATGCATAGACCACGCCCATAAATAAACTGGAATTCTAATAGGATGAAATAAATACTATAAAAGGAATCAATTAAAGGATGCTACTGAAGAAAGACCTACCCTGGTCTTGGGAAGCTGCAGAGAAATAAAGAATACTTCCAGGTGGAAATGATGCCTAGAATATATGCAGAATATAGAAGAGTTGTGTTTCACTAAAGGGATACACACATAAGGAAGAGACAAAAGCTAGGAGGCTAAGGAAGAGAGCACAAAGTAGTTCAACTCTTCAAATCTACCGTCCTTTCACATCACTATTGAAGTTGCCTATCTCTCTTAACACGTGCCTTCTGATACAAACACATGTTCTTTCTTGATGTAACCTGCTTTGCACAGCACCATTCAAACTCATGTGGTAATATAACACACACAGGATTTGATACATGAGCACTAACCTGTAAGATGGGCGCCGTGCTAGGATCCCGTGGGTCTTCTGTGAGGAGCCTATGCTGTCGGATGAGTCTTTAACACGTGCCTTCTGATACAAACACATGTTCTTTCTTGATGTAACCTGCTTTGCACAGCACCATTCAAACTCATGTGGTAATATAACACACACAGGATTTGATACATGAGCACTAACCTGTAAGATGGGCGCCGTGCTAGGATCCCGTGGGTCTTCTGTGAGGAGCCTATGCTGTCGGATGAGTCCTGAGACTCCTCACTCTCTGATAAGGATGATACCTGAAAAACAGAACTGGTTTTACTAAGATGAACAAAACCAAGTGGAAAAAGAATTAAATTTAATTTCTACTTTCAAAAAAAATGATCTGTCTTCTACCACCCAAATTCATTTATCATTAAATCTAAGGTCTAAAAGAAAGAAAGAAAAGGAAAAAGGAGAAAGTTTATTTCAGGTGTCTAAACTAAAGGAACATACAACACAGCAGGCTCAGAACTAAGAAGTCTATCCCCCAAATAAAGCAATACTACTGCACTAGAGTTGTAAATACCCGTCTTGAGACTGTTGCACACTACTCAGATTTTTTATCATTAATGCCATCTGATTTGGATTTTGAACATGCTTTGAAATGCTACTAGATATCCAACTAATATCTAGTTAACAGATGATGCCATTGAGGAGTCTGCTGAATATACAAACCTGTGTGTCAGGGAAGAGTTCTGGGCTAGAGATACATATTGGAAGTCAGGTCTCTAGGACAGTCCTTAAAAGCCACAAGACTGAGGGAGCTCAGGAAGGAGAGATAGGACAAAACCCAGGGACATTCTTAGCAGTAAAAGGTTGGAAAGAAGGGGAGGAACCAGCAAATGAGGCCAAGAATAAGCCACCAGTGAGGCAGGAGTAATACCAAATAAGCGCAGTGTCCTTGAAAAACTAGCAAAGACAGAGTATTAAGGAGAAAAGAATGATCAACCATGTCAAATTCTGCTAGCAGGTGACGTAATATAAGGACCCAGGACAACCACTAGATCTGGCAAAGTGGAGGTCACTGGCAAGGGCAGGTACAAACATAACTTAAAAATCTGTAATAATCAGCTTTATCTCATTACATAATTGAATTAGTTAATACATGTAAAGCATTCAGTGCATGGGATAGCACAAGCACACATTAAATGTTAACTACTATTAATAATAAACCTATTGATTGTTTGTGAAAGCCTCCTTGATGAGATATTTAACTTGAGATCTGAAAGGCAAGAGAAGCCAATACTGGAGATGTTGAGGAGAAAACTTTCAAGCAGAGAAAAAAAGGAAAACCTATTAAAACTAGTCAGCACAATAACCATATGCAAGTTTTAAGTTATATCTTACAATTGAGGAAATAAGATTTTTTAAAATGTATTAAATTTCTCAATATTTTTCTGAAGCTACATTGTGATACCTGACTTCTTTTAAAAAAATAAAACAGGCTTCTAGAAAGGACATAATAAATTCTCTACTTACTGTATACAGAAAGCCTTCCCCTAAACTATTTAGACTTAGATCTTAAATTTCCAAAGAAGCTTATTTTACACCATATAATCACCTTCAAAAATGAGTTCAAGTGTACTTACACTTTTTTATATCTTAAATCTTTATCTTTTGATAGAAAAGAAAGAACGGGTCATAATCAGTAATAGTTAATAATCACAGTAACAAACAATACAGTTTAAAGAAGATCAGTCGCTTCTGTTTCCTCAAGCATCACAGATATACCATTTCTAATCTAAATCTTAGCTGTTTTACCTTTTGTCCGCAGATTTACTCCAAAGCCTCCCAGTGAACTCAAGAAAATAATTCCCAGAACTAAGACACTACTTATAACTAAGAGGAAGAACCTCTAATGACAGCACTAGCAAGAGTAAAATCTTCACATTAAAAACTTAGAAAAACCATGCAGCAGGCACCTTTCACAAAGGAAAAAACAGATAAAGACGCAGCTCCAGAGCTGACAGCCCTGCCAGATGCTGTATATACTCAAGAGGGAAAAAGAGCTACACAGACACTGTATATACTCGAGGAAAAATGAGTTATACAGACACCGTATATGCTCAAGAGGAAAATGCGCTCCACAGACACTGTATATACTCAAGAGGGAAAATGGGCTACACAACTTTTCTTCCAAGATAGCTGCTTCTAAAAATGAGAGATGACCAAAGGCATTCTGAGACTCACAGGAGCCAGAAGATAAAATGGGAAGAAAGAGTAAAAAAAAAGAACCCAGAACGGCTCTTTCCTTACTGTTGTTGCCAGGTGTAAATAGACAGGCCTAAGTAAGAACTTTACAATGAGGGAACTCTCTTTTATATGATCACCATAAAGTATCAAGTAGGTACTTTCTTATTTTGCTAAGACACTCACATCATCTCCTTTTCTTCAGAATTCTCTTTTTCGTGAAGGATACCACTAGGATAAAAAGGTGCTTTCCCTTCAGAAAATCTTTCATTTCCTTAAATTCTAAACAATAACTTCTCCCCAAAACTGCCTTCTGTTTTCACTGGGTACTATATACATGAAACTAGAAGTTCTAAAACTTTTCCATTCACTTCATTTGTTCTATAGTCCAATCTCTAAGACATCGTTATCTTGGTCTATAATATTGAAACTACAGCAACTTCAGTTGTCCAAAGACTCCAGGTTCACAAGTCCCCTCTCTCAGCCACTAAGTCTTTTAATTTCTGTACCGTTTGCACGTGTGGTGGGTGAATTACAGAAGACTGAGCTGTCTGGATGACCCCCTGAACCTGTACTTGCTCTCCAGGAAGAGGTACAATTGTCACTGGCGCAGATCCTCTTAATGACATCTAAGAACAAATAAAAATTCAATTAACATAATATAATACCGGTGCATGTAAGATAGCTGAGGTCTTCATACTAGAAAACACATTTTAGAGCTTATTATATATAACCACATCTATTAATCACACATTAGCTATTTTCTGTGTGCAGGAGATTGCACTGGGAGTATAAAATGAACAGAGTAAAAGTTATAATACAAGCAAACATACAGAAACCAATCTACTGTGGGAGCAAAGACAGAGTGCTATTTCGTCTGGGTCTTGAAAGATACATAATTTCCTGATGGTGTGTATGGGGAACAGGGTTGGAAGATATTTTGGGTGGTGGAACTGATTGTATAAAAACATCATTGTTCTTATTTTAAATTTTTTCTTGGCCACACCACATGATGTGTGGTGTGGCCAAGAAAAAATTTAAAATTTTTTTAAAAGTGAGAAATACCAACTTTGGGCAGCATCTTTAAAAAAATTTTTTTCACGGTTAAATTTTTTACTTAAAATATTTTATTTCTGTGGAAAGCAGATGAGGAGTCATGGAAATACCACAATAAAATACTAAACCAAGAAAAGTCCACCCATCATCTTTCAAGACTCAGCTCAGGTTCTACCTCTTCCAAGAAGCTTTCCCAGAAATTTTCAGNAAGAGTAAAATCTTCACATTAAAAACTTAGAAAAACCATGCAGCAGGCACCTTTCACAAAGGAAAAAACAGATAAAGACGCAGCTCCAGAGCTGACAGCCCTGCCAGATGCTGTATATACTCAAGAGGGAAAAAGAGCTACACAGACACCGTATATGCTCAAGAGGAAAATGCGCTCCACAGACACTGTATATACTCAAGAGGGAAAATGGGCTACACAACTTTTCTTCCAAGATAGCTGCTTCTAAAAATGAGAGATGACCAAAGGCATTCTGAGACTCACAGGAGCCAGAAGATAAAATGGGAAGAAAGAGTAAAAAAAAAGAACCCAGAACGGCTCTTTCCTTACTGTTGTTGCCAGGTGTAAATAGACAGGCCTAAGTAAGAACTTTACAATGAGGGAACTCTCTTTTATATGATCACCATAAAGTATCAAGTAGGTACTTTCTTATTTTGCTAAGACACTCACATCATCTCCTTTTCTTCAGAATTCTCTTTTTCGTGAAGGATACCACTAGGATAAAAAGGTGCTTTCCCTTCAGAAAATCTTTCATTTCCTTAAATTCTAAACAATAACTTCTCCCCAAAACTGCCTTCTGTTTTCACTGGGTACTATATACATGAAACTAGAAGTTCTAAAACTTTTCCATTCACTTCATTTGTTCTATAGTCCAATCTCTAAGACATCGTTATCTTGGTCTATAATATTGAAACTACAGCAACTTCAGTTGTCCAAAGACTCCAGGTTCACAAGTCCCCTCTCTCAGCCACTAAGTCTTTTAATTTCTGTACCGTTTGCACGTGTGGTGGGTGAATTACAGAAGACTGAGCTGTCTGGATGACCCCCTGAACCTGTACTTGCTCTCCAGGAAGAGGTACAATTGTCACTGGCGCAGATCCTCTTAATGACATCTAAGAACAAATAAAAATTCAATTAACATAATATAATACCGGTGCATGTAAGATAGCTGAGGTCTTCATACTAGAAAACACATTTTAGAGCTTATTATATATAACCACATCTATTAATCACACATTAGCTATTTTCTGTGTGCAGGAGATTGCACTGGGAGTATAAAATGAACAGAGTAAAAGTTATAATACAAGCAAACATACAGAAACCAATCTACTGTGGGAGCAAAGACAGAGTGCTATTTCGTCTGGGTCTTGAAAGATACATAATTTCCTGATGGTGTGTATGGGGAACAGGGTTGGAAGATATTTTGGGTGGTGGAACTGATTGTATAAAAACATCATTGTTCTTTAGGACATGTCATTCTGAAGAGAGCTGGTTAAAAAACAATTAAGAAATCAAGGGTCAAAAAGTGAGAGAGGGGCTTCCCTGGGAGTCCAGTGGTTAAGACTCTGCGCTTCCACTGCAGAGGACACAGGTTCGATCCTTGGTTAGGGAACTAATATCCCACATGATGTGTGGTGTGGCCAAGAAAAAATTTAAAAATTTTTAAAAAGTGAGAAATAACAAATTTGGGCAGCATCTTTAAAAAAATTTTTTTCACGGTTAAATTTTTTACTTAAAATATTTTATTTCTGTGGAAAGCAGATGAGGAGTCATGGAAATACCACAATAAAATACTAAACCAAGAAAAGTCCACCCATCATCTTTCAAGACTCAGCTCAGGTTCTACCTCTTCCAAGAAGCTTTCCCAGAAATTTTCAGATCTCTCACGTTCCCCTAGACTATGCTCGTTCTAAGCATTCATCCTGGGCTTAAACACAAAATAAAATACAAGGCTGCTCCTCAAGTCCTGAAAATCACCTTCGTGACTCTTTTCTGTGTATGCAACAGGTCCCCAGTAACAATGCCTTATTCACTTTCATTTAAGGTTCTTTATCCTTTCCCAAAGTTGGATTGAATTTATCTCACTATCCCCTGAATGCCGAGGTCTTAAAATATTGTATATAAAAATTTATCCAAATTATCAGAAAGGGAGTTTAAAAAAACACCTTTTAAAATTACATTCTCCCAAAATAAAATACATTCTCCAAAAAAAAAAAAACCTGACCAAGGAGATGAAAGACTTATAGGCTGAAACTATAAAACATTAAGAAAGGAAACATCAGATAATTGAAAGAAATGGAAAGACAGGCCATGCTCTTGGACTGGGAGAGTTAATATTGTTAAAACACATTAATACCCAAAAAACAGATTTAATGCAATCTCTCTCAAATTACCACTGATATTTTTCACCAAACTAGAACAAATAATCCTAAAATTCATATGGAACCATAAAAGGCCCAGAACTGCCAAAGCAATCCTGAAGAAAAAGAACAAAACATGAGGTATAATCCTCCCAGACTTCAACAATACTACAAAGCTACAGTAATCAAAACAGCCTGGTATTGGCATCAAAACATATAGATCAATGGCTCAGAAAAGAGAGTCCAGAATTAAACCCACACACCTACAGTCAGTCTTCAACACAGGAAACAATATTGTATGAATATTGTATATTCATTCAATGGGAGAAGACAGTCTCTTCAGCAAGCAGCGCTGGGAAAGTTGGACAGCTACAACACACCCTCTCACTATATACAAAAATAACACGACACCATAAAACTCCTGGAAGAGAACATAGGCGAAACATTCTCTGACATAAATCGTACTTATGTTTTTTTGGGTCAGTCTCCCAAGGCAACAGAAATAATAAAAACAAAAGGGACCTAAGCAAACTTACAAACTTTTACACAGCAAGGAAACCATAAATAAAACAAAAAGACAACCTACAGAATGGGAGGAAATATTAACAAATGATGTGACCAACAAGGGCTGAATTTTCAAAATTTACAAACAGAGCGTACAACTCAACAAACAACCCAATCCCAAAATGGGCAGAAGACCTAAATACACGTTTCTCCAAAGAAGACATACAGATGGCCAACAGGCACATGAAAAGATGCTCAACACTGCTAATTTATTAGAAAAATGCAAATCAAAACTATAGGGAGGGGGAATTCCTTGGTGGTCCAGTGGTTAAGACTCCAAGTTTCCACTGTAGTGGGCACAAATTTGATCCCTAATAGGGAACTAAGATCCTGCAAAAAAAAAACCACACAATGAGGTACCACCTCACACTAGTCAGAATGGCCGTATTTAAAAGTCTACAAATAACAAATGCTAGAGAGGGTGTAGAGAAAAAAAAAGAACCCTCCTACACTGTTGGTGAGACTGTAAGCTGGTGAAGTAGTGCAGACACTATACAAAACAGTATGGAAATTCCTTGGAAAACTAAAAACAGATTTACCATATGATCCAGCAATCCTACTCCCTGGGCATATAGTGGACAAAACCACAATTCAAAAGATAAATGCATCCCTGTGTTCAAAGCAGCACTATACACAATAGGTGAGACATGGAAACAACCTAAACATCCATCAACAGATGAATGGATAAAGAAGATGAAGTATATATAAACAATGGAATACTACGCAGCCATTAAAAAGAATGAAATAATGCCACTTGCAGCATCATGAACACAACTAGAGATTATCTTACTAAGTGAAGTCAGAAAGATGGATGACAAATACCATACCACTTACACATGTAAGTTAAAATACGACACAAAGGAACCTGTCTATGAAACAAACAGAATCAGGGACAGAGAGAGAAGAAGCTGGTTGTTACCGAGGGGAAGGATTGAGGGACGGAGTGGAGTGAGAGGCTGGAGTTACATGCAAGCTTTTATATACAGAATGGGTGAACAACAAGGTCCTACTCAGGTATAGCACAGAGAACTGTATCCAATATCCTATGCTAAACCATAAGGGAAAAGAATATTTTTAAAAAACCACACATACATACATTATTCTTGTCAATGTTATTTTCCCTTATGGTTTAGCACAGGATATTGTGTGTGCTCAGTTACTTAGCTGTGTCCAATTCTTTGCTGTCCAACGGACTGTAGCCCACCAGGCTCCTCTACCCATGGAACTTCCCAGGCAAGAATACTGGAGCGGGTTGTCACTTCCTACTCCAGGGGATCCCCCTGACCCAGCAATCGAACCCATATATCTTGCATCTCCTGCATTGGGAGGTGGATTCTTTACCACTAGTGACATCTGGAAAGCCCCAGCATAGGGTATTGAATATATACTCTGGAGAAGGGAATGGCAATCCACTCCAGTGTTCTTCCCTGGAGAATTCCATGGACAGACAAGCCTGGTGGGCTATAGTCCATGGGGCTGCAAAGAGTCAGACATGACTGAGCGACTAACATATACACACACACATATATGGAGAGAGAGAGAAGAGAGATTATTATTATTGTTATTAGTTTTAACTGAATCACTTTGCTGAACAGCATAAGTAACAAATATTCCAAATCAACTATACTTTGATTAAAAACAAACAGAAACCCCTTTATCCAGGTACTGAAAACTGTAGATTCTCAGCACAAGCAACTCCATTCAACCTTCCTCACACACTGTAAGAGTGTAAGAGATAACATTTGCTCTAGCACACCTTCTGTCAGCTTAAGGCTGTGTCCCTGTATCTTCAAAAGGTCTCCCTGAGAAAGCTCAATGCTGCCAAAATAATTATCTGCTTGTTCTAGCCAACACCTTTGACCTCGCTTTTCTTGGAGCATTTAACCTTAGAAAAATTGCAGCTGTCAATCCTTTCTCTGACCCTTGAAATACAAATCTTTTACAACCCAGAAATGTCTCTCTCAAGGACCTGAAAGTCATCCCCCTTTGAAATGTAATCACTGAAAAGGACAGGGCCCTTGTCTACCAGTCTCTGTGGAAGGATGGGAACCTCAATTTGAGAAGCACCAATTAGCAAGCAGACAAAGACAGCTTGATCACACTGACCAACCTCTCCACCTAACATCTTCAATACTTTTCCTTTAGTACACCCTAGCATTTTAAAAGGGACCCAGATTTTCTTTCAGCAGAGTTGAGCTTAATTTATGCTGGAGTTTCTCTCCCATACTGTATGAATGAACTGTGAAATCTTGCTGCCTTTAACAGGTGTCTAACTGTGTTTTTGTTGACAGTATCCCACTATGAAGATACAGAAATTAATGAATAAAAATAAACAGAACTCATGAATCTTAAGAGCCTAGCTCTAGAGGTACCATTACCCTCAGAGGTTCCCTTATTTTTCAGATCCTAACTAAAGCCAGTTCAGTTCAGTCACGCAGTCGTGTCCAACTCTGTGATCCCATGACTGCAGGATGCCACGCTTCCCTGTCCATCACCAACTCCCAGAGTTTACTCAAACTCATGGCCATTGAGTCGGTGATGCCATCCAAATATCTTATCCTCTGTCATCCCCTTCTCCTTCTAGCTTCATCTTTCCAAGCATCAGTCTTTTCCAATGAGTCGGTTCTTCGCATCAGGTGGCCAAAGTAATGGAGTTTCAGCTTCAGCATCAGTCCTTCCAATGAATACCCAGACCTGATTTCCTTTAGGATGGACTGGTTGAATCTCCTTGCTGTCCAAGAACCTCTCAAGAGCCTTCTCCAACACTACAGTTCAAAAGCATCAATTCTTCAGCACTCAGCTTTCTTTATGGCCCAACTCTTAAATCCATACATGACTACTGGAAAAACCATAGCTTAGACAGACCTTTGTTGGTAACGTCTCTGCTTTTTATATATGCTGTCTAGGTTGGTCATAGCTTTCCTTCGAAGGAGTAAGCGTCTTTTAATTTCATGTCTGCAGTCAACATGTGCAGTGATTTTGGAGCCCAAGAAAATAGTCTCTCACTGTTTCCATTTGTTTCCCCATCTATTTGCCATGAAGTGATGGGACCAGACGCCATGATATTCGTTTATCAAGAGGCTCTTTAGTTTTTCTTCGCTTTCTGCCATGAGGGTGGTGTCATCGGTCTATCTGACATTATTGATATTTCTCCCAGCGATCTTGATTCCAGCTTGTGCTTCATCCAGTCCGGCATTTCGCATGATGTACTCTGCATATAAGTTAAATACGCAGAGTGACAATATACAGCCATGACATACTCTTTTTCCTATTTGGAACCAGTCTGTTTTTCCATGTCTGGTTCTAACTGCTGTTTCCTGACCTGCATATAGGTTTCTCAAGAGGCAGGTCAGGTGCTCTGGTATCCCCATCTCTTTCAGGATTTCCCACAGTCTATTGTGATCCACACAGTCAAAGGCTTTGGCATAGTCAATAAAGCAGCTTTTCTGGAACTCTCTTGCTTTTTCCATGATCCAGCGGATGTTGGCAATTTGATCTCTGGTTCCCCTGCCTTTTCTAAATCTAGCTTGAACATCTGGAAGTTCATGGTTCACATACTGTTGAAGCCTGGCTTGGAGAATTTGCGGCATTATTTTGGTAGCATGTGAGATGAGTGCAGTTGTGCAGTAGTTTGAATCTTCTTCAGCACTGCCTTTCTTTGGGATTTTGAAAACTGACCTTTACCAGTCCTGTGGCCACTGCTGAGATTTCCAGATTTGCTGGCATACTGAGTGAGCACTTTCACAGCATCATCTTTTAGGATTTGAAATAGTTCATCTGGAATTCCATCACCTCCACTAGCTTTGTTCAGTGATGCTTCCTAAGGCCCACTTGACTTTGCATTCCAGGATGTCTGGCTCTAGGTGAGTGATCACACCATCATGATTATATGGGTCATGAAGTTTTGTTTTGTTTTTTCATGAAGATCTTTTTTGTGTTGTTCTTGTGTATTCTTGAACCTCTTCTTAATATCTTCTGCTTCTGTTAGGTCCATACAATTTCTGTCCTTTATTGTGCTCCTCTTTGCATGAGATGTTCCCTTGGTATCTCTAATTTTCTTGAAGAGATCTCTAGTGTTTCCCATTCTATTGTTTTCCTCTATTTCTTTGCATTGATCACTGAGGAAGGCTCTCTTATCTCTCCCTACTATTTTTTGGAACTCTGCATTCAGATGGGTATGTCGTTCCTTTTTTCCTTTGCCTTTGGCTTCCCTTCTTTTCTCAGCTATTTGTAAGGCCTCCTCAGAAACCATTTTGTCTTCTTGCATTTCTTTTTCTTGGGGATGGTCTTGATCATTGCCTCTTGTACAATGTCAAGAACCTCCATCCATAGTTCTTCAGGCACTCTATCAGATCTAATCCTTTGAATCTGTTTGTCACTTCCACTGTATAATGATAAGGGATTTGATTTAGGTCATATCTGAATGGTCTAGTGGTTTTCCCTACTTTCTTCAAATTAAGTCTAAATTTGGCAATAAGGAGTTCATGATCTGAGCCACGGTCAGCTCCCAGTCTTGTTTTTGCTGACTGTACAGAGCTTCTCCATCTTCAGCTGCAAAGAATATAGTCAATCTAATTTCGGTTGTCCACGTGTAGTCTTCTGTTGTTGAATGAGGGTGTCTGCTATAATCAGTGCATTCTCTTGGCAAAACTGTTAGCCTTTGACCTGCTTCGTTTTGTACTCCAAGGCCAAATTTACCTGTTACTCCAGGTACCTCTAGACTTCCTACTTTTGCATTCTTTTTTGGGTGTTAGTTAGGACATCTTTTTTGGGTGTTAGTTCTAGAAGGTCTTGTAGGTCTTCATAGAACCGTTCAACTTCAGCTTCTTCAGTGTTACTGGTTGGGGCATAGGCTTGGATTACTGTGGTATTGAAAGCAAACAGAGATCATTCTGTTGTTTTTGAGACTGCATCCAAGTACACATTTCAGACTCTTGCTGACTATGATGGCTACTCCATTTCTTCTAAGGGATTCTTGCTCACAGTAGTAGATGTGACTAACATCCATCTGCGTTAAATTCACCCATTCCAGTCCATTTTAGTTCGCTAATTCCTAAAATGTCCATGTTCATTCTTGCCATCTCCCGTTTGACCACTTCCAATTTCCTTGATTCATGGACCTAACATTCCAGGTTCCTATGCAATACTGCTCTTTACAGCATCAGACTTTACTTCCACCACCAGTCACAATCACAAGTAGGTGTTGTTTTTGCTTTGGCTCTATCTCATCATTCTGTCTGGAGTTATTTCTCTACTGATCTCCCGTAGCATACTGAGCACCTACCGACCTGAGGAGTTCATCTTTCAGTGTCGTATCTTTTTGCCTTTTCATGCTGGTCATGGGGTTCCCAAGGCAAGAATACTGACGTGCTTTGCCATTCCCTTCTCTAGTGGATGACATTTTGTCAGAATTCTCCATCATGACCCATCCACCTTGGGTGGGTGGCCCTACAGGGCATGCATGGCTCATAGTTTCATTGGGTTAGACAAGGCTGTGGTTCATGTGATCAATTAGGTTAAGTTTTCCGTGATTTTCATTCAGTCTGCCCTCTGATGGATAAGGACAAGAGGCTTATGGAAACTTCCTGATGGGAGAGATTGCCTGAGGGGGAAATTGGGTCTGATGGGCGGGGATATGCTCAGTAAATTTCATCCAACTTTCTATTGATGGGCAGGGCTTCTTTCCCTCCCTGTTGTTAGACCTGAGGTGGAGGTGATGAAGATAATGATGACCTCCTTCAAAAGGTCCCATGCAGCACTGTGGCACTCAGTGCCCCTGACCCCGCAGCAGGCCACCGTCAACCCACACCTCCACCAGAGACTCCTGGACACTCATGTGCAAATCTGGATCAGACTCTTGTGGGGTCACTACTCCTTTCTCCTGGTCCCTGGTGTTCACAAGGTTCTGTTCGTGCCCTCCAAGAGTCCGTTTCCCCAGTCCGGTGTAAGTTCTGGCGGCTCTATGATGGGGATGATGGTGACCTTCTCGAAGAAGGCTTATGCTTTACCTAGGTCTGCTGCCCTTGCGGCAGGCCACTGCTGACCCGTACCGTCCCAGGAAACACTAAATCACAGTTCTGGCTCAGTCTCTGTGGGGTCTGTGGGTCTTGGTACACACAAGGTTTGTTTGAGCCCTCTGAGACTCTCTGGTGGCTAAGGGTTTTGATTCTAAACGCAATTTCGCCCTTCCTATCATCTTGCTGGGGCTTCGGCTTTGTCCTTGGGCATGGGGTATCTTTTTTTGGTGTGATCCAACATTCTCCAGCGATGGTTGTTCGGCAACTCGCTGCTGAACAATTAAAACCAGTCACTCAAATAATGAGGCAAGCTTGTGAGGGGGATAATTCACATGTCTAAAAGGATAAAAGTAAATCATTCCTCCAGAGTTTCTGGTAATCCTTGTGTTTTGTGCAGGCTGTGGATCTGGTACATTTTAAGGAAAAAAGGCACCAGATTTTGTTTCAGCTAGTAGTCACTACTTTGCCTACTCAGAGCGCTAAAGCCTTGTGTCTTCCCACTGCCACTCTCAAAAGTGACCATCTAAATCCTGAGGTCCTTCTTAAAGAAAGAAAAGAAGGAGGGGGAGCTGCTGTTCCCCGCTCCCCCCAATTTGAATCTGTGGTTGAAACACAGATGACTGCCTCCACCTGTTGTTTTTCAGCACTAACAGAGCCTTCTGCAATGATAGAAGTGTTCTAAATCTGCACTATGCAAATGGTAGTTACTATCAAGCATTTCAAATGTGGCTAGTATGACTGAGGGATTTTTAATTTTATTTAACTGTAATTTAAATTAAAAATGAAATACCCACTGTGGCTACCACACTGAACAGTTCTAGACCTTAGAGCTGTAGAACCTACTAGTACACCATGGCACTAACCTCATAATCTCTCATGGGAGATATTAGAAGAAGTAGAAAATGATTTTTTGGAGCCGCTCTGGTTAAACTGAGAACTGCATAACTGATTGCCTGTCACACTACTGTAGCTGGGCTCATTCTTATACAAATAGCTGGGCAAAAAATTAGCATACTGCTTTTTAGCTCCATAACTGGAATTCCCTGGTAGCTCAGAAGTTTAAAAGTCTACCTGCAGTGCAGGAGACCTGGGTTTGATTCCTAGATTGGGAAGATCCCCTGGAGAAGGGAATGACTACCCAGTCCAGTATTCTTACCTACACAATTCCATAGATAAAGGAGACTGGTGGGCTACAGTCATTGGGTTCACAAAGAGTTGGACATGACTCAGCAACTTTCACCTCGCTAATTGCAGGGGGGTCCTTGGACCCTAAAAACTTGGGTGAGGGAGGCTGGAGAGTTAGTGGGGTGGCATGGTCAAGAAACCTCTATTTATTACAGTATGAATCAAAAGTCTTGTAACTCCAGAAAGGCACACCAATTTCTGGAATCAGACAGACGTGGCCTGATTTTCAGCTGCTGCTGCTGCTGTTAAGTCACTGAAGTCGTGTCCGACTCTATGTGACCCCATAGACGGCAGCCCACCAGGCTCCCCCATGATGCTGAAGAAATTTGTAACCCTCCGAGGGCCTCAGTTCTCCTTTGTAAATAGAATGTTACTTTTTCAGAGTTATAGTAAAGATTAAATAAGTAATAAGTAAAAAACAAATGGAATGGGGGAGGTGAAGAGAAGGAGCCTGCATATATATCTCTTCAGTTCAGTTCAGTTCAGTTAAAAAAGCAATTGCAGGGTGGCTTACGGGAATTTGACATATGTACTCAAGTGTAGATCATGTTACCTGAGCAAAGAGAACACTAGCATCTGGGAAAGAGCTTAATAGATACACAAATAATAACCAATTAAATCAATGCCATTGAAACATTTTGGTACCTGGGATTTGTAGGCAGAGAAGTTGAATAACTTGTCTGTTTTACTGTACACAAAACTGCAAGGTGGTAACATCTCTGGTATCTGCAGTCATGGTAAAATTAGGAATGAAGATATCAGGGGGAGTAGGGGAAGTGCAACTCAGAAAAGAAAATAAGTCATTTTCTCACAATAAGAATTTTTCTTCAAGTAGTGAAAACAAAACAAATTGAAACAAAACCTGGAAAATGCTTTCCAAAAAATAAAAATTCGTCCAATCAACCCTGTTTATGGTAAATAACTTCACATCTAATCCTTCCTACAGTTTGGAGAAATAAAAACCCACCCCTCTACCTCAACATCCATCCACTCCAAGTTGCTTTGTATTAACCACTGACATGTGTAATAATACAGTGATTATTGACAATGTGACTCCTTGGCAGTGCAGAGATGGCAACATGACCAAGCCACCGAAGTCCTTCTCTAAAATTTAGAACTGCAACTGATAAAAAGATGACATGGGGACCTCAGAAACTTGGCTGCTGGAACTGAAAACAGACTAGCTAATCTGGAGAAACATAAGGACAAAATCAAAGAGAAAAGAAGGAAGCAGTTGTTTAAAATGTGCTTAGAAGAAATAAAGGTAATCATGATGCATTCAAATTATTAGTTTTTGGTGTCCACCTATATCCTACCTGAGGTTTGAACGCAACATTCCTCTTTTCATAAAGCCCACATTTTTGCATAAACTAATGAAAACAGGTTTATCACATTTGCAACCAAAATTTCTAATATACTGGCGAAGAATTCCAATGGTATGCTAGTTAAGAATATGCTACTTAACATATAGTCCTATGTATGAAAGTGAAAATCATTCAGTCATGTCTAACTCTTTGTGACTCCAAGGACTATACAGTCCTCGGAATTCTCTAGGCCAAAACGCTGGAGTAGGTAGCCTTCCCTTTCTCCAAGGGATCTTCCCAACCCAGGGATCGAACCCAGGTCCTCCACATTGCAGGTGGATCCTTTACCAGCTGAGCCGCAAGGGAAGCCCAAGAATACTGGATTGTGTGGCCTATCTCTCCTCCAACATATCTTCCTGATCCAGGAATGGAACCAGGCTCTCCCGCACTGCAGGCAGATTCTTTACCAACTGAGCTATTAGGGAAGCCCATATTTCTGTGTATAACTCCATTAAATTAATGTTTTGGTGTATATATATATATTATTATATATTATATATATGTCATCCTATTATATTTTCATTCTTATGAAAAATAATTCCTTTTCACTTTCACTTCAGGAATTATTGATGTGAAAAAAGTAGTTCCAAATGGCAACTCGAGTCAAGAGTCAGATACCTAGAATGAAGCAAGCAACCTAGAATAAGCAGCAACCTATGACAATTCTTCACAAAATATACGCATTCAAAATTATTCACTCATCAGTTCAGTTCAGTTCAGTCACTCCATCGTTCCGACTCTTGGCGACCCCATGAATTGCAGCACGCCAGGCCTCCCTGTCCATCACCAACTCCTGGAGCTTACTCAAACTCATGTCCATTGAGTCAGTGATACTATCCAGCCATCTCAGCCTCTATCATCCCCTTCTCCTCCTGCCTTCAATCTTTCCCAGCATCAGGGTCTTTTCAAATGATTCAGCTCTTCACATCAGGTGGCCAAAACATTGAAGTTTCAGCCTCAGCATCAGTCCTTCCAACGAACACCCAGGACTGATCTCTTTTAGGATGGACTGGATGGATCTCCTTGCAGTCCAAGGGACTCTCAAGAGTCTTCTCCAACACCACAGTTCAAAAGCATCATTTCTTCAATGCTCAGCTTTCTTTATTCACTCATACATATTATGTATATAAATAAAACTTAATTTACTTCTAAAGTATGTTCTAGCAAATATCTGTGTGTTTGTAAGAGTTATTTAGCAATGCACTAGTTGTCCTTAAACTTCCAAGAGTCATTCATCAACCTGTGCCATGTTCCTTTACCTGAGGGCCACCTCAGAAGTTCACCAAGGACAAGTTTATTTGGAAATTTTATAGATTTTTCATCCTTTACACAGACTCAACACTCATGGTAGAGTAGGATCCAGAGAGCAGTTCTGCACATTAAGGAACCTTTGAGTGTGCGTGCATGTGTGCACCCACACATTCGCACAGGGTTGTGTGCGCTTGTCTGAATGGAGCACTAAGCACCCAAGTTGAATAGTTACTGTTCTCAAATGTCATAGTAGTTGTACATTAATATTTCACACATTTAGGACAGAAAAATTACAGACTAATGACAATGCTATCATTACAATAAAATTTGGACAATGGCCTCCTGGAGGAAAAAAAATCAATTTGTCTTATGCATCTTTAGATAAGGTAGTAAGATGGTGTGATAAACTGGAAAAAGAAGAGGATTAAGAGAAAAATAGGAGCTGAGTTTAGTCCAGAGTCTTTCTCTAATATCTGTGTGAACTTGGGTTCACTAAACTTATCTGAGCCTTGGTGTCTACACCCTTAAAGTGGATAAAATAATAACTACCATTTAGAACATTTTTAACGATTAAATTTAGTCCATTATTCACTTAGCAACAATTAAGGAGTTTCCTTTCTTGTCAGACATATAGATACTTAATGCATGAATGGTGGAAGGAAAGAGAGGAGAAAAGGAAAGAAGGAAAGGGAGGAAAAGAGGGAGATGAATTACTTGGTCTGGATTTTATGTTAGATTTATATCAAACAAAAATCATTGCCTGACTAAAGCCTAGAACTGGCTCAGTCGGTAAAGAATCCTCTTACTGTGCAGGAGACCCAGGTTCAATCCCTACACTGGGAAGATGCACTAGAGAAGGAAATAGCAACCCACTCCAGTATTCTTGCCTGGAAAATCCTATGGACAGAAAAGCCTGNTATATCAAACAAAAATCATTGCCTGACTAAAGCCTAGAACTGGCTCAGTCGGTAAAGAATCCTCTTACTGTGCAGGAGACCCAGGTTCAATCCCTACACTGGGAAGATGCACTGGAGAAGGAAATAGCAACCGACTCCAGTATTCTTGCCTGGAAAATCCTATGGACAGAAAAGCCTGGTGGGCTACAGTCCATGGGATTGCAAGCGTCAGACATGACTTAGCAACTAAACCACCACCAGAGATTACTTGATAAAACAAGGAAGGCTATGCACTAAGATAGTCTAATTTGCCACGTGAGAATGTTTTAAAGCCTTTGCTTCATATTAAAATCAAAGGCAAAATGAAAGCACTGTGCATTTTGCCTTCTTTGATGTAAAAGCAGAATCCTGGAATACACAACTCAAAAATTCAGTCAAAGAAACAAAGGGTTCAGTTCAGTTCAGCTGCTCAGTCATGTCTGACTCTTTGCAACCCCATGAATCGCAGCACGCTAGGCCTCCATGTCCATCACCATCTCCCAGAGTTCACTCAGACTCACGTTCATCGAGTCCGTGATGCCATCCAGCCATCTCATCCTCGGTCGTCCCCTTCTCCTCCTGCCCCCAATCCCTCCCAGCATCAGAGTCTTTTCCAATGAGTCAACTCTTCACATGAGGTGGCCAAATTACTAGAGTTTCAGCTTTAGCATCATTCCTTCCAAAGAAATCCCAGGGTTGATCTTCTTCAGAATGGACTGGTTGGATCTCCTTGCAGTCCAAGGGACTCTCAAGAGTCTTCTCCAACACCACAGTTCAAAAGCATCGATTCTTCGGCGCTCAGCTTTCTTCACAGTCCAACTTTCACATCCATACATGACCACAGGAAAAACCATAGCCTTGACTAGGCGGACCTTAGTCGGCAAAGTAATGTCTCTGCTTTTGAATATACTATCCAGGTTGGTCATAACTTTTCTTCCAAGGAGTAAGCGTCTTTTAATTTCATGGCTGCAGTCACCATCTGCAGTGATTTTGGAGCCCCCAAAAATAAAGTCTGACACTGTTTCCCCATCTATTTCCCATGTAGTGATGGGACCGGATGCCATGATCTTCGTTTTCTGAATGTTGAGCTTTAAGCCAACTTTTTCGCTCTCCTCCTTCACTTTCATCAAGAGGCTTCTTAGCTCCTCCTCACTTTCTGCCATAAGGGTGTTGTCATCAGCATATCTGAGGTTATTGATATTTCTCCCGGCAATCTTGATTCCAGCTTGTGTTTCTTCCATTCCAGCATTTCTCATGATGTACTCTGCATGTAAGTTAAATAAGCAGGGAGACAATATACAGCCTTGATGTACTCCTTTTCCTATTTGGAACCAGTCTGTTGTTCCATGTCCAGTTCTAACTGTTGCTTCCTGACCTGCATATATCTCTTACTTGGATCCTATTTCAACAAACTGTTAGGAAAAAAAAAGATTTGTGTACACACACACAATAAATAACAAGAAAATTTAAACACTGGTTATTTTATGACAATAAAATAATATTTAGGTGTGATAATAGTAATGTGGTTATGTTTTTTAAAGGAGTTGTTCTGTTTGAGATACAAAATATTGAAGGCTGAAATGATAACTAGAATTTGCTTCAATATAATCCAGTTGTCGGGGGATCAGAGGGGACAAGGAGCCATGAGTTTAATAATTGCTGAAAAAGGGTGATGGGAACCATAACGGCTTAAACATCTCGTCTTCAGAATATGTTTGAAATTTTCCATATTAAGTTTTTTGAAAAATAGTACAACAGGTTGATCCAGTGTGGCTCCAGAGCCCAATCCTCTTTGCAAGACATCTTATCCCTCCTTACCATTGAGTTTTAAAACCTCTCACACTGCATGTTCTCAATTTGCTTCCCACACAATAAGTTTATTTGTTTTGCTTTTTCATTTCAAGGAAAAAGAAAGAACAGACTGGACATTTGGAATAATGATTTTTTACTTACTTCAGTATCAGCTACAGCACACCCATAAGCCCAGGGTATCTGCTCAGTCATTAACGATTGGATTAATTCAAAATACAAATGAAAAATAAAATCAGTCAAATTTTTACATCTTTTGGTTTATTATTTAAAGATAATGTAACTGTAGTTCTGTGGTTTAAAAAAAAAAATTCCCCATAGTTAAGCCTATGCTGTACTTGCCCCAAAGTGTTTCTCTTTCTAGGTCTCAAAAGATTCAAAATGATCTGAGGCTACCCTGGTGGCTCAGTGGTTAAGAATCCACCTGCCAACACAGGAGACAAGGGTTTGATCCCTGGTCCAGGGAGATCCCACACACTGCGGAGCAACTAAGTCTGTGCACCCCAACTATTAAGCCTGCAGTCCAGGGCCTGGAATTGTAACTACTGAAGCCTTTGCACCCTAAAGCCCGTGCTCCACAAGTGAAGCCACTGCAAAGAGAAGCCTGCACACTGCAACTAGAGAGTAGTTCCCACTAGTCACAACTAGAGTAACCCGTGTGCAGCAACGAAGATCCAGCATGGCCAAAAATAAATAAATTTTAAAACAAGACTGGGCAGAGAGGATTCATACGTGGTAAACTGACCAAAGAAAGAATTCATACTCAAATTACAAACAAAATAAATTCATACTCAGAAGTATGCTTTCAGGAAAATGCCAAATCCAAGTATCTCCTATACAATTACTTATTTTTCTTTAAGTACATATCCTTTTGTATACTCAAGTGTACTTAAAAAGAAAACCTTATTTCACTACAATAAAGAGAAACTAGTATCATTTGCTACCCACTCCAGTGTTCTTGCCTGGAGAATCCCAGGGATGGGGGAGCCTGGTGGGCTGCCGTCTATGGGGTCACACAGAGTCGGACACGACTGAAGTGACTTAGCAGCAGCAGCAGTATCATTTGCTATAACTATATGGTAACTATAAAAATAAATATAATGAAAACAATGCTGCTATTAAATATGTTTTGAACTTAAAAACAGCATACAATCTTAGATGTTTCGTATTTCTTAATGTTTCTCTGTCCTCTGCTTCTTATATTCTAAAGACTCAAGATTCTAAATCATCAAGCCAAAACCTGAAATACAGTAAGAACAAATAAAAGAGTAAATAAAATCAAGGCGGACTTGAACTGCTCTCAAAGGAGAGGGGAACATTAAGAAGCTAGAGTTTTCTCTAGGTAAAGATAATAAGGACCACATCATCAGGTTAAGGTAATAAAAGGAACATTCCATGGGTATGGAGGAGGGAAGGGGTGAAGAAAATGTTACTAGTTCTTCAGTAGAACCCAAATTAACATGACCTAAATGGTACAAAAAAAGAAAAGAGAGCCTGAAACTCTGGAGTTGATTCCCCAGCACCTGGCAATAGTAAATTCTTTTTGGAGAGAAACTCTCATCTTTGGCCACAAAAAATGTCCACAGTTTCTGAAGATTAATGGACAGTAAAGAAAAAATAACCACAAGGCAGGAGGAACAAGATGCAAAAACTACAGTAGACACCACATGATTTTAGATAATGATATTATCAGAGATTATAAAACAGTTATGCTATGTTTAAACAAACGGTAGACTATATTTCAAGAAAAGCTTGAAAATATCTTCAGTAAACACAAAACTATAGTAGATTTGAAAAAGAACCAAACATTTTCTAAAAACAAAGATATAATACTTGAAATTTTAAAAATCATTGTTCAGATACACCAAATAAAGCTAAAGTAAAACTTAGTGAGTGGGATTATAGGTATGAAGAAATTATCTGAACTGCAATATGGACAGACAAACAGATGGAAAATGAGAGGCTGAGTGAGAAGCACAAAGAAGAGGATAGATAGAAAATGTGAAGAGATAATGGCTAAAAGTATTCTTCGAACAGACCCCAATCCATAGACTCAAAAACCCTCCCATGGGGAATAAATAAGAATTCTACATCTAAACACAATATAAGGGAACCTGCAAAACAATTAAAGGTGAAGAAAAGACTATAAAAGTGCCTGAAAGAAAAAAAAGTTTATATTTAAGACAGCAATAGTCATGTCTTAATCTGACTTCTCAAAAGCAACAATGGAAGACAGAAGCCAATAGACTGCTGTTTTAAACATGCTAAAAAATGACCTACAATTCTATGCTCATGGAAAATACCTTTTAAAAATGAAAACGAAATAGGTAATTTCAAGAAACAAAAACAAAGCAGCAGACTTACGTCAAAGTAAATTCTAAAGCAGTGGTTCTCAACCAGGAATGACTTTGCCCCTCAATGACATCTGACAACATCTGAGAACATTTGGGATGTCAGAATTGGGTGGAGGGCTTGGTACTGACATCCAGTGGGCAGAGACCACGGGTGCTGCTAAATATCCCACAATGCACAGTCCCCCACAGCAAAGAACTGTCCAGCCCAAAATGTCCATAGTCCTGAGGCTTTTAATGAGGAGCAAAGAAAGTGATAAATATGTGGGAAGAAAAATGATGAATACATAAAATAATTATGTTTTATGTGACTAAAAGAAAGTAAGAGAATAAATGGGAAATAAATATTCTAAAGTTACTGGACTATCTGAGAGGAAAAGTACTGATTAACTTTGGGCTTTACTAAGTAGGCATGCTGTAATTAAGAAAAATCACTAAAAAATTAGTAGTGAGTTTACATATAGTTCAAATTAATACAAGTGATGACAGGATGGAATGAGAACAAATAACTCAAAAGAAGACAAGAAAGGAGAGAAAAAGGGGTGGGAGGAGGGAGGGGGGTTCATGTTTGGGAGTTCGTGTACACCCGTGGCAGATTCATGTCAATGTATGCCAAAACCAGTAGAGTACTGTAAAGTAAAATAAAATAAAATTTAAAAAAAAAAAAAAAAGAAGAAGAAAGGAGAGAAAAAGAAACATGGAACCTGTGGGTCAAAAAGTACAAAATAAGATAGTAGATCAAAATATGTATCAGTAATTATGTCAACTGTACATGGATCAAAGCTCTGTTAAAAGTCTAGGAGGGACTTTGCTGGTGGTCCAGTGGTAAAGAATCTGCCTGCTAATGCAGAAGATACAGCTTCAGTCCCCAGTCTGGGAAGATTCCATGTTCCCATGTGCCACAACTTCTGAGCCTGCCAGCTGCAACTACTGAGCCCACAAGCCCTAGAGCCTGTGATGCACAAAAACAGAAACCACTGCAATGAGAAGCCCACGCACCACAATGAAGACCCAGGGCAACCAAAAATAAATAAGTAATTTTAAGTCTAAGACTCTACAGTGGAATACTATTCAGTCATAAAAAAGAATGGACTCTTGTCAGCTGGGACAACATGAATAGATCTTGAGGGCATTATGTTAAGTGAAATAAGTCAGACATAGAGAGACAAAAACCACATGACCTCACTTACATGTGGAATAAAAACACCACCACCATCAAGCTCACAGAGAAAGACGGGTGTCTGCCAGAGGCAGGGGGTGAGCAAAACGGGTAAACGGCATCAAAAGATACAAACTTCCATTTAAAAAACAGCTTAGTCACAGGAAGGCAATTTACAGCATGGTGACTATAGTTAATAATACTGTATTACCTATTTTAAAATTGTTGACAGAATAAAATTTTAAACTCATCATAAGGAAAAGAATTTTTGAAACTGTACAGTAAGGGATGGTAACTGGACATCCTGTAGTGATCATTTCCCCATGCAAACAGATATTAAATCCTTATATTGTACACATGAAATTAATACAGTGTTACATGTCAATTATGCCTGAAATAAAACAAAAACCACAATGAGATACGGCAACATATTCACCAGAATGGTTACAACTTAAGGAAATAAAACCAATTGGGGGCACTTAAGTGTATCAACAGGGTTCTCATAAACTTCAAATGGTGTTGTCAACTGGTATAGGAAGTTTATAAACTGTTGGCAGTGTCTAATATAACTAAGTCAGGGGCGGCCGAGAGGAGCTACCCCATGCCCGAGGTCAGGGGCAGCGGCTGAGAGGAGCTACCCCACGCCCAAGGTCAGGGGTGGCAGCCGAGAGCGCCAGGCTGTGAGGGCACAGGAGGGCTGAGAGGAGCTACTCCATATTCAAGGTCAGGAGGGGCAGCGGTGAGGAGATAACCCTCGTCCAAGCTAAGGAGCAGTGGCTGTGCTTTGATGGAGCAGCTGTAAAGAGATACCCCACGTCCAAGGTAGGAGAAACCCAAGAAAGGAGGTAGGTGTTGCGAGAGGGCATCAGAGGGCAGACACACTGAAACCATACTCACAGAAAACTAGTCAATNCATAGCACAGGGAACTATCTTCAATATCTTGTAATAAACAATAATGGAAACAAATCTGAAAAAGATTACGTATATTATAGCACATGGAACTCTGCTCAGTGTTATGTGGCAGCCTGGATGAAAGGGGAGTTTGGGGGAGAATGGATATATGAATATGTATGACTGAGTCTCTTTGCTGTTTACCTGAAACTATCACAACATTGTTAATTGGCTATACCCCAGTACAAAATAAAAAGTTTTTTTTAAATTTATATATATGTATAGCTGAATCACTTTGCTGTATACCTGAAACTAACACAACACTGTAAATCAACTATACTTCAATTTTAAAAAGTTAGAATAAGGCTTTAGGCAAATATGCTTAATGTTTAAATAAACCGTTAAGAGGAGTGATCTCATGTTAACGTGTTCCTACCACAACATGCACTCACTCACAAGCAAACAGGAATAGTTTGGAGGTTACAGATATGTCAAGTACCTAGACTATGGTGATGGTGTCACGGGTGTATGCATAAACACATACACGATGTGTATGTCCAAACACAGCATGATGCATACAGGCACATCATATCTTAGTGAACTTTGCTATATTGCGCTTTGTAGATATCGTGTTTTTTTACAAATTGAAGATATGTGTCAACCTACAGCGTGCAAATCTGCTGGTGCCATTGTCCCAACAGCATTTGCTCACTTCATGACTCTGTGTCACATTTTAATCTTTCTCACAAGAACTCAAACTCTTGACTTTGATGATACTACTACACTGAAGGCTCAGATGCTGGTTAGCATTTTTTAGCAATAAAGTGCTTTTTAATTAAGGCAGGTGCATTTTTTAGGCATAGCATTATTGTACAGTTAATAGACTATAGAATAGTGTAAACATAACTTTTGTATTCACTGGAAAACTGAAAAATTTTTAGAACTTCTTTTATGGCAGTATTTATTTCAGGTGTCTAGAACCAATCCAATACTATCTCCAAGGTATGCCTGTACATTAGTATATTCTTTTTTGTATATCAATTATACTTCTATAGAGCTAAAGAAAAAAGTCAATAAAAGATCTGAAAGAGAAAAAATAGAGATTAACAGAATGTGTTTCTATAGAAATGAATCGCTCTTCCTACACTTCCATATTGCTCAACAAATGTTTGTAGAATAGGATGTGCATTATGGAAAGGGCTGAGAATACAGATTTGAAGAAGCCATTTTCTCCCAACAAGAATTGTTCAGACAGTCTATTAGAAAGACAGATCAGTAAACAACGGGTTTGATGATCTGTGATGCTCTATTGGAATGAGCCAAATTTGATAGACCCATAAAGATGGAAGTGATTGGGTTTATGAGAAGGGATACATGGAAAACCTCACAAAGTACATTCAAGCTGATGCTTGAAGTAGGAGGAGAAAAGATGATATACTCATAACTTACAAACATCCTGGTTTTTGTTAAGAAAGAATTTATAGCTCACTGGAATCCTTTAGAAAACTACAGTCCTCCCTTGGTATCCACTGGGGATCAGTTCCAGGACTGCCCACACCCTAGGATACTAAAATCTACATATGCTCAAATCCCTTGTATAAAACGGTGTAGTACAGTCAGCTGTACTTGCAGGTTCTGGATCCATCCATGGTTGGTTGAATGTACAGATGGGTAACCTGTGGATACTGAGTGCCAAAACTATTAGAAAAATAATGAGGTCTGTGAAGAAGAGCTGTATTATACAGAGCTTCTAAATGTCTGAATGACTTTTTATTTTGGGGCTCCAAAATCACCGCAGATGGTGACTGCAGCCATGAAATTAAAAGACGCTTACTCCTTGGAAGAAAAGTTATGACCAACCTAGATAGCATATTCAAAAGCAGAGACATTACTTTGCCAACAAAGGTCTGTCTAGTCAAGGCTATAGTTTTCCCAGTGGTCATGTATGTATGTGAGAGTTGGAGTGTGAAGAAACTGAGTGCCAAAGAATCGATGCTTTTGAACTGTGGTGTTGGAGAAGACTCTTGAGAGTCCCTTGGACTGCAAGGAGATCCAGCCAGTCCATTCTGAAGGAGATCAGCCCTGGGATTTCTTTGGAGAGAATGATGCTGAAGCTGAAACTCCAGTACTTTGGACACCTCATGCAAAGAGTTGATGCTGGGAGGGATTGGAGGCAGGAGAAGGGGATGACAGAGGATGAGATGGCTGGATGGCATCACTGACTCAATGGACGTGAGTCTGAGTGAACTCCGGGATTTGGTAATGGACAGAGAGGCCTGGTGTGCTGCGAATTATGGGGTCGCAAAGAGTCGGACATGACTGAGTGACTGAACTGAACTGGACTGAAATGTCTGAAACAAGAATGAGTCCACAGTCTCTTGACCATCCGTTTCCTACCTCTTCTTCCATCCTGCCTTCTTCAAAGTCCTGAAGAGAAGAAGGTTAGAAAGGTGAGAAGAGATGTAGATGGGTCACACTGGTAAGATGCTCTTGGTCTAAATATATATACACAAAAATATTTAGAACAGTCTATAATGGAAGGGAAACACCCTTTCCTGAATATTTTTGGTGCATCAGACCAATCTGATTTTAGCCCGTAGACTCTAGTGGCCCCCGGACCACTCAGTGATGGCACTGTGATGCTGTTGCTCTTAGTTTTTATCCTCAGGTTGAAAGCAATACACCTGTCACATATATTTGCCATTTCCACTTTCACAAAGTAAGTTTTACACACCTGGATTTCAGTACTAATCATTATCCTTCTTTATTTTCTCCAGACAACAAGGGCCATAAATATTTGCTAAATGAAGAGTGAAAAAAAAATTGTCAGTAAACTTCCTAGTAGCCCAACATTAAATTGAAGTGTATCTGACATTTTTTCACACTTCTGAACATTTCTTCCACACTGACACCTGTGGATAAAACATAAAGTCTGCAGGTATTTTCCACTTAAAATAAGCTTCTCCAGCTCTGTAACAAATGATTACCAACACATGCAACCTCTGAATTGTTAAATTAAAACTATCTCTGGAACCTCCCTAATGGTCCAGTGGCTAAGACACCACACTCCCCATTCAGGGGCCCCGGTTCAACCCCTGGTCAGGGAACTTGACCCCACATGCCATGAAGAGGACGTCACATGACTGAACTGAGACTCCACGTGCTGAAACTGAAAATATATATATATATATCCTGGGTGCCTCAGCTAAGACCTGGTCCAGCCAAATAAATAAATAAAATCATTTTTAAATATTCCTAATATACAGATCAACAAATCAGGGCACAGAAAGTTTTAGCAGGCCAAAAGAATCACATAAACTTAACTTGTACCTGTTTCTAATATCACCCTTTACCTTCTTTGTAATTTACTATCTTTCTGCTGGTTTGATTTTCCATTGTACTGTGGCTACCTTGATGAAAATCAAGGTTTCTTGACCAAGCGTTGTAAATAAAGAAACAATAAAAGTCTCTTTCGCTCTCTGTTATTCTCCACAGCTAAGAAGTTACACAGGTATATTTCCTTTCAGACAGCTGCTAAATTTATATTTATATCCTTTCTGTATTTTGTCTCTTGGCTACTGAAATGCACTATTCATATGTTTCAGCATTCTCCGGGTAGAAGCTGATGTAATTCTGGCAGACACTTTCCGAGGGTTCCAGGCTGTTGGATTCTGGCACGAGGGGCTTGGGAAGAAGTCAAGCAGATCTTTCATAATAAAGGATTGTTGAAAGGTGCTTTATACACTTCACAATGACCATGAAGCTATTCTGTGGCACGTCCCTCTTAGCCTTGGTGTCTCAAGAGTTCCCTCATCTGCAGCTGACTCTTCTACTGAACCATTTTAATCCCAAGAGCATGCTAAAGTTCTAGTAACCCGATAATTACTGGCAGCCTGACAGCTAGTCAAGCATGGCTGCCACTGAATCACAAAACCAGACATCAAAAACACAAAAGAGAAGATTTTTGAAAAGAGTGATCACATCTCTTTTAAAACATTTTTCCAAAAAATGTTTTACATGCTTAATATATATTGATTGCCATGGATTAGACAGCAGGTTTGCCTCACTGTAATTTTTATTTGATACGCATTGGCTAATGTCTTGCCATCTCTTTTGTTTTCTAGATAGCAGAATGTATTGTTCTTCAGAGATTCTCTCAGTGAAAACTATGCTGAAAGTATGAGATAGAAAGAAATCACAACTAGTACAGCCACCATGGAGAACAGTGTGGAGATTCCTTAAAAAACTGCAGATAGAACTGCCTTCTGACCCAGCAATCCCACTGCTGGGCATACACACCGAGGAAACCAGAAATGAAAGAGACACATGTACCCCTTATGTTCGATACAGGATACAGGATCCTTGGGGCTGGTGCACGGGGATGATCCAGAGAGATGATATGGGGGGGGAGTGGGGAGGGGAATTCAGGATTGGGAGCTCGTATACACCCGTGGAGGATTCATGTCAATGTTTGGCAAAACCAATACGGTATTGTAAAGTAAAATAAAGTAAAAATAAAATTTAAATAAATAAATAAGAAAGAAGTCACAGCTTTCCTGGGTTAAGGAAAATTCACTTGGAAAATTAATCACTGTTATTTAACCTTCAAAAATAATCCACAAGTTGATATCTAGTACAGACTTTAGAAATATAAAACATTATGTAATGCCAAAATGTTATTGTTATCACTGTAGCAAGAAAGACAGAAGATTACACTGTTCTGGAAGATTCTCAGAATCTTTTCAAATAATTAATTTTAAACATGTTTTTAAGTGAAGTTTATGGAAACACAAATTGTGCCAAATCTCCTTTTCATAAGAATGACTTTTTTCATTAGCATAAAGCTGAATATTAAATGAGTAAAAACTGTATATTGTGGTCTTTCCTTCCAAAGGACCAATTTGGATTTTATTGTAAAGCTGCTGTTTTTATAAATACCTAAAGCTTCTTTTAAATTCTCAAATACTTCATTCAAAAGGTAGAAATAGGCTAACTGAAATAATGTTAGAGCAGTTCAGATAGAGAAAGGCTCTTAGAGAAAACTGGAATGTCTGTTTTGGGGTTTTGTTTTGTATTTTCTTTTTCAACTGAAAAACATTCATTGAGCCATTTGGCCAGAACTCTAAAACACCAAATTTCTCTCTCTTGCAGTATTAAGTTACTCTTTAGCAAATCAGAGCAACTATATATTATAAAACTTGACCCAACTAATAGGATTCTAACAGGCACGACAATACAGTTTAATTATCCTGGCCACTAGCCAGAGAGCAAGTTCACACAATCCAAAGTGAAATTCTTCATATTTTTTAACAGCTTTATTGAGGTATATTCTACATATCATGAGATTCATCCATTTAAATTTTACAGATTAGTACCTTTTAGTAATTTTACTGAACAGCACAACCATCACTATAAATCAGTCTTAGAATATTTTCACCCTCCCTATAAGATCTCTCCTGCCCACTTACAGTTAGATCTCATTCTACCTCCAGTGCCAGGAAACCACTAATCTAGTTTCTGATGCTGTAAATTTGGCTTTTGGATCGTTGAATATAAGTAAAATCATATAAACGTTGTCTCTTGTATCTAGATTATATCACTTAGCATAACACTTTTGAGGTTCATCTCCAATATAGCATAGGTCATAAATTAAGCATTTTTCATTGCTGAATTGTTTTCTATTACGTGGAGACCACATTTTGCCATTCCAGTAGTTGATCTACATTTAGGATGATTCCTTTCTTTTTTAATATTATGAGCAATATTACTGTAAACATTTATGTGCAAGTCTCTGTGTGCAAATAAATGCATTCTAAAGTAGCTACACCAATTTACATTCCCACCAGCAAAGTATGATGATCTCTGTTTCTCCACATCCTTTCCAACATGATTTAATGCTTGTCATTGATTATGGGCATTCTACTGGCTATTAAATGGCATTTCATTATGGTTTTAATTTGCAATTCCCTAATGACTAATGATGTTGAGCATCTTTGCATTTGGTACTAACTATTCATATATCAACATTCATATCATGGTGACATGTCTTGACATGTCTTTTCATATCCTCCAAGTCATTTATCAAATATGTGTTTTGCAAATATTTCTTCCTAGTGGATTTGCTTATCTTTTAATTTTTTATGGGGTCTTTTGAAAGCTTTATATTTTAATGAAGTCAGATTTATCATTTTTATAGGCTTACTTTTGCTGTAGTACCCCCAAAATATTTGCTTATAACAAAATATTGGAGACTTTTTCCTATGTTTCCTTCTAAATGTTTTACTGTGTTTTAGAACTTTACTTAAGTCTAAGATCAATTTTGAGTTAATTTTTGTGTATGACATAAAGTGAGGTTGTAAGTTCATCTTTTTATATAGATATCCAACAGTTCCTGCTCCATTTTTTGGACAGTCTGTCCTTTCCCTGGTGAATTTCTTTGGTACATTTTTTAAAAATCAATGGAGTGTAATTATAAGGATTTATTTCTGTACTCTCAATTCTATTCTATTGATCTATATGTCTAACCTATGCCAGCACCACAGTCTTAATAACTCTACCTTTACAGTAAGCTTTGAAATTGAGAACTGAAAGTCTTCCAAACCTATTCTTTTTCAAAATGTTTTGTTTTGATTATTCTAGGCATTTCCACTTCCACATAAATTTTGAATCTGTTTGTCCACAGCAGCAAAAAGGAAAAGCCTGCTTGAATTCTAATAGAGAGTTTTGAATTTATAGATCAATTTGAGAATTGTCACCTTGCAATATTGAGCCTTTATACATGAATAGAGAATGGATCTCCACTGTTTAGATCTTCAATTTCTCTCAGCAATATTCTGTCATTTTTAGTGTACTAGTCACGCATTTATTTTGTTAAATGCATTCTCTTCATTAGTTTTTATTGCTGTTGTTAATATTTATTCTTGTTTTGATTTTGGTCAGTGTTTTTTTAATATACAGCCATGGGGCCCTAGTCACACAAGCTTTCAGAATGGAAAGGATAGGGAGAGGGATATGGAGCTAATGGCAGTATTGGACAGAACAGGCAGCAATCGTGGTCCTGGGGAAGGGCCAGACAATCACATAGATGAAGTACAAATTGGCAAAACTAAATCTTTTTAGTTCTAGACATCATGTACATTAGCAATCAAAAATGAAATGTTGGAGCTAGACTTATGGTATACAATTATGATTCTAGCCCATACTAGGTTTTAACCTTGTGCCAGTTATTTAACAACCCTATGTTTCAGTGTCTTCATACATAAAATATGAAACATTGGATTATCTGTGTATAACTCCAACTTTATGAACTTGTGAGAGTTAAATGAGTTAATAGATGTCTACAGAAGTTTTTAAAAAATGGCCTAGAACACACTAAACAGTCAATAACTAGTTAAGCATGAGCATTGTAAGGGAGTCCAATCAAGTAACACAATGGAATGTGACTTTAGAAATGACAGAGAGATGGAGGGGGTGACTGTGGGCTAAACAGGTGAAGCTGGTCAAAGTACCAACTTACCCTTATAGAATAAATAATTTATGGAGATGTGTGTGCAACATGGTAACTATGGGCTTCCCAGGTGGTGCTAGCGGTAAAGAACCTGCCTGCCAATGCAGGAGATGTAAGAGACACGGGTTCCGTCCCTGGGTCCGGAAGAGCTCCTGGAGAAGGGCATGGTAATCCACTCCAGTATTCTTACCTGGAGAACCCCATGGATAGAGAAGTCTAGCAGGCTACAGTCTATAGGGTCGCAAAGAGTCAGACACCACTGAAGCAACTTAGCACACATGCACACAAGAAAGTAGATCTTAGTTCTCATTACAAGAAGAGAAAGTTTTTAACTATATATGGTGACAGTGTTAACAAAACATTGTGGTGATCATTTTACAATGTATACAAATATTGAATCACTATGTTGTACACCTGAAACAAATATAATAGAGTTTCTTACATATTTTATGGTATCTTTGCATTGAAAATTAATTACAATGAGATTAAAAAAAAAAACCCTAAATCCATGACCAAACATCTATTGCTATAACAGGCAGATACAGGAAGTAGAATGGGGACAAGATACATAAAATCAATATTATTTATTTAATTTTTGACTCCAAACACCCAATACCATTCTCTGGGGGACTTGGCCAAACAAATCAAAGTGGCTTAAATCATGATGCCCTACCCTGCCCAAAGGTGGAGGGAGAGAGAGACCTAAAACCTTTAGTTCACATAAAGTTATAAGAGAGAGAAGCAAGTCAAAAAGAAAAGTAAATTCAAAAGAGAAGACCGATGCAGCAGAGACCTCCTTAATTATTTTACTCAGCAAACTAAGGGGTTTCCCTCGTGGCTCAGATGGTAAAGAATCTGCTTTCAGTGTGGGAGACCCGGGTTCATTCCCTGGGTTGGGAAGATCCCTTGAAGAAGGGAATGGCAACCCACTCCAGTATTCTTGCCTGGAGAATTCCATCAACAGAGAAGCCTGGCTACAGCCCATGGGTCACAAAGATTAGGTCACTGAGTAACTAACACTTCCATGAATCTTTCACATCAAACTAAAAACTCTAAATCCTAGCATTGTGCCTAAATATCTCCAGCTTTTGAGAACACACTCTTCCTTGGGTTTGCAATATCAGGAAAGCTATCATGTTCTAAGCTCACTAGAGCTTAGGACACCAGGAGAAGACAGAGAAATTCAAATTTCTACTGGATAAATTTTATTAAAATTCACAGAAGTTTATCAAACAGCAAGAAAAAATATTTTGCAGGGTGTTATGAAATAGAAAAAAGACACAAGAAAGGAGTGTCAAATGTTTTTGAAGGAAGATAAATGAATCGCATCATCTTGAGACTAATTATATGTTAAAATCAGCTATCTCTTGAAAATAACAGTGACTGGCTTAATATTTCAACATGACTTATCACTGAATAAAAATAATGTTATCTTCCCACTTCAATTTTTAACAATCCACTTAAACTTGAAATTCCTGAGTGATTCTTAACCATCATGAGCAGATTTAGTCTCTACTTCCCATCAAAAAGCCATGAGAAAAAAGAACCTCACTGGAAAGAATATTAACCAACATATTGCCAGATTCTGGAAAAATTGCATCTATAATTCATGGCTAAAGTCATAACAATGACCCACACACAATTAGACCTTAACCATCACTTCTCTAAATGATTTCCCTAAAAATGATTACCATTGTTCTAAACCAAAAAACTTTCCCATGTATTTTGCTTGTCCTGTTTTTCAACTTATAGATGAACCTACTGCTCACACACTCTAAATAAATATTCAACTAGAGCTCTCCTTTAAGCTTAATTGTCTTGTTGAATTTATTCAAGTACATGATGCCAAAAACCATTATTTTGGAAGAAGATAGATGTTCCTGTACTTCTCTTATTACTTTTCAACAGGTCTTTGTTTGGGACTAAAGATTTATGTAGCTGCAACCTAAGTCCCCAGGCTTCCCAGGTGTCTCAGTGGTAAAGAATATGGCTGCAATGAAGGAGACATAGGTTCAATCCCTGAGCCAGGAAGATCACCCAAAATAGGAAATGGCAACCCACTCCAGTATTCTTGCCTGAGCAATCCCACAGACAGAGGAACCTGATGGGGTACAGTACATGGAGTCACAAAGAGTCAAACAAGACAGTGACTAAACAAAAGCTCACCCCCTTTTACAATAGGATGACGTTAGAACTAGGAAACAGCCTCCCTTTCTCTTCATTCACATTAAAATTTTTGACCAAGGAGAAAAACATGAGAATTTGTACAAATACAAGCCTGACCTTTCTCCTTAGCTCAATTACTGAGCCTTGGCTAGGCTGAACACTATATGAGGGCTACTTGGGCTTCCCTGGTGGCTCAGAGGTTAAAGCATCTGCCTTAGATGTGGGAGACCCAGGTTCGATCCCTGGGTCGGGAAGATCCCCTGGAGAAGGAAATGGCAATCCACTCCAGTATTCTTGCCTGGAGAATCCCATGGACAGAGAAGCCTAAAGAGTCGGACACGACTGAGCGACTTCACTCACTTCACTGTCATGATTAGCTTGTGCAACACATGTGAATTGCAAGGACAGTCACTGTATGTGGAAAACTGATGGAAAGAGAAGCAGAGAATCTGTCCATTGCTTCCCATATTCCATGAATGCTTTGCCTGCCACCTTATCATGTAAGCAATAGAATGTGATGAACTTTCAAAATAGTTGCTATTTCCTCAAGGGAGATGCCAAATTAAAATAATACCAGATGTTTGTTTGCAAGTGCTTCCTGAAGTTTGAGTACTATGAGATGCTCTGAGAATGGGAACCTGGGACCTTTTCTGATCTGCATCTTGAATTTGAAAACCTGTTAAGGAGAAACTGCTTAATATGTACATTATGAACCAAAGAGGAGATTCTATATTTAAAAATCGTTCTGATTTCATTATAAAGGTCAAAAAATTTAGCATGACTTTAAATGTTAAAATAGTTTGCTTATATAAAGATAACTACTTTCTTTAATCAGGCTTCTCAAAAGAGAAGTGTTTTATTTCAACCTGCATCTGCCACTGAAATGAAGCAAAAGTGCAAATGAAAGATTCTTTACCAAAGTGTTTTGTTTTCCAAAAACATATGGTGGATGATTTTCATGCCATTTTCAGTAAATCACCTCATGCATTTATCTACTTTCTGCATTTATTTTTCAAATCATAGCATTAGAGACACTGAAGAATATAATCTTACCTGCTACAACCTTGCAAAATCTCAAATTAAAGAAGAAAAATCACTTATCAAGAGCAAGATGTTTCAAAGCCTCTGTTTTTTTATGAGTCGAGAAATACCAGAAAATCCTACAGGCCCATCTGCCAGGTCTTATTTGTCCTCCAAACTGAAACAAAGTCTAAATTTTGTCCTGTCCTAAATTTTGGAACTGTTCTGTGCCTTGTAAACCTAAGTCCCCTTGTATCAGTTTCAGCTTCAGTGTTTGATCTTAGGTCACTGCTGCCAGAGTGCTCACCATGTCCCAGCTTGAATGTGTAGCAATCAGCTCATTCCCCTCTACAATTCTGACATCCCATCCATCATTCCATTCACCCTAAGCCATTATGCTTGCATGCTTCAATTTACAAAAAGTTCCATCCTCCTACTATGATATTTTTTAGACTGAGCTGGAGAAAAACCTTAGAAAGAAGATGCTTTATCTACCTAATTTTCCATGGGAGATAACTTAAAACCTAGAAAATGTAAAGAAAACAATAAACATCATTCTACAGTCATCATTTGGCAGTTACTGATTAAGCTGGGATTGAATCTAGGCATATTTATGCTGTCTGTGAACACTTTCCACCACACCATGTCCTTCAGTTCAGTTCAATTCAGTTGCTCAGGCATGTCCAACTCTTTGCGACCCCATGAATTGCAGCATGCCAAAGTATTAGAGTTTTAGCTTTAGCATTATTCCTTCCTAAGAACACCAACCATGTCTTTATCCATTAGTAAATACTCTCCCTCCCTCAACATACTCCCTCCAAATATTTTCAATACTGTTTTTAAATGTGCAATTTATTCAAGCCATAGAGAGCAAATGAGTTTGGCACAATCATTGCCAGCAAAGAGTTTCATTCAAAAATAATTTAAGTGACTTAGAAAAAAAAATATTCTGAGAATTCAAAATAAGAAACAATGAAATCTATTATAAAGAAACAGCAAAAACTATGTTTACCATATGCAGATTGTTCTCAATTCTTTATTGCAATGCAATCTCTCTCATATATACTTATTCATTTACCAACAGCAGATTTCTACTTGAGTGTGATAACATCATTATCATAAAAGTAATAATTTTACTCATGTAGTTTAACATGTGTTAGTTAACTGTCACCACAATTCTAAGAGACAAGTATTGTTGTTATATCCATCTTACAGATGGACCACAATCATTCTAAGTAAACAAATCCAAAGCTAAACTTGTCTCAATGAATAGCATATATACTAATGTAGTCCCCAGTGCTAAAACCTGTCTCACAATATCCAATTAGTCATATATATTAGCCATTATATTTTATATCTGTATTTTCTATCCCCACAAATATTGCCTTAATCCAGGCCCTCTTCATTTTTACCTGAAATATTCCAACAACTGTTTCTCCCTCCACAGTTATATGCATTCAGTCAATTCTCTACTCTGACTAATCTTTTTGAAATGCAGCTCTTATGAAGTATTCCTCTCCACCATCATTTTAAGCATATTATTACCTATAGCAGTAGTTTAAAATTTTTATTTCCATTGGAAAAATACTTTTCTTTTTGAGAAAGTAAGTTTTAAAACTATTGTCCAACTAGAGTTTGGGATTAAAATATATACACTAGTATATACTGGGCTTCCCAGGTGGTGCTAGTGGTAAAGAAACTGCCTGCAATGAAGGAGACGTAAGAGAAACAGTTTCAATCCCTGGATCCCATGGTGGAGGGCATGGCAACCTACTCCAGTATCCTTACCTGGAGAATCCCGTGGACAGAGGAGCTTCGTGGGCTACAGTCTATGGGGTCACAAAGAGTTGGATTCGACTGAAGGGATTTAGCACACATATGTAAAACAGATAACCAAAACTGACCCACTGTATATCACAGGAAATTGTACTCAATATCTTGTAATCACCTAAAATGGAAAAGAATGTAAAAAAGGAATAACACAGCATTAAATAAGAAATTAACAGCATTAAATAAGAAGGAAATAGAAATGGCACTTAGGGCCCTCATAGTCTAATTATACCTGCATCTTTTGCTCAGTTTATTCTCTAACTTCTCTTCAGATCCTACTTTTCTGCATGTCAACTTTTCATGTTTCTCCAAATGTCACATTTAGTTTTGCCTCCATGTTTTGACTGCATTGCTCTTCCACCTGAAATGTTCTTTGCTTCATGCCCAACTCCCTTCCAAGTGGCCGACACCTCTCATTTTTTTTAGATTAATTTCCTTTGTGAGATTTCCCTGATAGCTCAGGGAATCTACCTGCAATGCTGGGGACCCTGGTTCAATTTCTGGGTTGGGAAGATCCCTTGAGAAGGGAAAGGCTACCCACTCCAGTATTCTGGAGAATTCCATGGACTACAGTCCATGAGTTCTCAAAGAGTTGGACATGACTGAGCAACTTTCACTTTCACTTCACGTCCTTTGTGAAGACTTCATGACCCCGTGTGACAGACTTGAATCCATCTCACCTGACTCTACCACTATATATTTCTAGCATATACGTGTAAATCCATTGCAATTTATCTGCAGATTTGACCTTCTGTATTAGACTATAACCTCTTTAGATCAGGGGCTATAGTGTATTTATATTTTTTATATACAGTAGTTACAAGGTTTCTGCCACTGAGTTTTGCTAATAAAAGAAATGAATGAACAGCAACAACAAAAAACCCCGCCTTTACTTAGATTGCAGAGAATGTTCACTTGTTAATGAAAGAAAGAGGGATTTAAAAGTTAAGAAATTTCAGCTGACCTAGAAAAAGAGACATCCTTTAACTAACAATAGAATTCTAGCAAAAAAGGCAAATACAAAAGAGTGACATTGGAAAAAGAGAAAAAAATATTTGTTTGGAAAGGTCTTGAGGCCCATATAGGGAAAGGGAAGAAACCACAGGGCTGTGTTTAATCTGCAGGTCAGGCTTCAGGATCCTCTCATGCATATTCCAACCAAGCAAAAGAATCACCTAGGAAACACTCATGCTCAACTTAGAAAATATCAATAACAACTGAGAGATAAAAGACAATTTTCCAAGAATGTTTTATATTTCTGCAGTTCTGGTCCTCTAAGCAAAATGATTTACTTCCAATATAGGGATGTTTGTATAAGTAAACAAATATTTCAGGATAATAAATCTTAGAGACATCCCTACACCTGAGATAGTCCATGTTAGTAAAGATTAAGACTTGTGGAGAAAACCACTAGATCATTCGGGTATGACCTAAATCAAATCCCTTATGATTATACAGTGGAAGTGAGAAATAGATTTAAGGGCCTAGATCTGATAGACAGAGTGCCTGATGAACTATGGAATGAGGTTCGTGACATTGTACAGGACACAGGGAGCAAGACCATCCCCAAGAAAAAGAAATGCAGAAAAGCAAAATGGCTGTCTAAGGAGGCCTTACAAATAGCTGTGAAAAGCAAAGGAGAAAAGGAAAGGTATACCCATTTGAATGCAGATTTCCAAAGAATAGCAAGGAGAGATAAGAAAGCCTTCCTCTGAGATCAGTGCAAAGAGATAGAGGAAAACAACAGAATGGGAAAGACTAGAGATCTCTTCAAAAAAGCTAAAGATATCAAAAGGGAACATTTCATGCAAAGATGGGCTGGATAAAGGATAGAAATGGTATGGACCTAACGGAAACAGAAGATATTAAGAAGAGGTGGCAAGAATACACAGAAGAACTGTACAGAAAAGATCTTCATGACCCAGATAATCATGAGGATGTGATCACTAATCTAGAGCTAGACATCTTGGAATGTGAAGTCAAGTGGGCCTCAGGAAGCATCACTATGAACAAAGCTAGTGGAGGTGATGGAATTCCAGTTGAGCTGTTTCAAATCCTGGAAGATGATGCTGTGAAAGTGATGCACTCAATATGCCAGCAAATTTGGAAAACTCAGCAGTGGCCACAAGACTGGAAAAGGTCAGTTTTCATTCCAATCCCAAAGAAAGGCAATGCCAAAGAATGCTCAAACTACTGCACAACTGCACTCATCTTACACGCTAGTAAAGTAATGCTCAAAATTTTCCAAGCCAGCTTCAGCAATACATGAACCGTGAACTCCCTGATGTTCAAGCTAGTTTTAGAAAAGGCAGAGGAACCAGAGATCAAATTGCCAGCATCCTCTGGATCATGGAAAAATGAAGAGAGTTCCAGAAAAACAGCTATTTTTGCTTTATTGACTATGCCAAAGCCTTTGTGTGGATCACAATAAACTGTGGAAAATTCTGAGAGAGATGGGAATACCAGACCACCTGACCTGCCTCTTGAGAAACCTGTATGCAGGTCAGGAAGCAACAGCNACCAGAGATCAAATTGCCAGCATCCTCTGGATCATGGAAAAAGCAAGAGAGTTCCAGAAAAACATCCATTTCTGTTTTATTGACTATGCCAAAGCCTTTGACTGTGTGGATCACAATAAACTGTGGAAAATTCTGAGAGAGATGGGATAGCAGACCACCAGACCTGCCTCTTGAGAAACCTGTATGCAGGTCAGGAAGCAACAGTTAGAACTGGACATGGAACAACAGACTGGTTCCAAATAGCAAAAGGAGTATGTCAAGGCTGTATATTGTCACCCTACTTATTTAATTTATATGCAGAGTACATCATGAGAAACCCTAGGCTAGCTGAAGCACAAGCTTGAATCAAGTTTGCCTGGATAAATATCAATAACCTCATATATGCAGATGACACCACCCTTATGGCAGAAATTGAAGAAGAACTAAAACTCATCTTGATGAAAGTGAAAGAGGAGAGTGAAAAAGTTGACTTAAAGCTCAACGTTCAGAAAACTAAAATCATGGCATCCGGTCCCATCACTTCATGGGACATCGATGGGGAAACTGTGGAAACAGTGTCAGACTTTATTTTGGGGGTTTCCAAAATCACTGCAGATGGTGATTGCAGCCATGAAATTTAAAGATGCTTACTCCTTGGAAAGAAACTTAGGACCAACCTAGATAGCATATTGAAAACAGAGATATTACTTTTTCAACAAAGGTCTGTCTAGTCAAGACTATGGTTTTTCTAGTGAGCATGTATGGATGTGAGTGTTGGACTGTGAAGAAGGGTGAGTGCCGCAGAATTGATGCTTTTGAACTGTGGTGTTGGAGAAGAGTCTTGAGAGTCCCGTGGACTGCAAGGAGATCCATCCAGACCATCCTAAAGGAGATCAGTCCTAGATGTTCATTGGAAGGAATGATGCGGAAGCTGAAACTCCAATATTTTTGCCACCTCATGCAAAGAGTTGACTCATTGGAAAAGACCCTGATGCTGGGAGGGATTGGAGGCAGGAGGAGATGGGGACGACAGAGGATGAGATGGCTGGATGGCATCACCAACTTGATGGACGTGAGTCTGACTGAATTCCGGAGGTTGGTGATGGACTAGGGGGCCTGGTGTGCTGTGATTCATGGGGTCACAAAGAATCAGACATGACTGAGTGACTGAACTGAGTCTCAAAAGTTAATATGATAATTTAATCACACTAATGTAGTAGTGATTGTTTATCCCCTAATATGTGTCTTTTTCTTGAGATCCCATAGACTGTAATCCCTCACCGCCCCCCCACCCCCAGGCTCCTCTCTCCACGAGAATACTCCAGGCAAGAAAACTGGATTTTTTTGCCTGTTCCTTTTCCAGGGTATCTTTCTGACCAGGGAGTGAACCTTTCTCTTGCATTGGCAGGCAGATTCTTTGCTGAGTGATCCACTGGAAATCTTTACATTACACTAATAATCACATATATACATACGTATATGTTGCCTAGAGAATCCCTATGGACAGAGGAGCCTGGTGGGCTATATAGTCCATGTGTTCACAGTCAGACATGCCTGAGCCACTGAGCACAGCACAACATGTATATACAGCATGTATATGTATATATATACGTTCAGTTCAGTCACTCAGTTGTGTTTGACTCTTTGCGACCCCATGAATCGCAGCATGCCAGGCCTCCCTATCCATCACCATCTCCCGGAGTTCACTCAGACTCACATCCATCGAGTCCGTGATGCCATCCAGCCATCTCATCCTCGGTCGTCCCCTTCTCCTCCTGCCCCCAATCCCTCCCAGGATCGGAGTCTTTTCCAATGAGTCAACTGTTCACATGAGGTGGCCAAAGTACTGGAGTTTCAGCTTTAGCATCATTCCTTCCAAAGAAATCCCAGGGTTGATCTCCTTCAGAATGGACTGGTTGGATCTCCTTGTAGTCCAAGGGACTCTCAAGAGTCTTCTCCAACACCACAGTTCAAAAGCATCAATTCTGCGGCACTCACCCTTCTTCACAGTTCAATTCTCACATCCATACATGACCACAGGAAAAACCATAGCCTTGACTAGACAGACCTTATTCAGCAAAGTAATGTCTCTGCTTTTGAATATACTATCTAGGTTGGTCATAACTTTTCTTCCAAGGAGTAAGTGTCTTCTAATTTCATGGCTGCAGTCACCATCTGCAGTGATTTTGGCACCCCAAAAAATAAAGTCTGACACTGTTTCCACTGTTTCCCCATCTATTTCCCATGAAGTGATGGGACCGGATGCCATTATCTTCGTTTTCTGAATGTTGAGCTTTAAGCCAACTTTTTCACTCTNAAGAATTAAAGAGCCTCTTGAGGAAAGTGAAAGAGGAGAGTGAAAAAATTGGCTTAAAGCTTAACGTTCAAAACACTAAAATCCTGGTATCCGGTCCCATCACTCCATGGCAAATAGATGGGGAAACAGTGGTTGACTTCATTTTTCTGGGCTTCAAAATCACTGCAGATGGTGACTGTAGCCATGAAATTAAAAGACGCTTACCCTTGGAAAGCAAGTTATGACCAACCTAAACAGCATATTGAAAAGCAGAGACATTACTTTGCCAACAAAGTTCCATCTAGTCAAGGCTATGGTTTTTCCAGTCGTCATGTATGGATGTGAGAGTTGGACTGTGAAGAAAGCTGAGTGCTAAAGAATTGATGCCTTTGAACTGTGGTGTTAGAGAATACTCTTGAGAGTCCCTTGGACTGCAAGGAGATCCTACCAGTGCATCCTAAAGGAGATCAGTCCTGGGTGTTCACTGGAAGGACTGATATTGAAGCTGAAGCTCCAATACTTTGGCCACCTGATGTGGAGAGCTGACTCACTGGAAAAGACCCTGATGCTGGGAAAGATTGAGGGCAGGAGGAGCGGGGACAACAGAGGATGATATGGTTGGATGGCATCACCGACTCAATGGACATGGGTTTGGGTGAACTTTGGGAGTAGGTGATGGACAGGGAGGCCTGGCGTGCTGCAGTTCATGGGGTCACGAAGAGTCAGACATGACTGAGCAATTGAACTAACTTCCCCTCTCCAGAGTAAATCTGCTTATGTTTCAGAGTAAAGATAAGGCCCTCTCTTTCTGGAGAGGAGGATGCACAGGTCACCAGCAACCCCATATGAGATCAGAGTTGTGTTTGTTTTGTTTTTAAATTCTAGTTTCTCCACTCATATAATGTACTTTATTTGACATATAGCTGCTGTCTGGCTGTCACCAAACTGGAGTGGGACTCAAGAAAGCAACACAATTAATACCCTACGTGCTGCTTTTACTGTGACTAATTGAAATTAAAAGACGCTTACTCCTTGGAAGAAAAGTTATGACCAACCTGGATAGTATACTCAAAAGCAGAGATACTACTTTGCCGACTAAGGTCCGCCTAGTCAAGGCTATGGTTTTTCCTGTGGTCATGTATGGATGTGAGAGTTGGACTGTGAAGAAAGCTGAGTGCCGAAGAATTGATGCTTTTGAACTGTGGTGTTGGAGAAGACTCTTGAGAGTCCCTTGGACTGCAAGGAGATCCAACCAGTCCATTCTGAAGGAGATCAACCCTGGGATTTCTTTGGAAGGAATGATGCTAAAGCTGAAACTCCAGTACTTTGGCCACCTCATGCGAAGAGTTGACTCATTGGAAAAGACTCTGATGCTGGGAGGGATTGGGGGCAGGAGGAGAAGGGGACGACCGAGGATGAGATGGCTGGATGGCATCATGGACGATGGACGTGAGTCTGAGTGAACTCCGGAAGATGGTGATGGATAGGGAGGCCTGGCGTGCTGTGATTCATGGGGTCGCAAAGAGTCGGACACGACTGAGCGACTGAACTGAACTGAACTGAATTGAGCAATGAACTGTCTTCTTTTCTCCAGCCCACTGTGTGTGTGTGTGTGTGTGTGTGTGTGTGTGTGTGTGTGTATGTCTTAGTGGTTCAGTCACATCTGACTCTGCGACCCCACAGACTGTAGCCTACCAGGCTTCTCTGTCCATGGGAATCTCCAGGCAAGAATCCTGGAGTAGGTTGCCATTCCCTTCTCTAGAGAATCTTCCCGACCGAGGGATTAGACCCTGGTCTCCTGCATTGCATGTAGATTCTTTACTGTTTGGGCTACAGGGAAGTCCTCAATAGTTATATAGTTTAGTTATAAAGTTGTATAATTATAGCCAGCTATTTTCTTATCTTCTAAGGAGGGTTAAATCTCGGAAACCTTAATAGTTTCTGGCTTAACAGCAAATTATATTTTAACTTCTATTTATTAGCAGAAAGGCCTTGCCCATCCTGGAGCAAGATTGAGGGTAGAACTAACAAATACACATTGCTGTATTTTATTTCTTTAGTTTTATATGTAATGACCTAACTGTAGTTCCCTGAAATTCATGAAAGGCCTTTCAGTGTGAATCTTCAAATAGAAGAAATTTATCATGTCTCACATAGAATAGTGACAAATTTTTTTTGTGAATTTTTAAAATGGCAGGTGCTTTGCTGATGTAGGAAAAGTGATAGAAAACCAACTAAACAAATAATAGCTCTGTCTCCAATTTGTTAAATATTTGAGTCCCACACAGTTGTAGTTGCAGAGTTTGTCTGAAAATTCTTTTCTTTGAAAAGTTTTTTAAAAATGCATAAAGCTGCAGAATTTTTTTTACCTGTGAATAGCAATAGTGTTAACAGCATGCCCATTTGAAGAGTTAAGGATGTAGAGACAGATTATCAAACGTATTTTAAATTATGTGATTAAAATATTTAGTAAAAAGTCTCTAATAGACAACTAAAAGGAAAAAAAAATGTTTTACCCTTTTAATTTGTAGAACACCAATTTCTGTTTTAAAGACTCAGAATTATGAAGTACAGACAGGAGTAAAATAAGAAAAATTGGTTAGGAATCCAATTATCCTAATATTTGGCTACTGAGTAGAACAAAAGGCATTTTTACCTCTATAAGCATAATTTCTCACCCATAAAATTGGGAGAGTTATTATGTTATCTTCCTAAGATTCCTCCCACCTTAAAACACTGAAGAGATTATTGATTTTATATTGAAATTTAACATTTGTCTAAATTAATTTGGAGTAGTATCATTTAAGAAAACTTTGTACTTATTTATTTATCTGGTTGATAAATCTATTATATCAACCATTTAACGTGTGTTTAAAATAAGAGAGTCAGATTAATAGCATATACTCATTCTACATTTTTAAACAACTTGGAAAATAATAAAATAATCCTATTTTTCTACTGTCAGTGATAGAGGACATTTGAAAGATGAGTTTAAATTAGACTGATTAGTTTCTATTTATTATTGCAGAATTGTGTTGAAAGGCTCTTTTTAGTGGTCTACTTTCTTTGATATGGTTTCAGTTTGATGTTCTGTGGGGCATAATTTTATAATATACTTGAGCTTTTCTTCTAGTTATTTTCATTTCATCTAATGAAAACTCAAATGGATACCTTTGTGACAAAATTTGATTTCCTGATATATAGCATTGTGTGACAGTGAATCTTCAGTTTCTGATGATCTGTGTACTATCTTTTTCATGTGTTACATCTTGTAAGACAGTTATTTGAAATATATATAACACAGACTATGATCAAGTTATCCTCTTTAAATGTGATGGTCAAATAAAAGGAAACAACACCCTTGCTCTCACAGCTTGAAAAGTCACAGCATCATTTCATTCATCCTTTCAGCCTCATCACAAGTAAGCAATGGGACATTAAATAAGAACAGATAACAATGGTGAGCTGAAGAGTCCTCTCCTCCAGGAAACCTCTAACTTCACTCTAATTATAGCTTAAGTGTCTGAGGATGTGAAATACAGAGAAATCAAAAATGGAAAAAAGCATCAGGTAAACTTCAATGGCAATAGATGGGGAAACAGTGGAAACAGTGGCTGACTTTATTTCCTTGGGCTCCAAAATCACTGCAGATGGTGACTTCAGCCAGGAAAAGACACTTACTCCTTGAAGGAAAGTTATGACCAACCTAGACAGCATATTAAAAAGTAGAGACATTACTTTGCAAACAAAGATCCATCTAGTCAAGGCTCTGGTTTTTCCAGTAATCATGTATGGATGTGAGACTTGGACTATAAAGAAAACTGAGCACCAAAGAATTGATGCTTTTGAACTGTGGTGTTGGAGAAGACTCTCAAGAGTCCCTTGGACTTCAAGGAGATCCAACCAGTCCATCCAAAGGAAATCAGTCCTGAATATTCATTGGAAGGACTGATATTGAAGCTGAAACTCCAATACTTTGGCCACTTGATTCAAAGAATGGACTCATGGGAAAAGACTCTGATGCTGGGAAAAATTGAAGACAGAAGAAGGGCAGAGAGGATGAGATGGTTGGAATGCATCACCAACTCAATGGACATGAGTTTGAGTAAAGTTTGGGAGTTGGTGATGGACAAGGAGGCCTGGCAAGCTGTAGTCTATGGGGTGGCAAAGAATCAGACACAACTGAGCAACTGAACTGAGCTGAACTGAACTTCATTGTGGTTTTAACACTACCACACACAGAATGCACTAAAAAAATAAAGAGTCATTTGGATGATGGAAAATTAAACTTATTAAAACACTCAAGAATATGCCTTAGGTAATAATTCCCTACCATTAGCTGAATTGATAAGGTACCTTAATGGGTATTTCCTCATTAACTCTTTTTTTTTTTTTTAATTTTATTTTATTTTACTTTACAGTACTCTACTGGTTTTGGCATATATTGACTTGAACCCGCCATGGGTGTACACGAACTCCCAAACATGAACCCCCCTCCCTTCTCCCACCCCACATCATCCCTCTGGATCATCCCCATACACCAGCCCCAAGCATCCTGCATCCTGCATCGAACACAGACTGGAGATTCATTTCTAC
>SJYX01010890.1:10853-56319 GCA_006410675.1 Oreotragus oreotragus | reverse complement strand
CTCTTCGCATCAGGTGGCCAAAGTATTGGAGTTTCAGCTTCAGTATCAGTCCTTCCAATGAAAATTCAGGACTGATTTGCTTTAGGGTGGACTAGTTGGATTTCCTTGCAGTCCAACGGACTCTCAAGAGTCTTCTCCAACACCACAGTTCAAAAGCATCAATTCTCCAGTGCTTAGCTTTCTTTATAGTCTAACTCTCACATCCATACGTGACTACTAGAAAAACCACAGCCTTGACTAGATGAATCTTTGTTGACAAAGAAATGTTTCTGTTTTTTAATATGCTGTCTAGGTTGGTCATAACTTTCCTTCCATGGAGTAAGCATCTTTTAATTTCCTGGCTGCAGTCACCATCTGCAGTGATTTTGGAGCCAAAAAAAATAAAGTCAGCCACTGTTTCTACTGTTTCCCCATCTATTTGCCATGAAGTGATGGGACCGAAGGCCATGATCTTAGTTTTCTGAATGTTGAGCTTTAAGCCAACTTTTTCACTCTCCTCTTTCACTTTCATCAAGAGGCTCATTGGTTCTTCTTCACTTTCTGCCATAAGTGTGGTGTCATCTGCATATCTGAGGTTATTGATATTTCTCCCAGCAATCTTGATTCCAGCTTGTGCTTCCTCCAGCCCAGTGTTTCTCATGATGTACTCTGCATAGAAGTTAAATAAGCATGATGACAATACACAGCCTTGACATACTCCTTGTCCTATTTGGAACCAATCTGTTGTTCCATGTCCAGTTCTAATTGTTGCTTCCTGACCTCCATATAGGTTTCTCAAGAGTCAGATCAGGTGGTCTTGTATTCCTGCCTCTTTCAGATTTTCCCACAGTTTATTGTGATCCACACAGTCAAAGGCTTTGGCATAGTCAATAAAGTAGAAATAGATGTTTTTCTGGAACTCTCTTGTTTTTTTCAATGATCCAGTGGATGTTAGCAATTTGATCTCTGATTCCTCTGCCTTTTCTAAAACCAGCTTCAACATCTGGAATTTCACGGTTCATATATTGCATCAGTTCATGTATAAGCATCAGTCGTTCCAATGAATATTCAGTGTTGATTTCCTTTAGGATTGACTGGTTTGATCTCCTTGCAGTCCAAGTTACTCTCAAGAATCTTCTTTAGTACCACAGTTCAAAAGCATCAAAATTCACATGAATTCTTCTGTTGATAATACAGTAATATTACTATACACAAATACACATAGGAGCCCTTCTTTTCATAATGTTCTGTAACATGTATTTGTTCTAAACAAATTTCAAAGCTTAGCTACATCAAAAATTGTTCACTGGGGAAATGATGACGAATGACCAGACAGGAGATTTAGAGGATCAGTCAGAGATCTAACACAAATTATTTATATGATATGGAGCGAGCACTCAACTTAGTTTCTCTTTCTGTAAAATGATGTCAAATGATTTCTAAACTTCATGTATACCTATTGCTAAGTCTTTGGCTACAAACTTATTCAGGCAGTATTAATATCCTCCTCCCATCTGGCACAATCTGATTAATATTTAGTATTTATTCTTTTCCCATGTTATTTTAGCTCTAAGTTATTTGATTTCATGTCAAGATTAGCTGATTTGGAGACTGTTTATTATAAATCCTAGATTGTATGCTTGCACAGGAAGACTTTACACTCATCTATTCAATTTGACTATAAATGTGGAAACTATTTTGCCGTAACACTCTTCTGCCTACAGTAGACTCCAAATCACTTTATATAAAGCACTTTGTCTCCAAGTAATAAAAAAATGGATATTCATATTAAAAAAAGGAGCATCTTAACTGACCTTGGACTTGTATCTATTTTCAGTAGATGACATCTCAAGTTGTAAGATGATATTTTCTCCTTTATTCACAAAGCACGTATTGAGTATTCACTATTCAAGACAATAAAGAAGTAAAAAGAGAAAAGATGTGACCTTTGTCTCTGAAAACTAAATGGATTTGAAAAAAGAAAAGGAGCAGTGAGCACAGAGTGGAAAATGTGAGAATAATACTACCGAAAGCAAAAATGATAAACAGAAAAATAAAAGAAATGCAGACAAGCTGCACAAGCCAATCATCAATGTGGCCAACTTCAGAAAAACTGTAACACATCACTAAACAAATTATTTAGATGAATGGGTTCTAAGGAACAAGATGGCCATGTATCAAGATTAACTACAATCAATTTTTTTTAAGTCATATATTCCCTCACACCTTATGGTCAAGTTCAGTTCTGTGTATAACACATTCTAGTGACACACCCACCCACATTTGCTTGTATTATAACTCTGATAGTCTATGATAGCACATTGCCTTGTATATAGTATCACTGAAGCTGTGGGCATAGTGGGATTTATAGGTTCATTGCTTTCAACAATGGGAACTTTGACAAAAATGGCTTTTAGAGACATATAATTAGATACATTCAGTGATGCTGTATGCAAGGCAATCTGCTATCATGAAAGAGTTAGTTGTGCAGTTGTGTCCAACTCCTTGCAAATCCATGGACTGTAGCCCACCAGGCTCCTCTGTCCATGGGATTTTCCAGGCAAGAGTACTGAAATGGCTTGCCATTTCCTTCTCCAGGGGATCTTCCTGATCCAAGGATTGAACCCAGATCTCCTGCATTGCAGGCAGACTCTTTACCACCTGAGCTACCACGGAAGCCCCAAGAACAAAAATTATTATGCTTAACTTTTTGATTGGCTTCTCTTATATTAAAAGAAATAGCAGAGAATCAAAAAATAAGAAATCACATTTAAATATGCAGTTAAAAATCAAATAAAACATAACTGAAAATTATTTTAGCTAAAAGTAAAGCATATCTTCAAGCACATGTATAAAATCATAAAATTTAGTCTTGGAAATATTAGAATAAATATTCCATCCATTCTAAAAATTAGCAGTTTTCTCTCTTGGATAAATTGCAAATGAGATGTCTTATATTTACTTGCTGGCAATTAGATCAGGTGGGATCAAGTTTCCAAACCACACAATTGGAGATAAGTAACAAAGTTTTCAAAGCTGTCCCAAATTGAAGCTAGTTGTTTCCTATGAGTTTTAATACACCTCAATGTCCTCAGAGAGAATTATGCTGAAAGTTCCATATTCCTGGAAGATCTCACTTATCTTCTAATAATAAGCAAGGCTTCATTATTTAGAAGTGCCTATCTACTACTCTAAATATCTTAAAAATACTGTTTCAGTTCAGTTCAGTTCAGTCGGTCAGTCGTGTCCGACTCTTTGAGACCCCATGAATTGCAGCACGCCAGGCCTCCCTGTCCATCACCATCTCCCGGAGTTCACTCAGACTCACGTCCATCGAGTCCGTGATGCCATCCAGCCATCTCATCCTCTGTCGGCCCCTTCTCCTCCTGCCCCCAATCCCTCCCAGCATCAGAGTCTTTTCCAATGAGTCAACTCTTTGCATGAGATGGCCAAAGTACTGGAGTTTCAGCTTTTGCATCATTCCTTCCAAAGAAATCCTAGGGTTGATCTCCTTCAGAATGCACTGGTTGGATCTCCTTGCAGTCCAAGGGACTCTCAAGAGTCTTCTCCAACACCACAGTTCAAAAGCATCGATTCTTCGGCGCTCAGCTTTCTTCACAGTCCAATCTTCACATCCATACATGACCACAGGAAAAACCATAGCCTTGACTAGGCGGACCTTAGTCGGCAAAGTAATGTCTCTGCTTTTGAATATACTATCCAGGTTGGTCATAACTTTTCTTCCAAGGAGTAAGCATCTTCTAATTTCATGGCTGCAGTCACTATCTGCAGTGATTTTGGAGCCCAAAAAAATAAAGTCTGACACTGTTTCCACTGTTTCCCCATCTATTTCCCATGAAGTGATGGGACCAGATGCCATGATCTTCGTTTTCTGAATGTTGAGCTTTAAGCCAACTTTTTCACTCTCCTCTTTCACTTTCATCAAGAGGCTTTTTAGCTCCTCCTCACTTTCTGCCATAAGGGTGGTGTCATCAGCATATCTGAGGTTATTGATATTTCTCCCGGCAATCTTGATTCCAGCTTGTGTTTCTTCCAGTCCAGCGTTTCTCATGATGTACTCTGCATATAAGTTAAATAAGCAGGGAGACAATATACAGCCTTGACGTACTCCTTTTCCTATTTGGAACCAGTCTGTTGTTCCATGTCCAGTTCTAACTGTTGCTTCCTGACCTGCATACAGATTTCTCAAGAGGCAGGTTAGGTGGTCTGGTATTCCCATCTCTTTCAGAATTTTCCACAGTTTATTGTGATCCACACAGTCAAAGGCTTTGGCATAGTCAATAAAGCAGAAATAGATGTTTTTCTGGAACTCTCTTGCTTTTTCCATGATCCAGCGGATGTTGGCAATTTGATCTCTGGTTCCTCTGCCTGTTCTAAAACCAGCTTGAACATCAGGGAGTTCACGGTTCACATATTGCTGAAGCCTGGCTTGGAGAATTTTGAGCATTACTTTACTAGCGTGTGAGATGAGTGCAATTGTGCGGTAGTTTGAGCATTCTTTGGCATTGCCTTTCTTTGGAATTGGAATGAAAACTGACCTTTTCCAGTCCTGTGGCCACTGCTGAGTTTTCCAAATTTGCTGGCATATTGAGTGCAGCACTTTCACAGCATCATCTTCCAGGATTTGAAACAGCTCAACTGGAATTCCATCACCTCCACTAGCTTTGTTCTTAGTGATGCTTTCTAAGGCCCACTTGACTTCACATTCCAAGATGTCTGGCTCTAGATTAGTGATCACATCCTCATGATTATCTGGGTCGTGAAGATCTTTTCTGTACAGTTCTTCTGTGTATTCTTGCCACCTCTTCTTAATATCTTCTGCTTCTGTTAGGTCCATACCATTTCTATCCTTTATCGAGCCCATCTTTGCATGAAATGTTCCCTTGATATCTCTAATTCTCTTGAAGAGATCTCTAGTCTTTCCCATTCTGTTGTTTTCCTCTATCTCTTTGCATTGATTGCTGAAGAAGGCTTTCTTATCTCTTCTTGCTATTCTTTGGAACTCTGCATTTCAGATGCTTATAAAATACTTATATTTTATGCGTATAAAATACTGTTTAGGGCCCAAATAATATAAGCCAATCAATAGAAAGTATAATTTATTTGATTCACTTTGCTCAAAATTTACACAAATGTTTAAATTAATAAAGTTGACATATTTCATGATGATTATTAAATTTTCAGGATTATTGATAAATATTGGCTTATCAGAAGACAACATACGTGAAGAGAATACTGGTATTATAAGAAATTTTTTTGTTTAATACATTATGTCAAAACATATTATCTAATGAATGTTTTAAATTAATTTTCAAGCAAAGAGGAAGCATCATATTCAGTAAACTGCCTTGGAAATAGATCAGATAATTCATTTTCCCACTACAGGTCACAATTAATGTTGTACTTTTTATATAATAACATCTGAGTGGAAAAGAACTCTGTTAATCTACCAAATAGCATATTTAAAATTTCCAGATAAAGAATCTCATCAGTACTTTCACTGAATTCATTAGTTATGAGTTTGGAACACTTCCTATAATCAAGTAAATACAACTATATAGGCATCAATCAATCAAAATATCTTGAAGAAATATAAGGTTTTTATTCTCAATATGTGAATGCATTTTGATGTAAAGTTATTCATTCACCACCATAGTACCTAAATATGGTAGACTCAAAGGATTTATATTTTAGTAAATGTAATACTGATGACTCTCAATATCTTTCCTGCTGTCTTCTCTTATATTTGACATATGTTAGGAATATAGGAAAAAACTGAGTTTTATCCAACTTCATGGAAATTGTCAAAAAGATAAGTCTCAACCCTTTGAACTATAAGCATTCCTAAATTGCCTTCAACACATAATATATCTTTAAAATTACTTGGCCATATTATAAATAAGAAATAAAAATTTCATGGGCTAGTTTATATAGATATTGCAACCGTTAAATGGAGGTACTCTGGAGGAATACAAATTATGCCAATGAGACAAAGGCATTAAGATAAAATAAAAATAAAATGCAGTGTTCATTTTGATATATTAATATTAACTTGGTTTTGTCAATATAGAATATATTACAAATATACAGAATAAAGAGGGCTTATTCTTTATTTCAGGGATTATACATTGCATTTAATTGCCATTTTTTCTCTGTCTCCTGAATGTAGAACAGTCTTCTCATGATGAGGAATTATAACAACACTTTCTTTTCAATGGATAGATCTACTGTCCTTTGTTTATACACTTTTATACTTGGCAAAAATATGGCAAAAGCCACAAAGTCATAATTGGTAGATTCTGTATCATTTCTCACAAATGAGAATAAGAGAGCCTGTTTTTTTCTAATAAACCAGCATAAATATTCTTGGTCTCTGTGAAAAATTTAACTGTGGAAAAATTCCTTTAAAATGATATATAAATATTTCAGCCACCTATGAGATACCAAAAGCACATAAATACAAAAATTTAAAGATCACCTCACTTCCTGAACCAATTTATGAATTAACAAGAGTCATCAAACACTGCCCTTCCCAAATATCAAACTACCAAAATGTCTTTTTTCTAAACAGAAAAATCTTTGAAATTTTTTTTCATGATGATTACAGTAATTTTCTTAGGAAAGGCTATTTATTTTAACAAGGTTTGAAACATCTTTAGATGTTTTCATTTTTTGACTTGTTAATATGAAAAGAATGTTGGCTATAGGAAGAAAAGTGATCCATTTTTAAAATGGGTGAGCTTGAAAATTTAAAAAGTGCTTTCACTTGCTTCTACCTTACAATAGCAAGCAGCAAAACTTGGCAAGAGGTTTCGGGCTCCACATTATCATAGCGCTGCAGACATAGAACTGTCCATAAGCTCATTTATCTTAACACTTGGTGTTATTATTGTCTTCTCTGTATAAAAAATTATAAAGTTGCAGAAAACCCATTTTCTATTTGGATCAGTAATAGGTGAATATATAAATTTATTATAGAATCAGAATTAATGGACTATAAACAATTGACAAAATTATCTTCAAAAAAGTTTTTAAGGGCCAGATTTTACTAATCATTTAATGAAATTTTCCCAATATCTAAAAGTTCCTTAATCTCATTTGCCAAACATTTTACTTATTTCATCGTTAGCTATACTTGATTATGCCATGGACATTTATCAATTGGCACTAAAAAAGTAAGTTCAGGCTAAAATAACTTCTAAATCCTAATCTTGGAGTTCTGATCTAACAACCAATAAAAAGGCAAGGAGACTCAATTTATCTAGGATCCTTGATTCTACAATATCTACAAAAGCTAAAATTAAAATAAGTCAACTGGAGTATAGATGATATTAAGTTATATAGAGTCAATCAAGCTAGACCTCAATGGATTGAATTCAAAAATCTTTTCAGAAAAAAGAACATTTCAGGCCCAAATTGGAATCCTTTATTGATTTCAGTCAAACCACCTGCTTTGCAAGATAATTAAGACTTGAGTTTTACATATATTATTATGTATTTATATTTGTATTTTAGTATACATTATATTATAATATCATTGCATGAATGAACCTTTAAATATTATCTTTATTCAGTTGAGTTCAGTTCAGTCATCAGTCGTATCTGACTCTTTGCGACCCCATGAACTGTAGCACACCAGGCCTCCCTGTCCATCACCAACTCCCAGAGTCCTCCGAAACCCATGTCCATTGAGTTGGTGATGCCATCCAACCATCTCATCCTCTGTCATCCCCTTCTCCTCCTGCCCTCAATCTTTCCCAGAATCAGGGTCTTTTCCAATGAGTCAGCTCTCTGCATCAGGTGGCCAAAGTATTGGTGTTTCGGCTTCAACATCAGTCCCTCCAATGAACAACCAGGACTGGTCTCCTTTAGGATGGATTGGTTGGAGCTCCTTGCAGTCCAAGGAACTCTCAAGAATCTTCTCCAACACCACAGTTCAAAAGCATCAATTCTTCAGCACTCAGCTTTCTTCACAGTCCAACTCTCACATCCATACATGACCACTGGAAAAACCATAGCTTTGACAAGGGTTTATCATATTTCTTTCATGAAAATAGAACTAGAGCAAATACATTAAAATGAGGTCAGTACTAAAATAGGAAAGGTTTTACTATCCCAGGGGGCCCATAATCCAAGTTGTGAATTAAACTCCTCAAAAGAATTTTTAAATACTGCAGCTCAAACTCAACTAGAGACCAACTGAAGAAAAATCTCCAGAGATGAGGCCAAAACATTGATAATTTTCATTGCTTAAGATCTTAATTGAAAAAAAAAAATCTTAATCAACTTAAGAATTCACTTCATTATCACAGTGGCTAAGAGAGCATACTCTAATCTACCTGAATTTGAATCCTAGATCAACTTCAGTACACATATGACCTTGAGCAAGTTACTTGCTCAGTTTTTTTCATCTGTAAAATAGGTATATTAATAGTATCTGCTTCATAGAGTAGCTGTAAATGAATCCATGGAAAGAACTTAGGATAACACCAAGCATATAGTATGGGTTCAATAGGTAAAATAATTATTGTGGTTTTATCATTATTATCCTCAAAGTAGACATTTTTAATTCTTTAGTAGTGTCTGAAACACAATGTTCGTTTACTTATTAGAAGCTGGGATATATCTAGTTATATAAAATGAAATATCTATCACAGAAAGAAACAGTTTACTACAAAATAAACTAATCCAGGGAGTGACTCTGCTACTGTTCAGATGCTTTAGTCTTTAAAAGTAGAACTTGAACCATGTTCATGCAGTTTTAATTTCTCCCTTTGTAATATCTTTTAAACACAGAAAAATGGAAGGGAACGTCTTAGTCGTTCAGTGGTGTCTATTTGTGACCCCATGGACTATAGCCCGCCAGGCTCCTCTGTCCGTGGGATTCTGCAGGCAAGAATACTGGAGTGGGTTGCCATGTCCTCCTCCAGGGGATAATCACAACCCAGGGATCGAACTCAGGTCTCCCTCATCCACTGTGGGCAGATTCCCTGAGCCATCAGGGAACCTGATGGAGAACTTTAAAATCTCTTCTGGTTCTAGTTCCATGAGTATATTTTTAAAATATGGTTTTTGAACTGTGGTGTTGGAGAAGACTCTTGAGAGTCCCTTGGACTGCAAGATCCAACCAGTCCATTCTGAAGGAGATCAACCCTGGGATTTCTTTGGAAGGAATGATGCTAAAGCTGAAGCTCCAATACTTTGGCCACCTCATGCAAAGAGCTGACTCATTGGAAAAGACTTTGATGCTGGGAGGGATTGGGGGCAGGAGGAGAAGGGGATGACAGAGGATGAGATGGCTGGATGGCATCACTGACTCAATGGATGTGAATCTGAGTGAACTCCGGGAGATGGTGATGGACAGGGAGGCCTGGCGTGCTGCAGTTCATGGGATCGCAAAGAGTCGGATACAACTGAGCAACTGAACTGACTGACTGACTGATCCCAGAGTCGGAGGAGCCTGGTGGGCTGCCATCTATGGGGTTGCACAGAGTCGGACACAACTGAAGGGACTTAGCAGCAGCAGCAGGCAAGATTTTGGATACTGGAGTCTTTTGTTTTGGCGGGGCGGGGCAGGCATGGGGGAAGAGAGATACTAAATTCTAACAGAAGCAATGCTCCTGACCTTTCTCAAACTACCCTGAAGCCAAATATCTAAAGAGCTAGTGTTTACAGTGCAGGTGTAGTGATAGATATGTTAATTTGTTTGATTGTGATGACTGTTTCACAATGTGTATGTAACAACACAAGCTGTATGCCTTAAATATATACTTTGTTTTTTTTCAGTTATACCTTAGTAAAGAGGGAAAAAAAAGAAGAGAAATAACATCACATTTGCTTGATTGGTCAAGGCAATTAAAAACCATAACATTATAATTTGAACAGAACTTTTAGTTTTAATTTTGTTTTTTGACCAAACAAGTTTTAATAGACCAAGTAGAGTAGGAGACCAAAAATATGATTAGACATAATTAAAAATCTTATGTGTAAACCTACCTTCCGGGGAAGGCGATGGCACCCCACCCCAGTACTCTTGCCTGGAAAATCCAATGGACAGAGTAGCCTGGTGGGCTGCAGTCCTTGGGGTCGCTAACAGTCGGACAGACTGAGCGACTTCACTTTCACTTTTCTCTTTCATGCATTGGAGAAGGAAGTGGCAACCCACTCCAGTATTCTTGCCTGGAGAATCCCAGGGATGGGGGAGCCTGGTGGGCTGCCGTCTATGGGGTCACACCGAGTCGGACACGACTGAAGTGACTTAGCAGCAGCAGCAGCAAACCTACCTTCATTAATTAAAATATTTATATATAATATTTGACAAATACAAACATATAAGAAATAGAACTGATATACTGGGCTTGATAATAAAACTCACAGTCTTGAATCCACTGTCTTATTTCAGTATAGAACATTGTCAATATCTTTGCATCTCTCCTTGTATTTCCTGCCAGCATCCTCTTTTCTGAGCATTCACTGCCAATCTGAATTTTATGTATCTTTCCCTTGCTTAAAAAATTGGTTTCACCGTATATGTATGTATCCCTAAAGAATACTTTTTTTTTCTTGTTTTTGAGCTGTGTTAAAATGGCATTATACTGTTATATATATATATATATATATACATACTTAAAAGAATTTGTGGCAAAAAGTGAAAAATATTTTCTCTAATTCTCTTGCTTTCCCCCATAATTAAATCATAAAGTCAGCTTAAAGAAGCCAGCTCAGTGATACTTCTTGACAGTCCTTTCCGGCCAGTAGAAAAACTTCAAAAATGGATACCCTTGAATATTATTCTTTGGCCATGAACAGAATGACGGGCACTAAAATAATTTATCTTTCATCAAGAAAAAGTACCAGAAGAATTTCTCAGTATCATATCTCTAGTTCATCACTTATTTAATTCTGTAATAACTATTACATAAAACTACAGCATACTTATTATGGTTTTTAAAATCATATTGTCAGGGGAGTAATTTCCTTGGTTCTGGCTTGCCACAGTGTAGCCGTGTTACAGCTCAGAATTTTATTCAGCAAGCAAAGCAAGGTATGCTCTCGGGGCATGAGGGTGGGCCAGCCCCAAAAGAGAGGCCTTAATGCATCTTGGCATCCTCTTTTTGCTCATTTGTCTCCTCCCCACTGAGTCTGCCTATACATGGGCTAAGAAAGAAGAAGGAGTGTTTGTTCCACCTGAAGCTCTCGCTCCAGTAATGGATTTTCTTTTGTTCTGTTTTCACTGGCTTTTCCCTTTCTTGTCTTTTAGCCACTGCCATTTTGGAATCCTTTTTCCCATTCTAACTACCTAACAATATAATAGTAGTTCCTGTTAAGTTTTTAAAATATAATAGAATAATGTAATTGAAAAGAGATGAAGTTTCTTTCTTTTCATACATCAGTTCAGTTCAGTCGCTCAGTCGTGTCCGACTCTTTGCGACCCCATGAATCGCAGCACGCCAGGCCTCCCTGTCCATCACCATCTCCCGGAGTTCACTCAGACTCACGTCCATCGAGTCCGTGATGCCATCCAGCCATCTCATCCTCGGTCGTCCCCTTCTATTCCTGCCCCCAATCCCTCCCAGCATCAGAGTCTTTTCCAATGAGTCAACTCTTCGCATGAGGTGGCCAAAGTACTGGAGTTTCAGCTTTTGCATCATTCCTTCCAAAGAAATCCCAGGGTTGATCTCCTTCAGAATGGACTGGTTGGATCTCCTTGCAGTCCAAGGGACTCTCAAGAGTCTTCTCCAACACCACAGTTCAAAAGCATCGATTCTTCGGCGCTCAGCTTTCTTCACAGTCCAACTTTCACATCCATACATGACCACAGGAAAAACCATAGCCTTGACTAGGCGGACCTTAGTCGGCAAAGTAATGTCTCTGCTTTTGAATATACTATCCAGGTTGGTCATAACTTTTCTTCCAAGGAGTAAGCGTCTTTTAATTTCATGGCTGCAGTCACCATCTGCAGTGATTTTGGAGCCCAAAAAAATAAAGTCTGACACTGTTTCCACTGTTTCCCCATCTATTTCCCATGAAGTGATGGGACCGGATGCCATGATCTTCGTTTTCTGAATGTTGAGCTTTAAGCCAACTTTTTCGCTCTCCTCCTTCACTTTCATCAAGAGGCTTTTTAGCTCCTCCTCACTTTCTGCCATAAGGGTGGTGTCATCAGCATATCTGAGGTTATTGATATTTCTCCCGGCAATCTTGATTCCAGCTTGTGTTTCTTCCAGTCCAGCGTTTCTCATGATGTACTCTGCATATAAGTTAAATAAGCAGGGAGACAATATACAGCCTTGACGTACTCCTTTTCCTATTTGGAACCAGTCTGTTGTTCCATGTCCAGTTCTAACTGTTGCTTCCTGACCTGCATACAGATTTCTCAAGAGGCAGGTTAGGTGGTCTGGTATTCCCATCTCTTTCAGAATTTTCCACAGTTTATTGTGATCCACACAGTCAAAGGCTTTGGCATAGTCAATAAAGCAGAAATAGATGTTTTTCTGGAACTCTCTTGCTTTTTCCATGATCCAGCGGATGTTGGCAATTTGATCTCTGGTTCCTCTGCCTGTTCTAAAACCAGCTTGAACATCAGGGAGTTCACGGTTCACATATTGCTGAAGCCTGGCTTGGAGAATTTTGAGCATTACTTTACTAGCGTGTGAGATGAGTGCAATTGTGCGGTAGTTTGAGCATTCTTTGGCATTGCCTTTCTTTGGAATTGGAATGAAAACTGACCTTTTCCAGTCCTGTGGCCACTGCTGAGTTTTCCAAATTTGCTGGCATATTGAGTGCAGCACTTTCACAGCATCATCTTCCAGGATTTGAAACAGCTCAACGGGAATTCCATCACCTCCACTAGCTTTGTTCTTAGTGATGCTTTCTAAGGCCCACTTGACTTCACATTCCAAGATGTCTGGCTCTAGATTAGTGATCACATCCTCATGATTATCTGGGTCGTGAAGATCTTTTCTGTACAGTTCTTCTGTGTATTCTTGCCACCTCTTCTTAATATCTTCTGCTTCTGTTAGGTCCATACCATTTCTATCCTTTATCGAGCCCATCTTTGCATGAAATGTTCCCTTGGTATCTCCAATTCTCTTGAAGAGATCTCTAGTCTTTCCCATTCTGTTGTTTTCCTCTATCTCTTTGCATTGATTGCTGAAGAAGGCTTTCTTATCTCTTCTTGCTATTCTTTGGAACTCTGCATTCAGATGCTTATATCTTTTCTTTTCTCCTTTGCTTTTCGCCTCTCTTCTTTTCAGTGCTATTTGTAAGGCTTCTCCAGACAGCCATTTTGCTTTTTTGCATTTCTTTTCCATGGGGATGGTCTTGATCCCTGTCTCCTGTACAATGTCACGAACCTCATTCCATAGTTCATCAGGAACTCTGTCTATCAGATCTAGGCCCTTAAATCTATTTCTCACTTCCACTGTATAATCATAAGGGATTTGATTTAGGTCATACCTGAATGGTCTAGCGGTTTTCCCTACTTTCTTCAATTTAAGTCTGAATTTGGAAATAAGGAGTTCATGATCTGAGCCACAGTCAGCTCCTGGTCTTGTTTTTGTTGACTGTATAGAGCTTCTCCATCTTTGGCTGCAAAGAATATAATCAATCTGATTTCGGTGTTGACCATCTGGTGATGTCCATGTGTAGAGTCTTCTCTTGTGTTGCTGGAAGAGGGTGTTTGCTATGACCAGTGCATTTTCTTGGCAAAACTCTATTAGTCTTTGCCCTGCTTCATTCCGCATTCCAAGGCCAAATTTGCCTGTTACTCCAGGTGTTTCTTGACTTCCTACTTTAGCATTCCAGTCCCCTAGAATGAAAAGGACATCTTTTTTGGGTGTTAGTTCTACAAGGTCTTGTAGGTCTTCATAAAACCGTTCAACTTCAGCTTCTTCAGCATTACTGGTTGGGGCATAGACTTGGATAACTGTGATATTGAATGGTTTGCCTTGGAAACGATCAGAGATCATTCTGTCGTTTTTGAGATTGCATCCAAGTAGTGCATTTCAGACTCTTTTGTTGACCATGATGGCTACTCCATTTCTTCTGAGGGATTCCTGCCCGCAGTAGTAGATATAATGGTCATCTGAGTTAAATTCACCCATTCCAGTCCATTTTAGTTCGCTGATTCCTAATATGTCGACGTTCACCCTTGCCATCTCTTGTTTGACCACTTCCAATTTGCCTTGATTCGTGGACCTGACATTCCAGGTTCCTATGCAATATTGTTCTTTACAGCATCGGATCTTGCTTCTATCACCAGTCACATGCACAACTCGGTATTGTTTTTGCTTTGGCTCCATCCCTTCATTTTTTCTGGAGTTATTTCTCCACTGATCTCCAGTAGCATATTGGGCACCTAACGACCTGGGGAGATTCTCTTTTGATATCCTATCATTTTGCCTTTTCATACTGTTCATGGGGTTCTCAAGGCAAGAATACTGAAGTGACTTGCCTTTCCCTTCTCCAGTGGACCACATTCATACATAACTGGATGGAAAGAACATTTAGATTTTAAAATACTCTGAACACAGAGAAGGATCAATATTTTCAAAAGCACAGATAGCTCAAAATAAAAGAAAAACCAAGACAAATGCTTTATGTTAAAAAAAAAACAACAGATATCTATCTCCTAGCAAGGTTTTAAGCTTATAAAGTTATAGAAAACTGTTATTCATCTATTCTGAATAATGTCTAAGACAACACCATGTATATTTTGATGGATTTGATCATGACATTTTAAAATACCTTCTCTATCTCTCAACAAGTTAGCTTTGAAAATTTGTGTTTAAACTGGAGAAATTAATTTATTTGATCCTTGCAAATATCCTGCTAACTGGTAAAACCAAAAGGGCAGAAGAGATCAACTAATTTCCCTGCTGGATATAACAATGAAAGCGCACTGATTGGTTATGAAAAAAAAACACTGCAGGTTTTTGGCAGGGTAGCTGAGAGATTGAATAAGGATTCTAGCAAGAGCCTATTGTTTCCATAGGAATGAGAAGTTATCCTGAATAAGGAACCAATCAACAACTGCAATTTAGAAAACTGAAATCACTTCAATTTGACCAATCTTGCTGCTGCTGCTGCTGCTGATGATGATGCTGAGTCACTTCAGTCGTGTTTGACTCTGTGCAACCCCATAGACGGCAGCCCACCAGGCTCCTCTGTCCCTGAGATTCTCCAGGCAAGAATACTGGAAGTAGGCTGCCATTTCTTTCTCCACTGACCAGTCTTACTGAAAAACAATTTGAGCCTTGAATATGAGAAGGATGAGGTGCTTATAGAGAGGAACTCAGTGAGGAGAACATTTTTGAAAATTTGCAGTCTGAGGTTTTTAATATGCAACATGTTTAAAGAAAATGACTGAACAAGACATCCCAGTGGTCTGAAAATAAAACTACTACCACGGGAAGAAATAGAGTTAAGAGTTCTTATTAGCTCTAGGATACTTTAGTTTGGGGGAAGATAATTAAACAAATTTCATTTCTCTTGATCAAAGGAATAAAGGGAAAGTTTTATTCATGTGGCAATAATGTAGAATGAGCAACTCACTGGTGCTCACTCACATTCTACCAGGAGCACAAATATGGAATTTTTCCCCCACTAACTTGAAGATTTTTGTCTCTGCTTCCTTTTCAGATTTCTTCCTTTAAATTTTCTTTTGAAGATGTTAAGAACTTAGAAATATAAATACAAAATATGCTTGAATATTTTTTTAAAAACTGCAAATATACCCAACCTATATAAAACTTAAGGCTGACAGGGCAAAGTTTCTTTTTTTTTTTTTTTTTTTACCCTATAGTCAAGTAGAAATGTCTAATAACACTTTGTCTAATAATGTGAGGGCACACCAAGATATAAACAAAGATTCTGCCAAAGGAGTAGGCAGAGATGGAAACTGAGATCCAGGCAAAACTGAGTCAGCATTTCTAGGGCAGAGCCTACAAATTGTCTCTGCTTCCTTTTCAGATTTCTTCCTTTAAATTTTCTTTTGAAGATGTTAAGAACTTAGAAATATAAATACAAAATATGCTTGAATATTTTTTTAAAAACTGCAAATATACCCAACCTATATAAAACTTAAGGCTGACAGGGCAAAGTTTCTTTTTTTTTTTTTTTTTTTACCCTATAGTCAAGTAGAAATGTCTAATAACACTTTGTCTAATAATGTGAGGGCACACCAAGATATAAACAAAGATTCTGCCAAAGGAGTAGGCAGAGATGGAAACTGAGATCCAGGCAAAACTGAGTCAGCATTTCTAGGGCAGAGCCTACAAATGTCCCCAGAAAGAACAGTAAGTTGTGGTGGCCAGAGTTAATTATGGAAGACCAGCAACTAGGTCAATGATGAGGACTATGTGGCTAAGAGGAAAAGAACAAAATAAGGTCAAAATAAAATTAAGGCCTGTAAGAATAGTGTTTCTCAGTCTTTTTGATATCCAGGTGAAAGCTCTCTCTGGGAACATGCATAAAGGCACACAGCAATTTGTAGGCAATTACAGGGAGATCCCAGGTGCCCTGAAGTACAACTTTAGACCTCCCACACATTCCACCCAGGTTAAAGATTCTATTATAGGCTCAAAATATGAAATTACCCAAGCACTTCATTCCTTATGATGATAGTTTCAAAGTCAAGTAGCTTACAATTTTATGGAAATGAAACAGGTAGAGATTGTAATAAAGAAATCAACTTTATTGCAGGGACATATCTATGGAAGTTCTGAAATGACTGAATATATTATCAAAGAACACATCAACTTTGCATAAGATGACTACCTTGTTCTACTAAACATGACGACAAATACCAGGAGATGCATGTTGATAAATGGTTTAAAGTAGCACTATAAATACAAAACTAAGAATATCCTGGGGAAGACCTTCCCACACAGTGATATTAATCACTTTATCAACATTGATTAGATTGCTTTCAAAAAGCTACGAGATTTTAAAAAGTATTCTTAAGTTTTCTCTTTTGTTGAATCTCATTTTATATACTCCGTCCCTAGAAATAACCTCTTCTAGAACAATGACCCAAGAAACAAAATTCATCTATCATCTCTTTAAACTTAGAGCCAGCTCTTTCTGGGAGTGTCAATGAACATACCAAACTGAGTGAGCTGAGTGACTGGCTGGGTGACGGGTTCCTGTGAGGTCCCCACTAGTTTTGAGGGGCTTCCCAGGTGGAGCTCGTGGTCATGGCAACCCACTCCAGTATTCTTGCCAGCAGAATCCCATGGAATGAGGAGCCTGGAGGGCTACAGTCTATTGGGTTGCAAAAAATCAGATTCAACTGAAGCGACTTAGCACACACAAGCAGGAACTGTCCAAACTCCTCCTTATATATTTTTAACAAATACTGTGTCAATGTTTCTAATGTTTTAAAATAGAGCATACTAAATAAATATATTTCACTATTTTTTATTCCCTAAAAATTTACAACAGATTGTAAGAAAGTTTTTAATTTTATAGCAAAAATGTTTAAGGATCACAGAAAAAATAATCATTTCCCCTGTTGATTATTAAGATTTCTTTGCATGGTTTGAACACTTACATTCATTTTTGTAGTTCTAAGCTACCATGCAAAGTTAGGACTCTCTGTATCTGCTTTGAAGAGAGACTACTGTATGTATTCTCTGTACCTTTCACCTAAATTCGCTTTGTAACATAATGTAGAGCCTTAATCCTGGGTTTAAAGGAGTCCACTTTCCTTTAAGATGTGTTTGAATGGATTGGGGAGGAGGGTGAAGAGCAGAGGGCATAAGGGTCCACAACTAAAAACTGTGAAAGAACTTATTTTAGAAACAAGTAGTCTATTCTCGAGGTATGTATCCACACTCTTCTCTCTTTCACTTTTCTAAATATGCAGTTCTTGATAAATAAAAGACGCAACTTAAGAGAAACACAGGCACATAATAATTTGTACAATTGTCCTCTAAAAATCAGGAACAATGACAGAAAAGAAAGATGTATTGAATCTAAATAAATCTCCCTGCCTGTGCAAAATTATCCTCTTCAATATACTTCATAATACTTCATCTAGACTAGTTTTAAATGCCTTCAGGGATTGTATTAGGAATATTGTATAGTATACCTCTGTTCTCTAAACTTGCCACCATAATGAGCTGTAATGAGGATGGAGTGGCAGCCAGAACAATATTTCCCTTACATTTTTGTCAATTTAACTAAATCATATGGTGATATTTTCTTTTGTGTAGAGATTTTAATCATTTTATTTACTGGTATTGCATATATTACAGAAAATTCAGGGGAAAAATGAATCTATTTTCTAGTCCTAAATGGCAGTCAGGTGGATATGTAATTACTCTAAATGACATTCACAGTAAATTACAGGCAGGTAAAAGTTTCGTTGAACAATCTCAGAATAAATGGGCCAATAAAAGTCTATATAAAAAAAAAAAGCTACTATCTTAAATCAATCTATTGTGGACTAGCTCCATTTCAAGAAATGTACTGAATTTTAAGAAAAGCAAGAAAACCTTGTGGGAAGACATAGATCAACATTATTCTCTTCTCAGATACTAAATATAAGGATGATTCCAGTTCATACTTTCTTTGAATTGACTGTGGACAGAGTACTTTTTAAAGCCACTTTTAATTTTAATTTATTTCTCAGGACAAAACTTTTCAGAGACTTAGTTGCAAGTCAGGGAAAATAATAGATATTTTTAGGGTTAATGTTATTAAAGCAGAAAATGTGTAAGGGCATTTTATCACAACATCTAGACAGGAGTATTGAGTCAGACTGGGTGTAGAGTTAACCAATTTAAATCCAGTTCCACAATTTAGCTATCAGATACAGATCCACGTGTTGCAGTGTCTACTCATGAGAGACTGAGTTGAGGTTACTTCACCCAACACTTATTAGCTATGAGATTTGGGCAGGATATTTAACATCTCTGTGACTTGGTTTTACTTATGTAAAATGCAAATAACAATAGCATGTAACCAATTTTTGGTGAGAATTAATAAGATTTTTAAAGCACTCAGGGCAATGCTTGGCATGAAATAAGAGCATTCATTCACACATAGAAAAAACTATTGAGCACTTATTATGAATAAGGAATTCTTCTAAGTGCTAGAGATAAAGGATTAACAAAACCACTCTCCTGGGATAAACAAAAAAGCTCTACTATATAGCACAGGGAACTATACTCAGCATCCTATGATTAACCATAATGGAAAAAAATATAAAAAGGAATATATATATGTGTATAACTGAGTCACTTTGCTGTATACTTGAGATTGGCACAACGCTGTAAATCAACTATACTTCAATTAAAAATTAAAAAAAAAAAACCACTCTCCTTAAGTAACTCACTGTAAGAAGACAGACAAGTTACATTTTTTTACATCCAGGAGCAAATTAGATATTAGATCATATTAGATAACAATTAGTGCTGTGAAAATGAAGGAGGTAAGCGGGAATGAAACCAGATGATCCCGTGGTTAAGAGTTTGCCTTGCAGTGCAGGGGACAGGGGTTCCATCTCTAGTCAGAAAACTAAGATCCCACGTGCAGCTGGGCAACTAAGCCGCAACTACTGAGCCCTTGAGCCACAGCTAGAGAGTCTGTGTACCTCAGTGACAGACCCACCTAAGGCAACAAAGACCCGAGTGCTGCAACTAAAACCTGGCCTAGCCAAATAATTAAAGAAAGAAAAGAAAGAAAGAAAAGGCAGTGAGAGTGTGAGTATAGTCTTCAGTATATGAGCTTCCAGCTCAGTTGGTAAAGAATCTGCTGGCAGTGAAGGAGACCCCAGTTTGATTCCTGGGTAGGGAAGTCCCCCTGGAGAAGGGACAGGCCACCACTTCAGTAATCTTGGGCTTTCCTGGTGGCTCTGATAGTAAAGAATCCACCTGCAATGCGGGAGACCTGGGTTCAATCCCTGGGTTGGAAAGCCCCCCTGGAGGAATGCAGAACAACCCACTGCAGTATTCTTGCTTCCTGGAGAATCCCCATGGACAGAGGAACCTGCCTGCAGTCCATGGGGTCACAAAGAGTCGCACACGACTGAGTGACTGGGCACACACCACACACATAATGTGCAGGGGGCCTTCTCTGCAGGTGACATGTAAGCACTGAAAGAAGTAAGGGGAAGACCCACACGCAGTCGTCTGCGGAGAGGAGTCCGTAGAGAGGGAGCTACAGATGCAAAGGCCTTAGGATGCAGGTTAGCTTGGCCATGTTCCGGAGCAGCGGAGGAGGCCAGCGTAGCTGGAGTGCAGAGAGAAGGGAGAGAATGGTAGGAAATAAAGACCCAGGGAAAGCAGGGTAACGTGTCATGAGAGCACCAGGCAGCAGAAGAGCCCCGTTTTCCTGCGTGAAGGGGAGATCGGTTAACATGGTTACAGGTATTTCTGCAGTCACATCCATCTGCTTCTGTTACTATTCTATCCTGCTCTCTAGGCAGGGGACGCTTCTGTCTCTTCGTTTCCTCCTAATCTTCCTCTTCCTCCCCCTCCTTCTCTTGTCCTCATCCCCTCCTCCCTGCCCTTCCCTCTCTTTCTGCTTCTTCTTCCATTGTTTCCTCTTCCTCTTCCTCATTTTCCTTTTCTTGTTGTTCTTGTTCTCTTCTTTCTGATTCTACTACCTAGTGGTAATAGGGATATTTATCACACATTTTGAAATTATTTGGCTTCCCTGGTGGCTCAGTGGTAAACAACCCTGAGGTCTGATCCAATGCAGGAGATGTGGGTTTGATCCTTGGGTAGGGAAGATCCCCTGGAGAAGGAAAGGGAAACCCACTCCAGGATCCTTACCTGGGAAATTCCATGGACAGAAGAGCCTGGTGAAATTCTAAGGTTAAGACCATTAAAGAAATATACCCAGGACACAATAACCTTAAAGAAAGCAGGAAGATAACAGCGGGAATAATAGGTGATGAATGTTTAAAGTTTAAGAAAAAGGAAAGCTTAAGTCAAAACATCCAAAAATAGGGCCATTTTTCTCTAATCCAGAATGAGAAGAGCCAGTGTGGCTAATCAAAAAATGAGCAAAACTAATATTTGCAAGAACCAGTGTGTAGCATTTCTGCTGTGGTAGTCTCTGCCCTTCATCTCCCTGAAAATGATCAGCTTCTATTTATTTTTCTCTATCTTGAGTTTTTAATTTTCCATTTGCATTTCTCTATTGACGAGTATGGGCTTCTCTGTTGGATGAGAAAGTGATGAATCCGCCTGCAAATCAGGAAACCTGCATGGCAACCCACTCCAGTATCCTTGCCTGGAGAATCCCCACAGACAGGGGAGCCTGGTGGGCTACAGACCGTAGGGTCAAAAAGAGTTGGACATGAATGAGGGACTAAGCAAACATGAGTATAAATGTTCATATTAATACTCTTGTTAACCACCCAATTCTTCTCTTCCAAGATGTGCTCACTTACATTCTTTGCTCATTTTTCCACTTGGGCTTCTTATATTTTTCTTTTTTACACAAAAGAATTTCTTTTATTGAAAGCTACATTTATCAACCAATGTACATACAAAGCAATGTGTTAAATCTACCGCAATTACATATGAGAGCTGAAAGATAACTGGTAACTAAATACCATCTCTGCTTTGACATTGGAAACCTAATATCAGAGATTAAGTGATTTGCATAAGACTGAAGGCTTCCCAGGTGGCACAGCGGTAAAGAATCTGCCTGCCAGTGCGGGAGACATGGGATTGATCCTTGGGCTGGGAAGATTTCCCTGAAAAAGGAAACTGCAACCCACTCCAGTATCCCTTCCATGGGATTCCCATGGACAGTGCAGCCTGGTGGGCTACAAAGAGGCCAACTGTGGCAGGGTCGCAGAGTAGGACACCACTGTGAGCACAGCAGAGTGCCACCTGGTGATAGTAATTAGAACTGGACGCCAGGTTCTTAACGCTTCCCTCATAGCTCAGTTGGTAAAGAATCTGCCTGCAGTACAGGAGACCCTGGTTCGATTCCTGGGTCAGGAAGATCCGCTGGAGAAAAGAATGACTATCTACTCCAGTATAGTTGGACATGACTGAGTGACTTTCACTTTCAACACATGCAAACTCCCTTTAGGACTTCCCTGGTGGCTCAGATGGTAAAGCATCTGCCTACAGTGTGGAGACCCGGGTTTGATCCCTGGGTCAGGAAGATCCTCTGGTGAAGGGAATGGCAACTCTTGCCTCGAAAAATCCCATTGTAGGCTACAGTCCATGGAGTCACAAAGAGTCAGACAAGACTGAGCAACTAAAAAACACCAGGTTCCTAACTCCAAGTCAGTACTTGTTTCCAGGAATTCATCCTTCTCCCCAAAAAGACAGTTATTCCAAGTTTATTTGACTACATGTATATGTGAGTGTATGAGACCTTCAGCTCAGTTCAGTAGCTCAGTTGTGTCCAACTCATTGCAACCCCATGAATCGCAGCACGCCAGGCCTCCCTGTCCATCACCAACTCCGGGAGTTCACTCAGACTCACGTCCATCGAGTCCGTGATGCCATCCAGCCATCTCATCCTCGGTCGTCCCCTTCTCCTCCTGCCCCCAATCCCTCCCAGCATCAGAGTCTTTTCCAATGAGTCAACTCTTCGCATGAGGTGGCCAAAGTACTGGAGTTTCAGCTTTAGCATCATTCCTTCCAAAGAATACGCCAAGCTGATCTCCTTCAGAATGGACTGGTTGGATCTCCTTGCAGTCCAAGGGACTCTCAAGAGTCTTCTCCAACACCACAGTTCAAAAGCATCAATTCTTTGGCACTCAGCTTTCTTCACACTCCAACTCTCACATCCATACATGACTACTGGAAAAACCATAGCCTTGACTAGATGGACCTTTGTTGGCAAAGTAATGTCTCTGCTTTTCAATATGCTATCTAGGTTGGTCATAACTTTTCTTCCAAGGAGTAAGCATCTTTTGATGTCATGGCTGCAGTCACCATCTGCAGTGATTTTGGAGCCCCCCAAAAATAAAGTCTGACACTGTTTCCATGGTTTCCCCATCTATTTCCCATGAAGTGATGGGACCAGATGCCATGATCTTCGTTTTCGGAATGTTGAGCTTTAAGCCAACTTTTTCACTCTCTTCTTTCACTTTCATCAAGAAGCTTTTTAGTTCCTCTTCACTTTCTGCCATTAGCCTTACAGTTAATAGCATTAATTTAAAAAAGAAAGTTTATTTAAAGTATAATTGTCCCTCTAAGTATCAATGAACATTTGATTTCATTGCTAATAAAACAAGATGACAAAAAAGAATTGTTATGACTTTTTCCTTATCAAAGTCTTGGGAAATGGATAACTGTTAAAGAAAGAAAAGCATGTTCATCCAGGGTCAGAGTAGAAAAAATATTACAGAGAATGCTGGTTCTTTTATCTTTGAAAAGTAGCTTATAAATCTTACTCTCAAAGGAGTAGTATATGTAATTGGATGGTATCTAATTAATAACAAAATGAATCAGTGGGCAAACTTCACAATGAAACTGAAATATACATTACTGAAACTCAGGATCCTTTATACTTAGAAGTCCAAACAATTATAATTTTATCTTTATATATATAAATTCTTGTGGGATTACCAAAAAATGGAAACATAGTACAATAAACAAAATAATAGAAATATGCCCAGATGTCTACGAGTGCCCAAACAAGAGCAGAACCATCGTTATATAGAGAACAAGAGTGTCAGTCTCATAGAAAAGGTGATATACGCACTGGGTTGTGAAAAACAGGTAAAAGCTTTCCTGGTAGATAAAAGAGGAAAAGGCATTTCAGACAGAGAAAATACTATATAACTAAGTGAAAAGATGCTTTGTATGGGAGTTTAATTTAAATGGGTAGAAAAAGAGAAATATACATTAGAATTGGATTGAAAAGAAAGGGGAGGAAAGAAGACACTTCTCAATGTCATGCTTCCATTGGGGGTCACTGCTTGTGCTATGCATGCTTATTCACTCAGTTGTGTCCAGCTCTGCGACCCCTTGGACTGTAGCCCACCAGGCTCCTCTGTTCATGGGACTCTCCAGGCAAGAATACTGGAATGGGCTGCCATGCCCTCCTCCAGAGGATCTTCCTGACCCAGGAATTGAACTGGATCTCCTGCACTGCAGGCAGATTCTTTACCAGCTAAGCTACTAGGCAGGCCCAGATCAGTGCCTATAGGAGAACTAAAGATTTTTAAGCTAAGGAGTGACAATTACAGATTTTTGTTTCATAGGAGGATAATTCCACAGGTAATCTGGAGGAGGAAATGGCAACCCACTCCCATATTCTTGCCTGGAAAATTCCTTAGACAGAGGCTCCTGGTGGGCTACAATCCCTAAGGCTGCAGAGTCAGATACAACTGAGTCACCAAGCACTCATGCACAAGTAATATTAAGGAAAAACTAGAAAGGGCAAAAAAGTGACTATTGTGCTTATTCTTTTTTCCCCATTAAAGAGGTCCTAATCAACAAAGAAACCATTAGCCATAGATGGCCAAGATATAAATCAAGAACAAAGTATCATCAGACTCATATGAAATCTGATAATATTGCCATTGTATTGTTTTGCATTTATATAGTTCTCTTTTTTTTTTCCTGGAAACAAATACATTTTAAATGTTTTGGTTCAAATAAAATAATCAGTTCAGTTCCAGTTCACTTTTTGAGCACCTAGTATGGGCCTCAGCACTACACTAGTTGTTAAATCATTGTATAAAATAATTACATTTAAGGTCATGACAGACCAGTATCATTTAGAATGGTTGGTAGTAAGAGATTTTAAATGTTTGTGGGGCTGTTTAAATTATATGAAGTCTATCTATATTTGCTTTTCTAGTTTATTGAGGTTTTGAGATTTTGAGGCTTTGCTTATATCACCATATATTTTTCTTGGCTAAGCATACTGAATAGCAATTACAGGGCACAGTGTTTTGAAACACTGAAGGAGAAATATGTATGATATAGATGCTGTATTTAAGAAATAAATATTGGAGAAATAAGTATTTAAGAAATAAATATTGTTGGTGCTTGTGTGGATAGTCACTCAGTCATGTCTGACTCTTTCAGACCCCAGGGACAATAGCCCACCAGGCTCCTTTGTCCATGGAATTCTCCAGGCAAGAATACTGGAATGGGTTGCCATTCCCTTCTCCATGGGATCTTCTTGACCCAGAGATCAAGCTGAGCCACCTGGGAAGTCCAAAACCATCTTTAAATAATTATTTTTAAATTAAACTACAATTTTCCTCGATCTTCCTTCTGAAATTTGGATATACTTTTTAAAAATTATGAGTGGGTCAGAGGTGATAAAAATTCTATAGCTGTTTTCAAGACGAATTTAACAATGTTAGAGAAGAAACACACATATGCACAAAATGAAAGAGTCCCAATGTCAGATACACTTTAAAATCTGAGGCGACCCTTATAATAGGAAATAATAGCACTATGCCAGTGCTGATTATATTTTTCACTTTCAGAAAACAAAGTTAATGGAAAGTATATAAATTATTGGCTATAAATGTTAGATGTATCTGTTAGCAAATTTGAGAATTCATCAATGAAAAATATTTCCATTGATTAATAGTAAGAAACATTTGATTGGACCCAACTGACTTAAAGAGGAAAATTGCACTGTCAAAACCACAGTCAGTCTTTGTTAGGGAAAGCACAGTTTAACCGAAACTGAGGCATATTGGAACTGTGCCCTTGCTTTGCAGGTCTCAGTTACCAACGGTTTATGTGAAGAAATAATTCCAAAGAGTCATTGCATTTAACATGGCATTGTGCAAAATGAAGACTCCCCACATATACCGTGGCAATCTTATGTGGAGACAATTTATTTTTACTAAAAGGAAATGGAAAATAGTCTACGTCACTGGAATACTTTTGAAAAAGGTGACGCACAAACTAGGATCCCCTGATAAAATTTTGCTTTTAAGATAATGAGACAAGTTTTACAAAATCAATAATGTTTACATGTTTAATACCGTTTATTTTTGTCTGTTAAAATTTAATATAGTATTTTAATATAAATATCAATAATTTAAACATGGAAAATCTTTTTTCAAGGAAAGCTTCATTATTCAAACAAATGGATCTTTCTGTAAGATAGTTCAGCCTGAGATGATAACAGACCAGTGACAAATTGGCAGTGAGCAATGCCCTGGCTGGTACAGAGTTTTCAAATGTGTGGAATTGGATAAATTATGCAGAATCTACCACAGTAGTGTGAGCTATTTGAAAAATAATAAAAAGACCTAACAACTCATGTCTAATTAGTTAAAGAGGCGAGGGACCACTTGAACATTCCATGTGAACGGCCAGTGACAATCCTGCACACTCCATTCACATTTACTGTAATGAAAGGCAGTAAAAACGTTGAAGATGCTTTTAAACAGAATGTCCTTATCTGTCAGCACACTGAAATGTCCAGAGATGTTTGTAAATGCGAGAGCTTTCTATTAATGATAAAAATGTTTGTAGCAGGGAGAATATTTTCCTGTCATTCCATTTCCTGTACTGGGAATAAACATCGGTTCAATAGTGAGTGTCGGTTCTCCTGCAGCAGCCAGCCTTGTCTCTGTAATGTGTGACACATGTAGCACCAGCAGGCTTTGCCCAGGAAACTTCCTGGAAGGGATGTGGCTTATCCATCAGCCTGACTGCCTGAAAAACTGACTGGAGATTCATCTTGATCAGATATTTTTCTCTTCTTAAAAAAATAATTTATCAGATTCATTTATTTAAAATATTTTGTGAAGATGACAAGGTACTTAGTTGAGAAAAAAAAAAAAAACACTTTGTAATGAACCACAATGTACTTAACTACAAGATAAATTGTTTTCTTTTTTTTTGTAAAAGTACCAAGCCTGAAACAATGTAGCCTTTAATTTCAAGTTTGGGGCATTGAAGGATGCACACATTGCTTATTTCTCTCTTTGCTGAAGACAGAGGCAAAGAATATCAATGGCAAGAACCAAGAGATGAGAAGCTGTTGACTTATGTGCCTTAGAAACACAGCATTGATCTGGCATTTACATCTTCATAGATAAGGGTAAACAGTGAGTATATTTGCAAGTCAGACCACTTGAAGCCATACATCTATAAAAAATACATTACACGTATATTAAGTGTATTCTCAGTCATTGAGTCGTGTCCAACTCTGCGGTTCTATGGACTATAGCCCATCAGACTCCTCTGTCCATGGGATCTTGCAGGCAAGACTACAGGAGTGGGTTGCCATTTCCTACCCCAGAGGATTTTCTCAACCCAGGGATAGAACCACGTATCTTGCGTCTCCTGCATTGGCAAGCAGATTCTTTATCACTGAGCCACGGGGTTATATGCATGTTTATACACATGTATATGGCTTCACGTGGTGTCAACATAAATGATGGTGACAGATAATTGTTAGAGAACTACTCTCACCCACTACCTGGACATAGAATGGAAAGACTGTCCCCTCCCTCTCCCACCTCAAGCCTTCTCCGAAACAGAGACCTTATCAATACGGTTGGTGAATTTTTAAAAGGGAAAATGACTTGCTTCTTTCTCTCTTTTATATCTGCTGGCTGGAAGAGGCATATGGTCTCTCCTCAACCACGTAATTTTCCAGGACAGGCTCTGACTCTGAAAAGCAACTTCTGCAACATCTGGTGGAAGGCTTGGTTTTTTAATGGACCTTGTATGTAAGCGGGTAAGTTTTCTAAGAGGGGACTTTTGGAGGAGTATAAGGAAAGCATTGGGACCCTCATCTCGGTTACATCCTCCTGTTGTGATCACAATGTGCATCACTTTATTGGACTAAACTCATTAAAGGAATAAAAGGGTGCATTTTTAGGCCTCTAGAAACTAACATGTATTAATAGAATATGGTTATGGAGTAAACTTGGAGATGGCAGTGGCAACCCACTCCAGTACTCTTGCCTGGAAAATCCCATGGATGGAGGAGCCTGGTAGGCTGCAGTCCATGGGGTCGCTAAGAGTCGGACATGACTGAATGACTTCACTTTCACTATTCACTTTCATGCACTAGAGAAGGAAATGGCAACCCACTCCAGTGTTCTTGCCAGGAGAATCCCAGGGATGGGGGAGCTTAGTGGGTTGCCATCTATGGGGTCACACGGAGTCAGACATGACTGCAGCAACTTAGCAGCAGCAGCATGGAGTAAACTTACAATTTCCATTTTGACTTAGTTTGATACCAAGCCTTTTCTTGTTATTAATCTAATATTGTCTCAGTCTTAGATATCTTCAGTGCTCAATCTTCTTTCCATTCCAAGTAAATCCCTCTTTGTATAAGATGTATTGCAAACATTTGAGTGACTGTTATTAATAGGTAAAAGATAGTGTCCGTTTACAAACACCATTGTATCTAAGCCTCAAACTAACTGTATAATATAGATACTGTTTTTATTTATATTTTAAAAAGAGTTAAATAGCTTAACGAATTTCAATAGTTAGTAAAAGATCTTGCATCTGGAAAGTGATGGAGCTATAACTCAAACCTAGTTTTGGTTAACGCAAAATCCCATGGTTTTTAAGTGTTCCATTGTAAGCAATCCTTATGAAAATCTAGTTAATTTACAAATGTAACTATTCATTTAATAATATAAATTCTTAAACAGCTATTTAATAACTACCTGTAATGTGTGAGTCATTGGTACTGGAAACAGGATGCTAAACAAGACAGAATTTTTGTTTGCAAGTTTACAATCTGGAGTGGGGGAGTGCACTTGTTGTTCAGCCACAGTTGTGTCTGACTCTCCGTGACCCCATGGACTGAGTGTACAGAAAGACAGATAAGTAGATAAATGGCTAGAAAGATTTAAATAGTGGTGAATGCTATAAAGGATCAAAAAGAAAAGAAGATAGTAGGGTCAGAGGTGGTGGAAGCGCAAAGGGTGATGCAGCAAGACTCATTCCAGCTGCTGATAAGGGATGCATGCACCTCTGAGTCAGTGATATTTTAGCTGAGCTTTGAATGGTTAAAAAGTCAGCAAAGTGAATATCTGCAGTTATGAGAAACAGTAGAAGGAAAGAATATAAATATGGGATGTACACTTTTTGTATCTGAAAACTGGCCCTAGCATATTCTAGCTCGATTGTAGGCAAGTCATTTAATGTCTTGTTCATCAATTTCTTCTTCTATAAAATGAAAATAATAATACCTACTTCGTAGAGTTATGACTATTAAATGATTTAATTTATAAAAAAGATTTTGATTGGTACCTGAATATGGAAAGCACTATCTTAATGTTAGGTATCACCAACACCATCATTATCATGATGATCATCTTGTTCATTTGAGGCAGAATAAATGGCTCTTCAAGGCATTAAGCTGGAGCAAGCTTATTGAGGTCATTGCTATTATTATCATCCTAATGTACAGATGACTGAGCAAGAATTCTGACTGTGGTGCCTCAGTTCGATCACTTTCCAGCCTAGTTTTCTAAGTACATTGATTGTTAAGGAATTTACTAGTTCAAGTTCAGTAGTTATTTTCAGTTTCTTGCTTTAAGAAATATAAATAATTTGAATTAAACTCTTTAGGAATCTCACATATACTAACAATTCACCATCTGTACCTTATTTCCATGGTATTCAAGAGTACTAAATAGAAATCACACTAGATTAAAATGATACTGAGGCTCAAACATATTAAAATAATTCTGCAAAGAAGATATTTTATTAAACTATCATAAATGTATGGTTATATAAGTGAATCACTTTGTGTTGAAAGTTCAAGTATATGGATAAATTATCACCATTTTTGTAATGTGTTATGAAGTGATTCAGTTAAAAATATTTATACACATATACACTATGTGGAGGGGCTTCTCCAATGACTCAGAATCCACCTGCAATTCAGGGAACACAGGAGACATAGGTTCAATCTCTGGGTCAGCAAGATCCCCTGGAAAAGAGAATGGCTACCCACTCCAGTATTCTTGCCTGGAGAATCCCATGGACAGAAGAGCCTGGTGAGCTACAGTCAGTGGGGTCACAAAGAGCTGGATATGACTGAACAACTAAGCACACACCTCAGTTTAAGTATTCAAAAGAATGTATGATCTTTGTTTTCATTCTTCAAGAGCAAACCACTTTGGGCTTTCAATTTGAAACCCATAGACAGATATCTAAACATCACAATTTTAATAATTGCATAGAATTTTAAATTCTCATTAAAGATGAAGCTTTCAGAAACTTTAGAGCAAATGGCTAAGAAGGGCAACAGCCTTTATGTTTTCCCCTGTTCCTTCTTTATAGGGGTGTTAATTCGTTTAGACTGGATCTATACCTGTTCTCTTTCTGTTTAAAAGTCCCAGTTTCTGATTCTTGTGAAATTGAAGTGTTTCATCTTCCAAGCACATCATCCCAGGTCTTGAATAGCTTGTATCCTAATACTCTTAATTCTCAAAGGCTTGTCGACTACATTGACATCAGAGAGTCCTTACGAAAGAAACATCAAGGGTCATCAGCATTGACAGACTCAAATTATGGAACGAGGCGTCCGTGAGACTTGAGAATTTGTCGCAGTCTGTTGCATCTGCGTTACTCCTTTCAAGCCATATCTAGGACAGTCCTAACCGAGAAGTCAATACCACTAACATGCATTCTTCACCAGGGTCTGTGACCTGGGTCACTTTCTCTTAAAAAGTTGCACAGATACAGCCTCATGCTGCCTTAATAGCAGCCTGTAATTGTCCTCTTTGTTCCCAGAAATATCTGGTGAGGTGTGAAGCCTGGAATAACATTTAATTTCAAAAATATGACTTTGACTAGATAGTAACACTTCCCATGGAATAGCAATACTGATCTTTTCTAGCGTATGTCTTTTGTCTTTGTGTTAGAATGAAGGCAGTTTAGAGATCAACTTGTATTCAGTGTACTCTATCAAACCATAAATGTCTACATAAACTACGAATGGCACAAAACATGAAAACGAAGCATGTGGTTAAAGATCCAAAGCAATAAAATAGGGTTAAAATCATATCTGCCTGAAAACTTTTTTTAAGATAATGGACCCCACAAATAGCAGAATTAATATTATGTGACACTCACCAAGAGAGGGGACTTATCAGCATAAGGTCCATGGAAAATATAATTTAAATCTTTAGGTTCAGTTAGTTTCTCAGTGATTATTTAAATGCAGGAGGATGTGGACATCTTAAGTTCATTTCTAAATTAAAGAAAGAATAATAGCCAAGTCAGATAGTGCATACTTTTAGTTAACACAAAACTCTAAATTCTCAATGTGGAAAATAATATTTAAAACACACATAGTCGATTAAGATAAAAAAATTGATAGTGTATTTGAAACACTATTGATAACAAAATACAACTACTATAAACATATTCAAGTACTTTTATTCTCAGCAGCAAAAGTTAAAAATTAATCTTTAAAAATAACACTGCCACGTGCATCTTCTAGTCAAATGTATTTACTATCAAATTTGAGCCATTTCATATACAAAAACATGTTTGTCTCTAAGACGCCATTATAAAATGTTTACTGTATAAAGTCTATTTGTAGCTAGGAAAAATAGAGGTAATGATTACTTTTTATAATGACACTTTTTCTCCAGAAAACTGTCTTTGGTGAGTCGGGTGAACTGCAAAACAAGCCAGATCATGACAGTGCATTGAATGTGCCCTACTTAAAATTCAGCTAACTACTCAAAAGAAACCAAGAGCACAGGAGGACCACAAGCCTTTCCCTTGTGTACCCTTAGAAGGCAGTATCCAGAGCAACTCCCCAGCATCACAGGGAATCATCAGGGTTTGCCCACCGATGTTATGCTCATCACTGTTTATAAATTGAGAAGGTGAATTTTAGCACAAAGTATTCTACAAAACACCAGTCATTCTTACCTGTTTTTCTTTCTTTTTCAGACAAGGTAGTGTCTGTTTGAATAACAACCTCTTTTTTCCTGGAATTTAATTTTCATAGTTAACTCTGTTAACTACTTGATGATAGTTTAGGGGTTGTTAATTAAAATAATCCTTTGTCGATTCTGCTGCTGGAGTTTCATTTCAATTCCTACAACCTGAGACTCAAACTCAAAAAGGGAGTCTGGATTAAATTCCAAACACTGGGTGTCTTACAGCCTTTGTCACTGGCATGGATGTTATAGTGTGTTCCACATCAGATCAGTAGCAATGTCAGGGCTAAATTCAGAATCAATAATTCCATGTGGTGGCTTAAAAAAAGAAAAAAGAAAGTAAATAAAAGGAAGGGAAATTAGTGGCTTTTCGTATACTCAGACCTATCACATATGAAATCACATTTACTTTCCATAGTATCTTGGATTTTTATTATCATGTTTTCCATTTTTATAATGAAACTTCTCCAAGGTCAAACAGTTGGTAAATGGTAATTTCCAATCTGATCCCAAAACGTACCTGACTTCAAAGTCCTGATCTTTTCACCCCAGAGCAACACCATCTCCTCCACCTTCCGTCTCTTCCTATCTTAATCTCCATGTCTTTTCTCTCCTTCTCTTCTTCTCCACCATTTTCCCTCTCCCCATCCTCTTTTTCCATCCTCACCTCCGATATCCATTGTATCTTATCCCTTCCTACACAAAATCCTTCCAACTACCTCTCCTCTACCTCCAGAATTCCCCAGAACAAGAAGATTTTGGAATGAGGCAGAAAAACATAGAAAACAGACTGGAACAATGAGAAGAATCTTAAAGGGCAGTTTCAAATTATTTCAAGCTCCGGGGGGAGAAATTGAATAAAACAAATATATGATAGTTACCTGAAACATCGCTTTACCTTATGGATTCCAAAAAAATTAAACTGATTTATTTACATATGTGAAAGATCTTTAAAATGATAGAAACTGAAGATGTTAATTTGTATGTTATTTTCCCTAAAGTAACAAAAGCTTTTGCTGACTTGAAAAAAAAAATGCACAACATGAGAGCTGCAAGTTGTTTTAAGTAAGTAAGTAAGTAAGTAAAGTCACTCAGTCGTGTCCGACTCTTTGTGACCCCCTGGACTGCAGCCCACCAAGCTCCTCAGTCCATGGGATTCTCCAAGCAAGAATACTGGAGTGGGTTGCCATTTCCTTCTCCAGGGGATCTTCCCGACCCAGGGGTCGAACCCAGGTCTCCTGCATTGGAGGCAGACGCTTTAACGTCTGAGCCACCAGGGAAGTCTTACTGGGGGCAAAATGAGGACTATACCCTGGGAGACAGCACTTCAGATACCACTGAGAAACTGCCGCAAAGAGATAGAGGGAAAGGTCAGAATATAGGGGATTTTGGTGAAGTGGGAGTACATGCAGTCAAGCACATATTACATATTTTTTTTCAGATGGCTTTTGCTAGTCATGGAGAGCAATTGTCACCATGAAGGATTTTAGTGGTTTCTAGATATGGGGAGATACAAGAATCAGGCTCATAAAATTGCTCCCAAAAATATCTATCTGAAGACATATTCTGCCAGTTTTTCCCACAGCACAGAGCACCTCATTTCTGCTCTCTACCCTGAGCTCCTGAAAGGGGGTGTTGAAAGTCAACAGTTGCAGCAGCTCATGATTTAATCCTTGTAGAGGTAGATGGAAAGTGCTAATTTGTAGCTGACACTTGGATTGCTAGGTTTTCATCCTGGTACTTATACAAACATTTGAAATTTTATTTGTAGCAGCACTTTGAATAATAACCCAATACTCCATAAACTTATACATTGTGACGTCTTTTCTTCTATATTGATATTTCCTTTTACATGTTATTCTGGTAGCTACCTGTTCTTCTAGATAAAATACCACTCATCTCTTACAGTCCCGTTTTCTCCTATCACCCATCAGTAACTAACCATTTGTTCCTTTATGCTTTTGAGAATTTGTGATGACTGTCTTCCATATGCTCCTCCAGACCTGCTCTCCTTCCTTCTCCATTGTGCCTGTGCACTGGAGCTACCTGGATGGACTCTCTCCTCTGAATGCCACTTGGGATGAGCCATCATTGAATGATGGCAGGAGAACAGAGGGAAGAGGGAGGTGTGGTTGGAATATTTATTCCCTTGGCTTCTTTGCTGGAGTCTGTTTCCCTTATAATAAGAGAAAATATTCTTTAAAATTAAATTTAAAACTCCTCTGAGTTCCAGCAACCAATTCCACCCTCTATCTCATCTCTTCAAATCAAAGGTGGTAACAGTTCTATCTTGCCCTTTCTCTGAGACATCCCACTCACAAAGGTTGTAAATCATCTTTTATTAAACCATTTTAAATGATCCAATTTTCATTCCTTCTGCTTTTTTCCTGGAATCCTGAGGGTCATTTATTTGTATGTGAATAATCATGCTTGAAATACTTTGTGAGTGCCTGCTAAGTCGCTTCAGTCATGTCCAACTCTTTGTGACCCAATGGATTGCAGCCCGCCAGGCTCCCATGTCCATAGGATTCTCCAGGCAAAAGTACTAGAGTGGGTTGCCATGCCTTTCTCCAGGGTGTCTTCCCTACTGGAGTGGATTTCCATGCCTTTCTCCAGGGGGTCTTCCCTACCCTGGGATCGAACTCACATCTATTAGGCCTCTTGCATTGTCAGGCAGGTTCTTTTCCACTAACACCACTTGGAAAGCCCTTAAAACACTGTGACATATTTTAAATAGTTACTGAAACATTTCTTTTTTCTACAAAAGCATGTTCTTTGAAAAAAAATCTTAATATATATTTATGTCTTCTAGCACATGCAAGTGTTCTCCACATATTAAGCACCCAATAAATGCTTTTCAATAGGGAAAACGTGCTCTGAGATGTTTATTCTTTCACACAAAGAATAAGAACAAAAGTTCAAACCTGCATTTTGGAAGCTAACCATCAGCTTACAGGCTTTACATATGCAACTTATTTTCTTTCTGAAATCACCTTTAGATATTGATGGAATTATGTCCGCTATTGACGAATGCAGAGAACATTTAATGAAAGGTCATGGCCATGATTAGAGAATCACTGCTCTAAAGGTCACTGAATGAAATTTCATGTTATAGTCTATGGAAGATTAATTTAAATTATGTTCTCTAATGCCAAAATATTTTTATTTTCCTGTTGACATCCTATGAGCTTTACTGAACTGCATGCTGTTATGAAAGATACAATAAGAAAAGTTCTGTGATGGAGAAAATAATATCAGAAGTGGAAACAGCCAACTTCAATTTATAAGATACTTATAACAATTCAGCATATGGTATTTATAAAAATAAACTACAGAAAAATGAAGATACAAATTACTTAGTGCTATGGAACCATAATGCTTTATCTTTTGGATGTCATTCTAAAATAAGATTTTTTAATTTTTACCTAGACACACACATACACACACACACACACCAACTTCAAATGGTTGTTAAATGTTTGTTAGGCAGAATACTCTGTTAATCCTTAACAAATATATAATCTATTTGGAAAAATAAAAGACTTGTAATATTTTTATGGCAATCCAAAGAAGAAATAAACCTATGATGTATTTTTAAAAATCACAGAATAGGTATGACTGCTGGCTAAGTGAATGGTAGAGGTATTAATCATTGTGGGACCTGATATAACAGGAGATGTCACAAAGGAGATGGGGTTTAAAATGGAGATTGAAGGTAAAGAAAACTGAAGGAATATCTTCCAAAGAAAGAAATTCAAAAAGACAAAAAAATAGAGGTGAAAGTGTAGGATGTTTAGAGAATACCAATTATACACGACTGGAAAAAAGTGAAAGTGAAAAGTCACTCAGTTGTGTCCAACTCTTTGCCACCTAACGGGCTGTACAGTCCATGGAATTCTCCAGGCCAGAATATTGGAGTGGGTAGTCTTTTTCTCCTCTAGGGGTTCCCAAACCAGAAATTAAACCCAGGATTCCTGCTTTGAACTCAGCTCTCCAGCTTTGCAGGTGGATTCTTTACCAGCTGAGGCACAAGGCAAGCCCAAGACTACTGGAGTGGGTAGCCTATCCCTTCTCCCCGGGGTCTTCCCAATCCAGGAATCAAACCAGGGTCTCCTGCATTGCAGGCAGATTCTTTACCAACTGAATATCAGGCAAGCCCCATATATGATTGGAGCTGAGTGTAATGATCAAAATTTGGTCAATATTATAGCTCAATTTGGGTTTTATTTTAAAGGGGAAAAACAATAATATTCAAGAGTTGAAGGCTATTTTTCAGGAAGACAATTCTTTTTGTGGGGAATTAGACATTCATCCACCTATGGATTGAAAAAAAATGTACAATCTAAAATTTGGTGGATTTTCTGTGGACTTAAGCCCAGAAATGTGTGTGTACTTAGTCGCTTAGTTGTGTCTGACTCTTTGTGACCCTTTGCACAATTGCCCACCAGGAGCCTCAAGACAACTTCTCAAATAGCTCTGAGGGACTGCTCCAAAAAGGTAAGGGAGGACAGGATATAGAGAGGTTTTTGCAGCAAAGACCAGGTAATGGAAACATCAAAAGATTACTGTTAATTAAGAAAACAACATACATCAAGTTAATGAATTTAGCTCTTTTCTTTTTCATTTTTTTAAAATTTTGGTTGTGCTGGATCTTAGCTGGGTCAAGGACTTTCTCTAGTTGCTGTGCACAGGCTTAATTGCGCTGAAGCATGGGGGTTCTTACTTCTTGATCAGCAATGGAACCTACTTGCACGGCAGAGGAAGGCAGAACCGCCGCAGAAGTCCCTAGCTCTTTTCTGTGTATAAGAAGATGCAAGAGTTGGTCTCATTGAAATCATTCCTTTGATATGCACATTAACTACCTAAGGCTAGTATCCTGTTCTTCCCCTTCCTGAGTCCCCTCAGGGTGCACTGCTAAGGGTGGTGCGCCACTAGTGGTAGTGATTGACGGCGTAATGGCATCCCTTGTCTTCTGATATGGCGGGCAATATTTTTGTCATTCACACAACTACAAAGCTTACGATTTGGGCGAGTTCCTTGATCTTGCTTTGCCTCCATTTCTTTAACGGTAGAGTGAGATATGAATGTGCTTGTGCGTGCATGCCCACTAGTGTCCAACTCTTTGTGACCCCATGGACTGTAGCCCACCAGCCTCCTCTGTCCGTGGGATTCTCTAGGCAAGAATACTGGAGTTTGTTACCGTGCCCTCCTCCAGGGGATATTCCCCACCTAGGGATCAAATCTGCATCTTTTATGTCTCCTGCATGGGCAGATGGGTTCTTTACCACCAGCCCCATCTGGGATGCCCACATGAATATTACTTACTATATAAGGTCATTATATGGAACAGATATGAGCTCTCAATTGTTTGAACATTTTTTACTATAACTGCTGTCTCGCAATAGTTTGAACACTTTTTATTATGACTGCTATTGTTTTTGTTGATGGTGGCAGTGAAGTTTTCTTTTTTTTTAATGCAGAGGCAAAAAGAGTAATTAGAAGAATATCTATTCAGTAATCTAAGAATGAAGCAGAAGATAATGATGTAAAGTAATAGTAATGACTGTAAGATAATAAAGCTATTTTGTTTTAATCCACTAAATTAGTGATAATTTACTATGACAATAATAAGAAAATAATATAGATGTTGGTATCCAGAAATGGAATGCTTCTGTAAAAAGTACCTACAAATGAGAAGAGCCTTTACAATTAAGCAATAGGAAGAAGCTGAAAGAATTCTGAGGAGCACTGTTTTAGAAGTCTAGATTGCCTTGAACAGACTGTTAGTAGAAATATGAAAGTAAACAACTGCTGATGAAGGCAACGAGGAAAAGTGTACGTTTTGTTACAGAATACTTAAATCATCAGCAGCAGCCCCATATCTGATTTGGGTGCTTTCAGTGATGAGATTTGGAACTTTTCACCTTATAATTTAGATAAGACGTTGAACTTTGAGTTGATGCTGTAATGAGTTGTAACTTTTAAGGATGTTGTGATAGAATGAATGCATTTTGCATGTGGGAAAGATGTAAGTCTTTAGGGTCAGATGGTGGGCTCTGGTAGGCAGAATAAAAAGTGAGGTCCATGTGTAATGGGTGACTTACCTTACGTGTCAAAAAAAAAAATTGACAGGTGTGATTAAATCATGCATCCTGAAATGGGGAGATTATTCTGGATAATTTGAATGGCCCTACAGGGTTCCAGATGTTCAAGCTGGATTTGGAAATGGCAGAGAAACCAAGATCAAATTGCCAGCATACACTGGATGATGGAAAAAGCAAGAGAGTTCCAGAAAAACACCTACTTCTGCTTTATTGATTATGCCAGGTCTTTGACTGTGTGGATCACCACAAACTGTGGAAAATTCTGAAAGAGATGGGAATACCAGACCATCTAACTCTTTCAGCCCAGGGATCAAACTCGTGTTTCCTGCATTGGCAGGTAAATTCTTTACCACTGAGCCACCAGAAAAGCCCACCCAAAGTAACAGTAGTTGCTAAATAAATAAATAAAATCCCCATCCTCCACCTCTTTCTATTTTTCTTTCTTCTATTTTTTTTTCTTGTTTTGTTTTGTTAAACCTTTCCCTCCCCCCTCTTCTTTTTCTCTCTCTATCAGTCAGAAAGGTGGGGAAAGGCAGACACTGACCTGCCCCATGCCCACCTGCAATGTGCTCCTATCTAGGATCTGTACCTTCTGGCCTGGAGGTTGCCTTGGAAGCATGCTACGCCCAAGCTCATGATAGATCGGAAGTGTCAGAATGCCCATAACCCTCCTGCCCACCTGCAGACCCCACCCTGGCCCCCACCAGAAAAGCCCTAAAGTGACAGCTGAAGGAATCTGGCTGAAGAAACTCATCCGCTTCTTCCTTGACACACAGATAAGATTCCTCTGAGGCACAGGTTCCATATCATTTCCCAGGGTTTCCCCATAGAACTGATCTCCGTGCTCTCTGGGAGAGCACACCCTTCATTGGCTTCCTTCCCTTCCCTGACTCACTTCATTTTTTTAACCTTTTATTTGTATCGGGGCAGAGCTGATTAACAAACAATGTTGTGATAGTTTCAGGTGAACAGTGAAGAAATATAGCCGTGTGTACATGTCCATCCCAAACTCCCTAACCCTCCCTTCACCTCAACCTTCCCCCCACCCCTGGCAACCATAAGCCCATTCTCAAAGTGTATGGGTCTGTTTCTGTTTTGTAAGTAAGTTCATTTGTATCATTTCCTTTTAGATCCCACATATAAGGGATGTCTTGTGATATTTCACCTCTTCTGACTTACTTGACTCAGTATGACATTCTCTAAGTTCATCCATGTTGCTGCAAATGGCATTGTTTCATTCTTTTTAATGGCTGCCCTGACTCACTTCTTCATTCCCCTTTCAACCTTTCAAATAAACTACCACAAATGACTATTTGAATGCTCTGGGGGCGGGATTCCACACCAAGATGGGATGGGATCTTAAATGATAGAACTGGGTCCTAGGGAGAAGATCAGGGAGAAATGGGAATGAAAACATAGATTTCCCCTAGTCCAGGGGAAGAAAAAGAACATTTTTCGGGTTAGAACCAGCAGTTTACTGACAGCCATGCTAGCTCGGTTACCTGTTATCCTACCCTCTCATCATTTCTTAAAATTCCAGACCTGAACAACATAATCTCAGAAGTCTCATTTTAATGTCTACTGGGAAATCCTGAATGGCCCAGCATCTGGGCTGACCTTTCTTTCCCAAGGCTGATGCTCTCTTTGGCTTTTTGATAGTAGAATGAGGAGGAGGAAGCCACTAGCGCTAACATGCACTGTGATTCTGGGAACAAGGGTATTCCCAACATACAGACACCAATAACTGTCATTTTCAGAATTACTGTAGTGGTGCTGGTGATGAAGGCAGCCCAGAGAAGTTGCCTGCTTATCTAGATGACAGTGAGTTTTCTGAAACTGTGGAGATGGGTCTGGGCCAGGAGGAGACTTTTCCTTGATAGTGCATGAGATTTGCCCACAAAAGCAAAGAACTCTTACAGCCTATCCCTACCCTTGTACTGAGAAGAGTGCTGCCTTGAGCAGGGCAAGGCTGTGTCTCCAGTTTCACATATCCATTTAATAAATAATCCTTTTTTTTGTGCTACAAGGCAGAATCCAGGAGAGTCTGTTGGGTGCAAGAAGGAGGAATATCTTTAGCAGACACCCACAAAAATATCTTTTAAAAGTCTAGAGCCCTAGGAGAATGAAACCAACTGGTGCCCAAAATGGCCCTTTAACATTCCAGGGAAACAAAGACCTTCAAGTTTCAGGGATTATCATGACTAGACTTTTGAGGGGGAAAAAAGTGTTAGCTGCTCAGTTGTGTCTGACTCTTTGTGGCCCCATGGACTGTAGCCCACCAGGCTCCTCTAGCCATAAGGATTATTGCTAATATGGCCTCTGTGTCTAGATGACAATGAAGTCTTTTTCATGCAGTAAATACCTAGACTACACAAATAATGCGAGAAATAGTTTTCTAACACATTGAGGTTTGTAATATGACCTGTGTTTAAAATTTTAAATGGAGGTATAAATATGGGCAAATTGAAGGTAGGTGAAATCAACTTGTGGTGGCGGTTCCGTTGCTAAGTCTTGTCTGACTCTTTGCAACTCCATGGACTGCAGCACGTCTGGCCTCCCTGCCCCTCACCATCTCCTGAGGTTCACTCAAGTTCATGTCCATTGAATCGGTGATGCCATCCAACCATCTCATCCTCTGTCACCCTCTTCTTTTGCCTTCAATCTTTTGAAGAGTCAGCTCTTCATATCAGGTGGCCAAAGTATTAGAGATTCAGCTTTAGCATCAGCCCTTACAAGGAATATTTAGTTTGATCTCCCTTAGGATTGACTAGTTTAATCTTCTTGCTGTCCAAGGGACTCTCAAGAGTCTTCTCCAGCACCCCAATTCAAAAGCATCAATTCTTTGACACTCAGCCTTCTTTATGGCTGAACTCTCACATCCATACATGACTACTGGAAAGACCATAGCTTTTACTAGATAGAACTTGGATGGCAAAGTGATGTCTTTGCTTTTTAATACACTATCTAGGTTTGCCATAGCCTTTCTTCCAAGAAGCAAGAGTCTTCTAATTTCATGGCTGCAGCCACCATCCACAGTGATTCTAGAGTCCAAGAAGAGAAAATCCGTCACTGCTTCCACTTTTACCCCTCTCTATTTGCCATGAAGTAATGGAACCAGATGCCATGATCTTAGTTTTTTTAATATTCAGTTTTAAACCAGCTTTTACACTTTCCTCCTTCACCCTCATCAAGAGGCTATGTAGTTCTTCTTCACTTTCTGCCATTAGAGTGGCATCTGCATATCTGAGATTGTTCATATTCCTCCCAGAAATCTTGATTCTAGCTTGTAACTCATCCAGCCCAGCATTTAAAATTAGGATATTGGTCAAAAATTGATATTTCCAATCATGGTACCTTTTCATTCAGTGATGCTTACTATTTCATTATAAAAATCATTTGTTCACAAATGGGGATAGCACTCATCATGTATTGAGTATTTAGGGTGAATAGTACAATAATGTCTATAGTTAGTGGAAAATTAAATCAATAAAATGGGCTTCCCAGGTGGCTCAGAATCCTCTTGCTAATGCAAGAAAATCCAGTTCAGTCCCTGGGTCAGGAAGATCTACTGGATGAGGAAATGGCAATGCATTAGAATATTCTTGCCTGGGAAATTCCATGCACCTAGCAGGCTGTAGTTTGTAGGGCTACAATGAGTTGGACATAACTGAGCACACATGCATGTAAATCAATAGAAATGATCTGTAAAGTATTTCCAATATATTTATTTCTTATTGCACTCTTAAAACAACATTCTAAACCATAGTGCTCTTTCTAAAAATACTTAAGACCCTGATGCTGGGAAAGATTGAAAGCGGGAGGAGAAGGGGATGACAGAGGATGAGATGGTTGGATAGCATCACTGACTCAATGGACTTGAGTTTGAGTAAGCTCTGGAAGCTGGTGATGGACTGGGAAGCCTGGCATGTTGCAGTCCATGGGGTCGCAGAGTCAGACACAACTGAGTGACTGAACTGAACTGCACTGAACAGGGTTCCTTAGGGCTTCACAGGTGGCACTGGAGATAAAGAACCAGCCTGCCAGTGCAAGAGATGTAAGAGATGCAGTTTTGATCCCTGGGTTGGAAGACCCCCTGGAGGAGGGCATGGCAAACCACTCTAGTATTCTTGCTTGGGAAATGCTGTGGACAGAGGGGCCTGGCAGGCTACAGTCCATGTGGTCACAAAGAGTTGGATATGATGGAAGCAATTTAACACACATGCACAGAGTTCCTTATGAAAGGGTAAAAGGAGGCAGGAGGGTCAAGATCAGGAGAGAGATTTAAGTATCCTATTTACTGGCTTTAAGAGGGAAGAATGAGCCATGGGCCAAAAAGTCTAAACAACCTCTCTGTTGCTTAGTCATTAAGTCATGTCTGACTCTTTTGTCCAGGCTCCTCTGTCCTTGGAATTCTCCAGGCAAGAATACTGGAGTGGCTTGCCACTTCCTTCTCCAGGGAATCTTCCTGACACAGGGATCGAACCTGATTCTCCCACATTGGCAGGTGGGTTCTTTATCGCTAAACCACCAGGAAAGCCCAAACAGTCTCTAGAAGGGGGAAGATTAAAGAAAACTGACTCTTACCTGGAACCTCCAGAAGGAATGTTGCTCTCATGACACCTCTCATCAGCCCAGGAAGACTCAGGCAGACTTCTGATGTCCACAACTGTAAGGTAATAAATTTGTGTTGTTTAAAACCTTAATAATTATAGGAATTGAAAGGAAGAAAATATTATAAATAATCAGTACAACTTAATATTGAGTCTGGAGACAAATGCAGATATTGACAATGCTGCCATCATTCAGGCCAGAGTGGGAGAGTCATGCCTCCTCTCACAGACATTTGTTAATTAAAATATTTTATTGTCTGAAAAAGCCCTTCATCATTCTCATTGCATACTGAAATATTCCTTTCTATTTTGCGTCAGTTATATCTGCCTTGATTAATTTTGGTGTTATCATGCTTATGCTAATATTTCCTCTTTATAAAACATCACTGAACCTGCAGTTCTTTTTATTGTGATGTAAGGATTCACTTCTCTGTAGAAAATGAGGCTCATAACAGCAGGCACATTGCCCTCTAACTCTATAAGACAAAACCAAATAAAATAAAACTTGAAGGGAAGAAAAATTAAAATTTTCATTCACTTTCCAAACACAGTATGCCTTTCATCACAGATGAACAGAGCTTTAGAAATGACAGAAAGAGTGTCTCTCCACCTCTGACCCACAGTTCTCTAGGACATATTCTAATCAGCCTTATAAGAGGAGCTCGTTTCTCCATTTCGGGAATCATCTTGCCTACATTGTCCAAATGTTCCATGGTTGGGAGGTCTCTTGGTCCTAAGTCCTGTACTCGGGTCTCCCATCTCCGGTGTTAAGGCCCAATCCCTTCCTGTAGCTCCAAAACTTCACAAGCCACACAGCACAGAACACAAAACTCCAAGACTAATGGTTAAGCCACAGCCAAGAATACCCAAAGAAACTCACACACTTACATTGAGAAAAGAGCAAGAAAAAAAGAGATGAAAAAGATACAAACGGAGTCAAAAACGAAGAGAGTAATCAAGCCATTAAACAAATCTATATGTGAAAATCAATGCTAAAAACTAGACTAGAACAATGAAGAAGGAAATGGCAACCCACTCCAGTGTTCTTGCCTGGAGAATCCTGGTGGCAGAGGAGCTTGGTGGGCTGCCATCTATGGGGTCACACAGGGTCGGACACGACTGAAGCGACTTAGCAGCAGCAGCACATTGTCCAAAATAAGTGATTTTTATAAATATATTTAACTTGGTGTAGCACAGTGCCTCAATCAATAGTCCTCTACTTTATTACTGATGCAAGTTATACAATGATTAAGGGGAGGAAAAAAATCCAGATAAACTGGAAATAGGAACCTATACATACTCCAGTGTTTGTGCTCCCTCTAGGATGTATAATTCCTTCCCACCACCTGGCTGTCCCATGGAACTCCCTACCATATGCAGTTCTTCAAGGATACAGCTACTCAATAATTCCCAGTGTATTCTGCATTGTTGTTTCCTACTTAGGAGTCATGATGCAATTTTGACCTGTACCTAAGCTTATCTTCTTTCCAGTGAAAGTAATAGAACAAGGTCTTCAAAATTTCACTTATACAAATATACATACACAAACTTCAAACAGTTATTTAGTGTACAATAGGGAGGATAATGTTAACACTTAAGAAGTTTACAATCCAGTTGCTCTTTGTTGCTTCTGGGTAATAACGGCTTGCATACACGCATGCTAAGTCACTACAGAAGTGTCCAACTCTTTGCGACCCACAGACTGTAGACCACCAGGCTCCTCTCTCCATGGGATTCTCCAGGCAAGAATGCTGGAGTGTGTTGCCAGGCCCTCCTCAATAATGGCTTAATTAAGTAATAATCTTGTTTACTTTCCCACTCAATATAAAAAATACCCTTTTGTGATTCATTGAATTTGAAGGCAAACACATAATAACTGATTGTGAATATACTTTGTACAGTTTAAAAGATTTAATTGTAAATATAAGTGGTTTTAGATTATAGACCCAATTTTGAAAAGCAGTATGGAGTTTAGAGAAAAAAAAATCCCATGCCTGCAATCTTCATACCAGACTTGATGTGAATCTTAGCTTTGTCCTACTAGGGTTAACATGGAGAAGTCAGTTAAATTCTCTGGGTCTCAATCTTCTTGTATGTAAAATTTAAATAATAATACCTGCATTGCAGGATTGTTTGAAGACCATCAACATCCCATTATACATATAAGAGCACACAATATGTATTCAGCAAATGATGTTTGTTCAGTTCAGTTCAGTTCAGTCACTCAGTCGTGTCCGACTCTTTGCGACCCCATGAACTGCAGCACGCCAGGCCTCCCTGTCCATCACCATCTCCCGGAGTTCACTCAGACTCATGTCCATCGAGTCCATGATGCCATCCAGCCATCTCATCCTTGGTGGTCCCCTTCTTCTCCCGCCCTCAATCCCTCCCAGCATCAGAGTCTTTTCCAATGAGTCAACTCTTCGCATGAGGTGGCCAAAGTACTGGAGTTTCAGCTTTTGCATCATTCCTTCCAAAGAAATCCCAGGGTTGATCTCCTTCAGAATGGACTGGTTGGATCTCCTTGCAGTCCAAGGGACTCTCAAGAGTCTTCTCCAACACCACAGTTCAAAAGCATCGATTCTTCGGCGCTCAGCTTTCTTCACAGTCCAACTTTCACATCCATACATGACCACAGGAAAAACCATAGCTTTGACTAGGTGGACCTTAGTCGGCAAAGTAATGTCTCTGCTTTTGAATATACTATCCAGGTTGATCATAACTTTTCTTCCAAGGAGTAAGCTTCTAATTTCATGGCTGCAGTCACCATCTGCAGTGATTTTGGAGCCCCAAAAAATAAAGTCTGACACTGTTTCCACTGTTTCCCCATCTATTTCCCATGAAGTGATGGGACCGGATGCCATGATCTTCGTTTTCTGAATGTTGAGCTTTAAGCCAACTTTTTCGCTCTC
>SJYX01010889.1:153994-286809 GCA_006410675.1 Oreotragus oreotragus | reverse complement strand
AGGCTTTCTTATCTTTTCTTGCTATTCTTTGGAACTCTGCATTCAGATGCTTATCTTTTCTCTTCTCCTTTGCTTTTCACCTCTCTTCTTTTCAGTGCTATTTGTAAGGCTTCTCCAGACGTATACTGTATTGGTGTTTTTCTTTCTGGCTTACTTCACTCTGTATAATCGGCTCCAGTTTCATCCACCTCATTAGAACTGATTCAAATGTATTCTTTTTAATGGTTGAGTAATATTCCATTGTGTATATGTACCACAGCTTTCTTATCCATTCATCTACTGATGGACATCTAGGTTGCTTCCATGTCCTGGCTATTATAAACAGGAAGCACAGACTCTTAACCACTGGACCTCCAGGGAAGTCCTGAAACATACACATATTTTAAAAACCACATGAAAAGACTCATCCAACATTCTACCACTCTAATATAATTATTTTTGTTATTTTGATATATTCCTTATATATTTTTATCTGGATAATTATTTTTTAAAAAACCTATTTGCAGACAATTTTGCATCTTGCTTTTGTTGTATAATATGATCTCACAAGTTTTCATCCAGTTTGCAAACTGGATCTCATTTCATCCAGTTTGCTGCACGGATTTACCATCCATCAATGGCTGCATGATACTGTCACCTCTGATATTTACTGATAACAGAAATAGACTTGAGGATGTGTGCCTAGGGGCAGGGATAGAAAGAATGCTCTGAGGAGAGTCAAGGACAACTAACTTTGCCTGGAGTTGAAGTATTGGCAGATTGAGGCAGTAAGGCTGGAAGATCATTTGGATCCAGGACCCTAGAACCTTAAATGCCAGAAGGAGGCAGATGGAAAGTATTGGTGGCTTTCAGGGATGGTTCTGGGACCAAATCTGGGACCCTGGAAACTGGAGAGAGATGAGACTCTGACCTGTGAGCAGAGAGGGATGCTACTAACAATATCAGTAGAGGATTAAGGGGGAAGATAAGATTTGTGTGTTGTTAGGATTGAGACTGGGTTTCCCTGATGGCTCAGATGGTAAAGAATCTGCCTGCAATGCAGGAGACCTGGGTTTGATCTCAGAATCAGGATCCCTTGGAGAAGGGAATGGCCACCCACTCTAGTATCCTTGCCTGCAGAATCCCATGGACAGAGAAGCTTGGCCGGCTACAGTGCATGGGGTCGCAAAGAGTTGGAAATGACTGAGTGACTTTCACTTTTCAGGACTGAGAGTTGTCTGTTTATGGACTACAGAAAAAGCAGATTGAAGTCTGTAGAGTTGAGATGTGTGGCAGGAAGTGACTGGTTTAAGATGCCTGCTTCAGGAGGTTACAGTTGAAGCCTGAGAGAAGGATGGGACTGTCAAGGAGAGAGTCCTTGTTGAAAAGCAAAGAGAGGTGCCAAGGATGGAGCCTTGAGGAACACTTCCATCTGGAGTCCAGAGGAAGAAAAGGAGCTGAGAGGCAGAGAGCGGAATGGCCAGAGAAGAATGCTGTGTGTGGTGGAGGCATCTGTACTTTGCAACACTTTTCCGGTCGATACTCAAATGTTTGTTGATGGTCTCATTGTCTCTCCCCATGAGCCAGGGACTACTATGTCTTTTGGCTCATAAGTGTATCTTCAATGCCTAGCACATAGTAAGTCTCAAAATACGTACATTGAATAAAGACAGAAAAAGGTCAGGGTTCGGCATTGCCTCAAGTGCCAAGGAAAGGACTGTCAACATCATCTTGCAGTCAAGGGGAGGCCCTACGAAGACACCTTTGCATTTGTCCTTTCACGTGTTACTTTCAGGAAGGACCTTTTAGGAAGGAACTCGGTTGTAGGGACAAAAACATACTTACAAAAGGCTTGAGGAGTGAGTGGGTGATAAAGTTTATGTAGTTTTGTCAGATTTACTGAGGTAGCAAGGAAAAGTAGTAAGCTTTTATTTAAAGGTGTTGGAAAACATAGCAAAAGTTTCTTTTTCTAAGGATGGGAAACAACAGATTTTAAAGGCTATGGTGTCACCAGGAGTGTAGAGATTAAAGATTAAGAGGGAAAAGAGAGAGAAGTGGAATAATTAATGGGATTTGTTTTCCCTGGGAAGGCAGAGAGGATTAATTTTCTTAGCAACTATCTACCAATAAGTCCTTAGCATTTTCTATTGGAGAAAACACAGCACATTGATTTCCCGCAGGGAATTTGTAATCTGGCAAATGAGATATATGTACACCCATGTTAGATAAATAAAGATACCAAAAACACAGAAGGAGGAGTTGTATTTTAAAAGTAAGAACTTCAACTCTTTCTCAGAGGCAGGATGAAAACAAGGGTTAGATGGGAGAAAGAAACTTTTTTAGATGTAAAGGCAAGTAGTTGAGTTAGTCAGTGTCAAATTTGAGTTGTGCCTTGAATCATGACATGTGGATGGAACAGGAAGAAAGGAAATCCAGCAAAGATATCAGGGGACTAAAGAGTTTGTTCCATTCATACAGCACTGAGGCCATAGGCCTTCTTGAACTTGGTAGTGGTGTGACAATGTTTGATAAATGGTAAATAGATTGCAAGAGGATAGATGATGACACTCCCATCCATCCATCTACCCACCCACCCACCCATCCACCCACCCNCGGGCCCTGGGCAGGGGCCTAGTGATGTTCTGAGACCCGGACAAGGCCCTGGAGCAGTGCCGGGCCCTGGGCCTGTCTCTTATACACATCTAGATGTGTATAAGAGACAGCCTACCCACCCATCCACCCATCCACCACCCACCCATCCATCCACCCATCCACCCACTCACCCACCCATCCATCCACCCACTCACTCATCTACCCATCCATCTACCCATCTCCCACCCACCCATCCACCCACTATTTGAGTCCAAGAATGTATCGCCACTACTGTTAAGTGCTAGGGGTGTACAGTGATGCATACTTAGAGCTTTCCCTGAATCTGAGCATTTTTAAATCTCCCACATGGAAAGCTGAATCAGAATGTTTAAGCTACGAGCCTCTCCCTTAGATTCTCAGTGTCTCGGCACAGAAATATAGAGAGAAAAGAAAAGAGAGAAGACACGGACTGAACTCTTTCAATAGGCAAGCAAGCTTCTTACCTGTTGAAGGGAGAGACCTGCTTCTCCCACTTTAGCATACCTGTCTCTCCATGGTCCATGTTCTCTCTGACTGCTACCATAGGAGGTGCTGCTCCAGGGAGGTCTGGAGGGCCCGGATCTCCTAGGCACTTGGAAGGTCCTGGAAGAGTCTTCCTGTGAAATGATGGGATGGAAATAGAGTCTTAGAAATGTTATTCTCTTAAGTGACTTGTCCAACGGGTGGGTAGGAAGAAAGACTGAGGCCAGGAGACACCAGGGGGCTATTGCAGTCACCCAGGAAGATCATTTGCCCAAGGGCCTGCATGTGGTTGTGGAGGGAAGAATGGAGAGTGGGGAGTGTAATTCCAAGACATCCGTGTTCGCTTGCTGGGGTTGCCGTCACGGAGCACCACAGAGAGGATGGCAGGAACAGCAGAAACGATTCGCCGTGTGGAACCTGTGAGTCTGGAGTCAAGCTGTGGGCAGCGTTGGTTCCTCCTGAGAGCCGTGAGGATGTGCCAGATCTGTCTCCTGGGTTTGTAGCCAGTTGTCTGTTCCCTGTGTCTTTTGGCGTCATCTTCCCTCTGGGTGTGGCTCTCTCCTTTCACATTTCCCGGTTTGGTAAAGACACCAGTCATACTGACTTAGCATTCACTTTCATGACCTCATTTGACTTAATTACCTCTATAAAGAGCCGTCTCCAAATACAATCACACTCTGAGGTGCTGGAGTTTGGACTCCACTGTATATCTTTTAAGGGACACCATTCAACCTCTATGAATGCCTGGGGGAAGAAAGAACAAAATAATACATTTTGGAGATGTCAGGGGTTCAGTGTCTGATAGGACTTGAGACTGCAGAGGGGGAAAGGGTTACAGATCTGCTTCAGAGAGTCCCAGCAGGTGAGCAGTGCCTAATGGGGTCACTGTTGAAAAATAAGAAAATGGCTTCTCTGGGAACTTGGAAAAAAAAAAAAAAAGTGAATTCATATTTTTTTAAGCTCTTAACATATCCCCAAGGGATTTCCCTGGCAATCCAGTGGTTAAGGGATCGCCTTCCAAGATCCCACTTGCCTTGCAGCCAAAAAGCCAAAACATAAAACAGAAACAATGTTGTAACAAATTCAATAAAGACTTTCCAAAAAATCTTTAAACGATGCCATCAAGCACATCATAAATGCTTTATGGGTATGTAGCAAATAAGATTTTCTGTGAGTGAATCTATACAATATAGAACCTTTCTACTGGCAATGGTATGGCAGAGAAAAATCACACAGGGAAGAAAATCACTGGAAGGGGAGTGTCCAGATTGGGTGGGAGTTGCCATTTGTTATAGGGAATCAGAAACAAGCTATGTTGTGTTCAGGGTGCCAGAGCACATGGTGGATTTTTGAGAAGTGTTACAGGAAGCAGCATGAAAGGCTGTAGATGTGAAGTCCCCAGGGTCGGAGAGCATGTGCTAGTCCAGGTTCATGGCCTGCCCTCCTCCACAGCCCCAGAGGCCATGGTTTATCCATGTGATCTAGAGAGGACTTTCCAGCAAGGTTCCTCCCTCCAAAACCACGTAGGGGCTGAGCGGGCTGGACATACGCACGGGCATCTAGGCTGCTGGGGGTTCCCAGGACTCTCTTCCTGTATAAAATCAGTCCTGTTATTTGGGGGGCATTAGCAAGACCATCCGGAGAAGGCAATGGCAACCCACTCTAGTACTCTTGCCTGGAAAGTCTCAGGGACAGAGAAGCCTGGTAGGCTACAGTCCACGGGGTCGCGAAGAGTCGGACACAACTGAGCGACTTCACGTGAGCGTGGCCCATCATTTGCACATAGAAGGTACTTCAAACATTGGCTCTGGAAAGGGGCAGGGTCTTGTACTGTCCATTGGCTGCTATTTAATCCGGCACTATAGGCAGCAGTGAGAATCCCTGAGGATGGATTTTACAATTTAGAAGAGGGACTTCCCTGGCGGCCCAGTGGTTCACACTGGGGGTGGGGGTGGGGGTTTCCAATGCAGGGGGCATGGGTTTGATTCCTTGTTGAGAAACTAAGATTCCACACGCTGAAAGGCCAAAAAATTAAAACAAACAACTTAGAAGAAAGCTCCCATAAAAAACAGATTTAGATTTACTTTTCTCACTAAAAGCTATCTATAGCGTGCATGCTGTCGCTTCAGTCACGTCTGGCACTTTTTGATGCTATGGACTGTAGCCCCCCAGGCTCCTCTGTGCATGGGATTCTCCAGGCAAGAATACTGGAGAGGGCTGCCATGGCCTCCTCCAGGCGATCTTCCTGACCCAGGGATCAAACCTGCATCTCCTGCGTCTCCTGCATTGGCAGTTGGGTTCTTTACCACTAGCACCGCCTGGGAAGCCCGAACGTTGTTGGTGCCCTCCTGTGATCCATGTAGACAAATGAATGCTCCTGGACCCTGACTGCACATCAGAGTCACTTGGAGAACTTTGACAGAATGTCGATGGCTGGCTCTCATCTTGCAGAATCTTGCTGAAGTGGTCTGGAGTGGGCTCAAACCTCTGATATTTCTCAGTGTTCCAGGACTTTGTGTAACTGGGGTGAGAACGGCTGGGGTAGACCGTGTATCCACAGGGTAAAACCACCCAGACACGTCTTCAGCATCACCTCTTCATTTGCACGGGTGCAGACTGCTCCTTCCTGCCAGCAAGTGTGGCTGGTTAGCTGAGGTAGAATTGGGGCCGCCTGAGGGGGTGGGGGGTGGTGCTGATCCCTGAGCCGGTCCCCTCACGGTGGTTGGTCAGTGCAGCTGAAAGGGGACAGCTCACTGCATGTGGAGAGCGTGAGGAAGAGGGTTCTTTGACTGCTGAAGCCTGTTCTCCAACTCCTAGGCCCAGTAATCCAAGAAACACACACTGGAAATGCTGATGTGCTGTATTTATGAATAAGAGTTTAGGTTATTTTAGATGTATTCTTCACCTAAATACATGTGTTTCTGATGGAGAGTATATGCAGATGTTCCCAACAGAGATGGAAGAAGCTGTATCTGGGATCCATTTCTCACTTTGCTGATAGGAAAACAGGGGTCCAAAAAGTTGTTTTTTTTCCATTGCAGAAGCAATGAACATATCACATGTGTATTAGTTTCCTAGGGCTGTCGTAACAAAATCCTGCAGACTGAGTGGCTTAAACAGAAATTCGTGATCTGTCAGCCTGGAGGCAGAAGTCCACATGTCATCAGGACTGGCTCCTTCTAGGCCGAAAGGCAGAATCTGTTCCAGCTCTCTCCCTTAGCTTCTGGTGGGTGACGCCATCTTTGCCTTAAAGAAGCATCACCGTTAACATTTTTAGGTCAAGTGTTGTTCCAAGCACTCACCTGCATGAACTCTTTTAATTTTATTTTTTTATATTAATAATTTTTAAAAATTCTAACAGCTGGAGAGGGGAATATCTCTTTTTTAACTTTTTCTCTTGGAGTACAGCCGATTAACAGCATTGGGATGGTTTCAGGTGCACAGCTAAGGGACTCAGCCATACATACACATGTATCCATTCTCCCCTAAACGCTCCTCCCATCCCTAACATTGAGCAGAGTTCTCTGCACTATACACAGGACCTTGTTGGTTATCCATGTTAAATACAGCAGTGTGAACTTTCATTTTCAAAATGACCCTATGTGGTATATACTGTTATTCTGCCCATCTAACTGTGGCACAGAGAGGTTAAATCATTTGTTTAAGATCACACAGCTATTGCACAGGAGAGCCATAGGTAGTCTGACTTTAGAATCCATATTTGGAACTGTAATCAGCCTTACCATGGTCTTTGGAGCTAGACACACCTACCAGGTCCCTAACTCTGCCACTTAACTATCTCACTTTGAACAATTAGTTCACCTCTCTGTTAGTTTCCACCTCTGAAAAATGAGTATAGTAATATGTCTCCTAGCATCCAGTAGTCTGGTTAATATATTTAAATGAAGTGAACTCCATACAGTAGTTAAATCTCTCATCCAGTTCACACCTTTTCTCTTCACTTCCAACTCAAGCTTGATTTGAAATGTTGAGGCCCCCAAAGAGGGGCAAGTGGCCTTGGTTCTCCTCCCCTTCTGCAGCAAGTGGGAACTCAACACTGCAGTTATCTGATATGGACAAACCATCCCCAGCTGAATGTTCACATTTGCCTCCAGCAGCTAACCCCAGGTCCTTCTGTCTCAGGAATATGTTCTGCACCTCTTATCTTGGGCAAGGTCCCACACAGGGTAGGTCTCCCAGTGGCAGAGCAGTTGGGACTGTGAGCATCCACCGATCAACAAGCATCAGGCTAAGAGTGAGAGGCCATTTCCTCCTTTTGGCAAGCACCCCAGACAAGCGGTGATCTTGAGGCCCCCTTCACTTGGCTTGGGAGAGGGACAGAGAGCCGTACAGATAGAGGAAGGAAAGCAGCCCAGCTCTCAGTTCTACTGAGTCCTTCAGAGAAATCGCTCCCTCTTCTATCAGCTGAAGGCTGGTCCTTCAGGATTAACCGGGCCCCTCTCTCTTCCCATCCTCTATCCTGTTATATTCTATGCCATAGAGCTACTTGAGTTTCCTGATTATGGTACTTTGAGGTTGTTTTACACGGAAACTCCAAGCGTGCTAGCCCACTGATAGTGTTACACCAAGTATAATATGATGGCCAAGACACTGAAGCCTAGAAACTCTCAGTTATTGATTGATGCTAGAGTAGCAACCCCTAGAGATGATGATTAATTTTGTATCTTATTAATTTACCAACCAAACAGAAGCCTTTTATTTCTAAGGACACATGCTTTGTTATCTTAGGCAGGACTCTCCCTGCCCTCAAAGCCTTGACCCTTCATAATACCCTCTGGACTCCCCCCTTCCTCCCAGGCCTTCCACACACCCTCCATTGTGACAGAGGCTGGAGCCCTGTCTAGGTTGTACCTTATATCCTGAGCTTTTTGTCACCTGATACTAAATCAGAGAGAAGGCTTGGCCAGGCTATTCCTGACCATTTAGATAGTGGGTTTGGACTTAGGTGCCCAAATTGACAACTTAGCATTGTTAGAGCTAAAGGGGGGCATAGAAATCACATTGTTTCCTAGAGGGGACTTGAGCCAGTGGCTGAGTGACAGAGTTGGGACCTGGAGCCTTCCTCATCAGGGCCCCTATGCCTAGCATTTCTGATCAGTAGCAGTTGGTGTTATCAGTTGTTACTGGGCCTCTTTCCTGGCCTAAACCAGGGGAGATTTTAGGCTTTTCCACATTTCTCAGTGCTGTCAGTCTGGCAGACCACTAGTGTAAAAACTTTGGAAACAAAATTGGTAAATGGAGGGGTTGCTCTTTTCTTTAAATTAGGCTGAGAGGTGGCTGGCAAATTCCCATCCGGCAGCCTCATTGCCTTGGCAAAGGTAGCAGCCCATCAGACCATCTGCAAACCTGAAGCAATTACACGTGTTTTAATAACAGGGAATGGGCCCACCAGCACTTGCCATGGATGGTGTGCTCTGTGAGTCAGCCCAGCAGGCCCCTACCTGCCCTCCTTGATACGCAGCAATCCTTTCAAGCTCCAACAAGATCTGTTTGATCGATTGGCGAGTCCTTTTGTTTGTTCTTCAGGGGAAAGCAGATCATTCTGCATTTAGAAAATATTCAGTAGTTCCTTACTTTACCCTGATGTGAAGTTTAGAGATGTGGAACCAGATAAAACTAGAGAACTTTGCCCAGAATCTACATTTGGCATTTTTCAGGTTTTTTTTTTTTAATTGCCAGATATTGTCTCCTGGTTATTAATCAGATTTCCCTACTTCTTTGTATGATTTTTAAATTCTTTTAAAGATTTTTTCTTAATGTAGACCATTTTTAAAGTCTTTATTGAATTTATTACAATGCTGTTTGTTTTATGTGTTGATTTTTTTGTCCTGGAGGCATATGAGATCTTACTCTGGGACCAGAGATCAAACCTGCACCCCTCTGCACTGAAAGGGAAGTCCTTACCACTGGACTACCAGAGAGGTCCCCTGTTTGTTTACTAACTTTTTTATTGGATTGCAAACACTGTGAATTTTGCATTATTGATCTGGATTTTTTTTTTTTTTTTTGAGTCCCTTTGTTTTATTTTTGGCTGTGCTGCTCAGCTCTCAGGGTCTTATTTCCCTTATTGAACCTGGGCCCTTGGCAGTAGAAGCACGGAGTTGCGACCACTGGACTGCCCAGGAAGACCCTTACACTCGGTGTTTTTAACTCTCATGAGAGGGACTCCCTTTAGCTTTACAGTCACCATCTCTCAGTCCAAACAGATTATACTTTCTTGAACCAGTAATTTATTTATCCTGGATGGTGACCTGCTTGCCTCCTCACTGTGCTCGGCCATCCATGGGAACCATTGCGTCTGTGCTGGATTATCCCCGAGGATAATCCCTCCCACGTCTCTGACCCAGCCTAATCTCTTTTCTTTTTTCCTCTCCCTTGCTGCTTCTATCCATCAATTTAGCTGGCAACAGTCTCAACTCATCAGGCATTTTGGTGATGCTCTTGCTAATTTGGGGTGGAACCTGTCTGGCCCAGTCCTAGGTTGGCTGAACCAGGACCACCTCCTCTGTCTGTCTTTGATTCCTGGAAAATGATGAAATGTGAACTATTCCTACCACCACAAATTTATGCCACCCAACCATAGTCATCATCTCAGAACCTTGAGTCCTTTTGTCTCTAGTGAATATACCAGATATGAAATTTTTAAAAGAAAAATCATAGTACTCTAATTTGATAGAACCTATTAATGTCTGTGTCTTTGATTTATTTATACTTTGGTACCAAGTCAAAAGATAATATTTGTGATAAGACAGGAACATGCTAAAGGGCAAACATGCCTACATTCTAGACTTCATAGTTATTATCCTGAGAGCAGCATAAAGAGTTTACTAACCATTAAAATTGTGCAGCCCTTTTCTTTTAATTTATTTTTTAGTTATTTTTATCTTCTGGCCGTGGTTCACAGTATGTAAGGTCTTAGTTCCCTGCTCAGGGATTGAACTTGTGCCCCCTGCATTGGGAACATGGAATCTTAGCCACTCAACCACCAGGGAAGTCTCTAGTTCTTTACTTTATCTGCTCTAATTGACTTCAGTTCAGTTCAGTTCAGTTCAGTCGCTCAGTCGTGTCCGACTCTTTGCGACCCCATGAGTCGCAGCACGAGAGCCCTCCCTGTCCATCACCATCTCTCGGATTTCACTCAGACTCACGTCCATTGAGTCCGTGATGCCATCCAGCCATCTCATCCTCAGTCGTCCCCTTCTCCTCCTGCCCCCAATCCCTCCCAGCATCAGAGTCTTTCCCAATGAGTCAACTCTTCACATGAGGTGGCCAAAGTACTGGAGTTTCAGCTTTAGCATCATTCTTTCCAAAGAAATCCCAGAGTTGATCTCCTTCAGAATGGACTGGTTGGATCTCCTTGCAGTTTTAGTGGCTTCTATTCTCAGACACGACTGAAGTGACTTAGCAGCAGTAGCAGCAGCATTTTCATTATCATTCAGTGCTCTGTGAACTATAATGACTACATTTCACAAGTGTGCTAAATTTCACTTAAACTTCCAGTTGGTGTGGAAGCTGCCCTCATACACAGTTGAGAGTGTAAACTGATAGAATTTTCAGGAAATTACTTGGCAGCATCTGTTACTCATTGATGCGGTGATCCCCCTTTAAGGACTTGATACTGGAGACATCTTTGCAGAGTGCGTTTGAAGCAGAGAAGAGTTGCTGGTAGCTTACATGCACATAGGTAGGTGGTGGTTGATGAATGATGGTACTTTGACACAGAGTAATATTAAGCCATTGAAAAGAGGAGAGACTACTGACATTAAAAGAGATTCACAATATGATGTTAAATAAATGAAATTGTAGACTAATATGGTTTTGGGCTAAACAACATCTCTGTGTAGGTTTTGAGTGTAGCTATCAATAAGGAATGAGAAAGGAGGCACTCCAGATTGTAACTAATGATCTCTGGGGAAGGAGCTGGGATGAGAGATTAGGGGACAAAAAAATTGTTGTTTCACTTGTTGCTGTTTTGAAAAATAGTATAGTTTTGAATACTTGTTATTTGTGTTTTTGGAATTTTCTTCAAAGAAAAGTGATGGGTTAAATCATAACACATTTAGATGGTATTTTGGCCAGTAACCTTTTCATATATTGGTCCTACATATGAAGCCAAGCAGTCTTTCTTCAGCTAGCAACGTAATTATGCTGCTGCTACTGCTGCTAAGTCGCTTCAGTCGTGTCCGACTCTGTGCAACCCCAGAGATGGCAGCCCACCAGGCTCCCCCGTCCCTGGGATTCTCCAGGCAAGAACACTGGAGTGGGGTGCCATTTTCTTCTCCAGTGCATGAAAGTGAAAAGTGAAAGTGAAGTTGCTCAGTCGTGTCCGACCCCCAGCAACCGCATGGACTGCAGCCTTCCAGGCTCCCCCGTCCATGGGATTTTCCAGGCAGGAGAACTGGAGTGGGGTCCCATTGCCTTCTCCAACATAATTATGTAGGAGAGGAAAATCAGAAACTGAAATGAGGAGTTCTCAAAGGCACTTCCTCGTCGGGAACCTTCAACTGGTCTGTGCTCTAGCATTGCTTGTATCCTCCCACCCAGGATTTGTGAATGAAAGAAACACAGGCAGAACCTCCCTGCCTCGCAGTAACGTCCATATCTTCATTGTCTGCTGACATTTGCACATGCAAGCCATAATCTCCTGTAAAATGCTTCATGATATTTCTCAACAATAATCATCTAACGCTTTATACACAGAGGGAAAACCCCTTCCTCTTTATCTCTGAAACCAGAGGCGAGGTATGAAATTACACCTGAGTATCCCCGCCTTGAAGTCATGGAAAGAGCTGCTGTAGTCTTTGACCTTCACTTCAACTCCACAAGCAGCAGGTCTTCCTTGTCATTCGATAGAGATCTCCTTGAAGAGAAAAAAGAACTAAATATACACAAACCCACAGATTTGCTCTCATCCTAGCGAAGTACTGCAACATTCATTTCAAAATCCCTTTCTTCCAGATTTAGGTCTTTCATCCTTAGCGAAACCTGCCCTGTTCCTAGAGGTCTCCCTTGAGTTCCTGCCCACCTTTGAGTTCCCTTGGCACACTGCATGTACATTTTTCACACGTTTTTCCTTGTGGTTTGGATGTTTATGTGTGTGTCTTGGTCCCATTACTGGATCGTAACTGGCAGCATCAGGGACTTGTATCTAGCACTGAGTAGGTGCTTGATGAACATATCAACTGAAACCCATTTCTAAAAGCCGGTTCTGAAATACAGGCGGACCTCGTTTCATTGTTCTTTGCCTTTATTGCGTCTTTGCCTTTGCAGAGATTGCATTTTTTACAAATTGGGGCAACCCTGGGTCCAGGAAGTCTGTTGCCACCATTTTCCCTACTGCATTTCCTCACGTCATGTTTCTGTGTCATGTTTTGTAATTCTTGCAATATTTCAAACTCTTTCATTTTTATTATATGTGTTATGATGATCTGGGAGCAGTGATCTTTGATACAACTGGTGCAAAAAGAATATGACTTGCTGAAGGCTCCGATAATGTTTAGTATTTTTTAGCAATAAAGTATGTACAAAATTTTTATTTTTACATTCTGGCACATCATGAGGCATGTGGGATCTTGTTCCCCAACTAGAGATTGAACCCACACCTCCTGCATTGGAAGTGCAGAGTCTTAACCACTGGACCAGGGAATTCCCTAGCAATAAAGCATTTTTGAATTAAGGTATGTAGATTTTTTTTTTTAGATAGAATGCATATTTAATAGACTATAGGATGGTATAGACAAAACTTTTATATGCACTGGGAAACCAAAAAATTCATGTGACTTAACTTATTGAGGGGGTGTCCTTGGTGGCTTTTAGTTGTAAAGAATCCGCCTGCCAGTGCAGGAGACGTGGGTTTGATCCTTGGGTCTAGAAGATGCCCTAGAGAAGGAAATGGCAATGCACTCCAGTATTCTTGCCTGGGAAATCCTATGAACAGAGGAGCTTGGGGGGCTACAGTCCATGGGGTTGCCAAGAGTCAGGCAGGACTTAGTGACTAAACAGTAATAACTACCTTATTGAGTTATTCAATTTACTGTGGTGGCCTAGCACTAAACCTGCAATATCTTCAGACTATGCTTGTATACTTTCAAATAGATATCTCCAGCTTTCCCTATGCATATTATACTTCAGTAAGAAATAAAAATAAATGTAAACAGTTATTACAATTGTAATTGATTTGCAGGAAAAGAATTAAGTATAAACTGCTTTAGAAAAACCCAACAGGAGACTGATAGTCTAGTCCTAATGTTTAGAAGTGAATAATCAGTAAATGCATTCAGAAGAGTTACATAGAACACAGGTCCATCTTGGGAATTCCTAGCACCAAAAGGTGCTTGCTTGCGGTGGCAGGCAATGGGAGAAAGTTTAGAGCAGTCTAAAGCCATGCTATATAAGCCCTATTTCCCTGGCACACTCAGGCATTTAAAATCACATTTTAAAATCCGTTTACTAAAATATTTTCATGAAGCAGAGACATCAAGCTTTAGCATTGGTTGTTCTCCCAAAGAAGTTAGTTAAGTCAAAGGAGGCGTTTCTTCTCACGCTCTTTGCCTGTCGTGTAGGTTGCTGCCAGCAGGTGGACAATGATAACTTTGGTCTTTATGGTGGTTTCCAATCAGACTTAGGCTACAACTGGATTAACCAACCTGTTGAGGGCTTTCTCACTGAGTTCTCTTCTCCTTAGCTTTACAAGGCATAAAGATGGGACTCTTTATTAGTGAGCTAAGCATAGACTCATAAAGATGGACCAAACTGGGATTTCCCAGACAGTCAAGTGGTTAAGACTCCTTGCTTCCAGTGCAGGGGGCTCGTGTTGACTCCCTGGCCAGGAAACTTAAGATTCCACATGCGGTGCAGTGCTGTGGAAGGAAACAAGGAAGGAAAGGAAAGAAAAGAAAGAAAGGATAGGAATAAAGATGGAAGAAAGGTCCAGCAGATCGTGTTTCCCTGAAAACTGGTACCTCGCTCCTGGGTGCTGGTTTGTAGCTTCCTCATCAATCTGTCAGCATCTTCAGCCCATCAATCCATCCCCATGTGTGGATGGCACATGGATCATGTGTTCATCTCTCCTTCCCCCCAGTGTCTTCTTGGCCCCGGGGTTGCTGCTGCTTGGAGCCTGGTGTGATGTCACCGCGTGTAAGTCCCCAGGGTGGACTCTTGTTTATCTCCTGATTCCTGCAGCTCCCTAAGCAGACATGGGACCCAACGACTAGGTTATAAACTCACCCAAGTGCAAAACTGATGTCACCTAGCCAACTTTCTTTCTACTCAAAGAATTCTTGGCAGCAGTTAACACATTTGCCCCAATATAAGGTAATTTCCACATATTCACAATGGAAAGGGTTTGCAAAATGGGTGTTTTCTTTAGCCGGCTTGAATGTATACAACACTGGTGTTCAGTTTTGTGGTTACCTTCAGATTTCCTAAGGAGATATTTTAAAAATTGTAAGTGGTAAAATACACACACGATGTTTACCATCTTGACCAGTTTTAGGTGTATGGTTCAAAGGCGTTAAGTACAATGACACTGTTGTGCAGCCGTCACCACCCACCTTAAGAGCTTTTTCATCTTGCCAAAGTGAAACTCTATACCCATTAAACACTGACTCTCCATTCGCCCTCGCTACCCCCTCTAGTCATCATTATTTCACTTTCCGTCTCTTTGAATGTAACTCCTCTAGGTGATTCATATAAATGGAATCATCTAGTATTGTCCACCTGTGACTGGCTTATTTCACTTAGCATGCAGTAAAGCTTCACCTTTATTCTAGCATGTCAGAATTCCCTTCCTTTTTAAGGCTGAATGATATTCCACATTGTGTTAATCCAGTCATCTGTCAATGGACATTTAGGTCATTTCTACCTTTTTTCTTATCTAGACGATTTCCCTTTGGCACACAGTCCCAATGGTATCCAGAAACTATTCTCTTCCGCAAAACCAATGCATTGCACTTGAACTTCAGTCAGAATTAAAACAAGTCCTCCAAACGTAAATCTGCAGTGTTTCATCATTTGTATGTGGTGGTTCTCAGCTCCTCGGCACCTCGAGGAGGAAATGAGCTAACCCAATAAAGATTATCAGCCTGGGGATGACTTCCCTGGCGGTGCAGTGGTTAAGACTCCACACTCTGAATGCAGACAGCATGAGTTCGATCCCTGGTCAGGGAACTACAGTCCCGCATACCTCATGCCCCCACCTCCCCCCCAAAAAAGTGTCATCTGCCTGGGACATAGTATGCACTCGGCAAAAGTCAGCCATCGAGAAGTTCAGAAGGAGGAAGGAGCAGGATGGAGGAACTGGTTTTGGGAGTTGGCTCAGAAAAGACCCAGGGGTAGGATCCCTTGGAGGGGAAGGGACAGACATGAAAAGGAGAGGATTAGCCCTTGTTTCATGTCCCCTGCCATCCTGTGTTGCTCACAGCTAAGCCCACTGCTGCTCTGACCCGCGACTCTGTCCTCTGTTCCTGGATCAGTTTTAATGGAGCAGCAAGTACTCAATCACACTCATACCCTCCAACCTAGATTCAGCGCCCCCAGGACGCTGCAGGGCTGGCCTCTGTGCCCAAGTCACAGCTCCTCGGCCCTAGACTCCTGTCCCCAGAGCTGAACTTTGGTTAGGTTCCCACCACCAGGCTCCCCCCTGAGGATTATTGATACTGACCTTACATGTCACCAAGTGTCATTCAGGTCCAGAAGGCTGTAGGGGTACCCAGGGCACATCACCCTGATTGTGAGCTTAGACAGCTTCCAAGAACTGGTGATGCCTAAGCTGAGGCCTTAAAGGCAAGAGAAAGCGAAGCAGCAAGGAGGGGTGAGGGAGGGGATTCCCTCCATCCTCACCGCCTGCCTGCCATAAGCTGCTAGAGCTGCTCTCAGAACCTGCTCCTCTCCTTGCCAGACCACGTCTTCTTGTGGCCCTTGCTCTTTTCTCTCCTCCCCTCTGACTTCCCTCCTTTCTCATTCCCCGCCTTGCTGCTCCCTTGCCCTGAGTGTTCCTCGAAGTTGAGACTTCACCACATGCCCTCCACTGCCTGACTTTTCTCCCAGCGTCCGTGTCTTAGTCTCCTAACCCAGCCTCTCCCGAGGACGCACTGTCTTCAGTTTCCGCTAAGCTCTTGCGGTCTCATCCGTCATATCTTCTGGACTCAGTCTTCGTCTCACTTCCGCTCTCCCGCCCCCATGCTGGCGGTATCCTTGCCATGGCTCTAGCTCTATCCCTTCCTCTCCCAAAGCAGTGGTATGGAGGCTTCCTAACCCTTGCCTTTGAGCCAGGCATGCTTCCCCTCATCAGACTGCCTGGTGCCCCATTCTCCCTGGCCACCCGTGTGTCCCTGCCTCCTACCGTTGGGTAGGTGTTCCCGCTCTGATCCTTGACAGCTCCAAGGATGCCCAGGTTCTGATGACAGCCTCTTAGTGACTCCCATGGCCTGAAACCAGGTCTCAGACCTCAGCCCATTTTCCCATCTCATCTCCCTCCATCACCCCCTCAACACCTTTGCTTCAGACAAAATGCCTTGCAGGGGCCCCCTGTGTTTGCACTTCCTTTTGGGCTCCCCTGGACCTCTAGCTCAGTGCCCTTTCCTCCTGATTCCCCTTTCCAGGCCCTCAAAAAGGCTCATCTCAGACATCTCTGATTTGAAGACTCAGAACATGTTTTGGTTGGAAGAAACCTCTCCCCTCTGACTTGATCTTTCCCTCCCTGTCAGAGCACACCATCTTCTGCCTTACGTTTTAGTTAGTCTGGTGTGTCTCTATTTCCCTGCATCTCTGAGCCTTGCGGTCAGGGTTCAGGTCCTTTTACTTTTGCAGATGGGTTCCCCCACAGGAGCTGGTACCTATTAGTTATTCAGAAAAGAGGTGCCGAATGAGGTTTCAGTAAGACCCTGAAAACCACCAAATATAAGCCTCTTCTGACTTCATTCTTGGGAAACCATCTTTAAAAGTAGCACAACATACTAATCAAGGCCAAGAACAAACATCTAAATTGTGCCCCCATTGACTGTCACAAGTAATTCCGAGTCTTGTCCCTCGTCTACACCAGTGGGGTGAGACTAGCCGGACACTGGTTTTGGTAACATTTTCTCCAGATGATGAGAAATCAAATCGGCTATGCCACGTAACAGCATCTCTACTTAAAGAACAGCCTGTGGTTTAGCAGGACCTCTCAGTACCACAAAAATCTGTCCAGCGCTAATGTTTGTGTCTCTTGACACTACCTGAAGGTCCGGTTTCTGCTTCCTTTCCGAAAGTTTCCAATTCAGTGAGCATAACCGTGACTGTGCTGGTGGGACGGCGAGCCTGCCTGGTCCTGCTGGAGCTGCACAGATGGGAAAAGGCAGGTCCCCACACGACCCGGTGAACACTGAATAGTGGCCTTAATGTTGTGGAGCTCCTGGATTTTGTCTTGCAGAAGTAAAAATGGCAGAGAGAGGCATTTTTGCTCTTTTAGAGACTGCCCCTAACTCTTATAAACTGTATATACAGTATGGTGAACAGGTTGCTTTTTGTTCTAGTGAGGACAGTGAGAAAATAGGATTCAAACAAAGCAAGAAACAGATGAGTTAGGGGACAAAATCTAGCTGGTAAGACACACGAATGCTTCTTGTATAAAAGAAAAAAATTGGGCTTCTAATTAGACCACTGTCTGTATTCTGCAAAAACATGGGCATTTATTTTCGGATAAAATCTGTTTGTGGCCACACCCTGTGGCATGCGGGATCTTAGTTCCCAGACCAAAGATTGAACCCATGACCCTTGCAGTGGAAGCTAACTGCTGGACCACCAGGAAAACCCTGAAACATGGGAATTTATGAACTCAAGAGCAAGGAGAAAGGCTTCTTCGGGGATTAAGAGGACAAGACTGTTTAAAATGTTTGACACTTAGGGAGCTAGCACATCTTTAAGTGAAACTCTCAGAGGCCTAAGAATGTAGAGCCTCTTAGGGATAAGGTCATCTATCAGCCCCTCAGCATGCAAATGAGAAGTCAGAGGCCAGTGCTCTGAGTCCAGGTGAGTGAGGTGCCTGTGGTTATGAACGCAGGTGGACTCATACCCGGGGCCTTGACCCAACCCTTAGTGCTTCTTTTGCAGTACTGTGGATGGAAGGGGTGCCGTTAGCTGCTGAGAGAGATTTAGTTGTATGGAGATAGAGTTAATGTGGGCTTTCCCTGGGGGTTCAGTAGTTAAGACTCTGCACTTCCACTGCAGGGGATGCAGGTTCGATCCCTGATCAGGGAACTAAGATCCCACATGCTGCACAGCACAGCCAAAATAAATAAATAAATAAAAATTTAAAAACTAACATTGAGTTAACATGAACAGATATACACTGGGGTCATTCTCCTCTGCTGACTCCACTGAAAACACACACGCACACATACCCTACAAGGAGATCAGGTAACTCCCTCCAGGTAGCACAGCCTTGGTAAAAATAGAACCTCAAGTAGGTGGGCAGAAATACATTGCTTCTAAAGGGAATTCGTCACTGTTTTTTTAACACTTTTTCTTTGCTTCTGTGACTTAGCAACTGAACAACAACAATGAAAAGTATAATAGATACAGGCAAGAATTATAACTTGGACTGACAAACAATAAGCCCGACAAAAAGCAGATAGAGAATAAAATAAGGGAAATAGTCCATAGTGTAAAATTTAAAAAAAAGAAGAAATGGCATCTTGTATGCATTTATACTTTAAAAAAATGACAGTAATTTAACAAACATCTGTTGAGCGTCTGCTGTGTGCTGGGCATTGTTCTGACTGCTGAGGACCCAGCACGGAGAAAAAATAGACAAGGGTTCCTGCCCTCTGGGAGTTTATATTCTAGGGAGAGACACATCATTCACTACCCATTTTTAATTGGAGGATAGTTGATTTACAACATTATGTTAGTTTCTACTGTACAGCAAAGTGGACAGTTACACACACACACACATATATATATATATCTACCCTTTTTAAAATTCTTTTCCCAGATAAATCATTGCCAAGTATTGAGTAGAGTTCCCTGTGCCACACAGTAGGTCCTTATCAGTTATCCGTTTTATATTTAGTAGTGTAAACATGTCCATTCCAGTCTCCTAATTTATCCCTTCTCTTCCCCCCCCGCCCCAGTAACTGTAAGTTTGTTTTCTGTGTCTCTGACTCTCTTTCTATTTTGTGAATAAGTTCATTTGTACCATTTTTTTTTATGCCACATATAAGCAATATCATATGATATTTGTCTTTCTTTGTCTGACTTACTAGTAAAGTACCATTCTTAAGACCCATACCCCACTCCCAGGTTCTGGTAGAAATTTAGCTAAATTGGAAAACTGATAACATCTCTAATCACATATGGATATGGTTTTAATGAAGATTGCATTTTTGTTTTTTAAGGGAGAAGAAAATGACTTTCAAGACAGTGCTGGAGACCCCCTTTCAGGTAAATGATTGACTTTAAAGGTATCTAGGCATCAGTGCCAGCTAGCATGGCTCAATTCAAGATCATTTGAGAAGGTGTTTATCATTAACTTCCAAAATCTGTATTACCAACTAAAGAAACTTTCCAACCACACGCCATGGTGCACTGCAAAGAAAGCTTGCAGGATTTCACAAAAGCCTGCAAGGAATATTTTCTCGTGTTAACCCTCCTTTGCTTGTTCAAGGCACAGCAGGGTTTTTAACTGGATGCCTTTAGGATCTGATGAGGGTCAGAACTGACCCTCCCTCCAAGTTCCAGGAGCCACAGTGTTGGTAGAGACCGTTGTCAGGAGGAAGCAAATGACGGGATATAGACAAACCCAGTCACGGTAAGAAGGGCCACTCACACACCCACTGCCTCCCTTCCATCTCTGCACCTTAGGGAGCCAGGCTACGTGCTGGTCCCCACCATTTTCTGCTTCTAACGTGTTTCACCAAAATACATTTAAAAATTAATTTTTACTGGAGTATAGTTGCTTGATAATGTCATGTTAGTTTCTACTGTACATAAAGTGAATCAGTTATACCTATCCAAGCATCTCTTCATTTTTAGGTTTCCTTACCATTTAGGTTGCCCCTGAGCACTGAGTAGAGCTCCCTGTGCAAACAATAGGTTCTCACTAGTTATCTATTTTATATGTAGTATCAATAATGTGTATGAATCAGTCCCAATCTCCCAATTCCTCCCACCTCTCCCCTTTCCCTCCTTGATATCCATACATGTGTTCTCTATGTGTGTGTCTCCATTTCTGCTTTGCAAATAAGATCATCTATACCATTTTTCTAGATTCCACATATATGCATTAATATACAAGAAACATTTGATTGGTCTCCACTGCCTCTTCCCCCACCACCACTTTTTGTTTCTTCATTGTAAGACAGAAACTCTGGCAGTATTAAGGGCCTTCCTTGGTGGTCCAGGGGTTGGCACTTCACACTTCCAGTGCAGGGTTGCTGGTTTGATCCCTGGTCAGAGAATTAAGATCCCCATGTGGCCTGTGGCATGGCCAAAAAAATGAAAAAAAAAAAAAAAAAAGGCAGTATTTAGATTTCTCATTAATCATGGGGAAGATATGGAGTAAGCATTAAAATAAACTATCAAAATAAAGGGGGAAAAAAACCTCCCCAATATTTTAAAATATCTTTTAAAACACATATTGAATGACCCAAATCATCAGGAGGTTGTTCATTTCTTTTTTAAAGAAGGATGGGGATACTCATAAAAGTCTTAGAATATTCTATCATCAATCCCAGGCTGTGCCCAGGTAACCATGCTGAAAATCAGAACTTGCGATGCATAATCAACTTTGATACATGATGTTAGGAGCAGTTTTATCTCTGGGTGGTGAGATTGCAGGTGTTTTTTTGTTTTTTTCATTCAGTTGATTTTCATTTCTTAAAGACCCACTGTGTGCCAGGCTCTTTGAGAAGCCCAAGTGGCAAAGGTACAGTCCTGAAAAGACAGAAGTTGGGATGCTGGTTCCCGTTCAGCCACTGTCCTACTGTGATTAGAGAAATCAGGGAGAAATCAGGCCGGGAGAACGTCCGGTGGCACCTACCCACCAGCTTTCATGGGACAGGCCAACATCTGGGGTCCCAACCAGGAATCCATGGAACTCGTCTTCCTTGGACCACAGTCCACCCCTGCTGGAGGCTAAGGCCACGGCTAAGAATTATCTCTTCCACAAATGCTCCAGTGGACACAGGCTCATATTAGAAGCACCTCGCTGAGTGAGGTGGAGGAACAGAAAGTATCTTTTCATAGAAGCAGAGGCAGTTTTAATTTTCTTTTCACTCCCCTGTATTTAAAAAATTTCTAGCATGAGTGGGTATCAGAAAAACCTACCCCCAAAACTTTAATCTGTATATTCAAACATATATAACACCAATGATCTGGTATAGGCACATGCATATAATGAGTAGTAAAATAACCTAAAAGGTGAACTGTGATGAGCCTGAGTGGTGAGAATGTGAAAATTTTTTTCCTATACTCATCTGAGTTTTTAGATTTTCTGTGACAAGCACATATTTCTTTTCTAGTTAAAAAAAAAAAAATCTACAGTTAAACTTTTTAAAGACTAACATCCTGCCTACCAATGTGAAACGTCAGCTAAAATGAGAATGAATCAAGTAAGTTGGTTAGTAATATCTGCAAGCCCTTCCAAGACTTATGAGGTCAGGTCATTACTAGATTAATCAAATTACGGTTTGTCTTTAAATGTCTTTACTGTGTCAAAACGGGGAAGGCAATGGCACCCCACCCCAGTACTCTTGCCTGGAAAATCCAATGGATGGAGTAGCCTGGTGGGCTGCAGTCCATGGGGTCGCTAACAGTCGGACAGACTGAGCGACTTCACTTTCACNGGATCTTCCCAACCCAGGGATCGAACCCGGGTCTCCTGCATTGTAGACAGACGCTTTACCATCTGAGCCTCGACCTGTATGCTTAAGGCATCTGCATTTCACTGTAAATTTTACTTGTAAAAAACATACTAGGTCTTCTGGTCACAAGACATCATTACGAGAGTGAAAACGCAAACCAGACAGGGACAAGATGTTTGAATCTGTGTTTAAAAAAAAAAGCTTTCATAAATTAATAAATAAAAGACAAATAAAAATGTGGGCAAACAATATGAGTGGATGTTTCTTTTAAGGATATACAAATGCTCAATAAATATAAGAAATAATACTCAGTATCATTAGCATTAGAGAACTACAAATGAAAAGCGTTAGATACTACTACACAGCTACTAGACTGGCTAAAGTTAAAAAGACTGACGGTGGGAATTGTTTATGTGGATGTGAGATGAATGGAGCTGTCAAGCATTGCTGGTTACAGTGTAAACTGCTCTAACTTCTGTGGAAATATGTTTGGCATTCCGAACCAGAGCCAACACAGCTAAACCTGCTTCAACATTTCATTCTTACTCATTTCCATAAATATCTAGCTTGGGTGAAGTTACATAACAGGAAGCATCATTTCAAAGGTGGGAGCCTAGATCCATTCTAGGACAAAATTGTGGTGAACAGGTCATTTAACCCTGCATACCAATTAGGTGGCATCAATGGAAAGATTTACAAAGCCAGATCATATTTTCAGCCTACTCTGGTAAGAATAACTTAAGTCAACAAAATACTACAGTAGTGAAAAGCTTACAGGTTTGCAGGTGATGTGAAGGAAAAACAGGAGAGAAAATAAATACTACAAAATTTGGACAATGTCGGAAAGTGTGAAGGAAAATGTCGAAGCATGAAAATTTGCTGCAGTTTTAGTTTATTAAAATTAACTTTTATCAGGTACAAATTACATTAAAAAAGAGAGTTAAGAAAGGCATGCATCTACCATTGCCTCCTGATGCTATTTAAAAGATAGTAAACAAAGGAGATGATACAAGACTTTCTATGGGCAGTGCAAGAAAGGTGTTCCAATAGATGTAAAGCAGCAGCTATTTTGTGTTACCAAATGAAGCCATATTATGCTCCAAAAGCAAGGACAATAAACCTGTGCCCAAACTCCCTGCCTAAACAGAGTAGACTGTTTGGAGCAGGAGTCAGAGACCTTGAAACAGCAGAGTACGCTATAAACGTCAGATTCTTCTAACAACATACAGTCAAACAGCCTTCTAAGGTGGGGAATCCAAGCTGAAAACTACACACTTAGTGGCACTGCAGGCTTCCTCAATTTGGGACTTGCTGGTGAAAAGTGGTCCATGATGCTTTATAGACAGCAAGTCACTGGCCTCATGCTCACTCTACATTAATCCTATTACTGGTCAGGTCCTAAAAGGAATAACTGAAAACTCTTAGGAACTACACTTCTTACGTCATTTACTGCAACAAAACATACTTTTAAAAAACTCATGTCAGCAGTTAAGTCATTACACAGTGAAAATACAGTACTGATATACATATCCATAGTTACCCATTCCTAGAACCATATCCTTAATTATATCAAATTCTGTAAAGTCCTTCTAACTGATGCTACTTCATAAACATCGTGCCAGTGTGCTAAATTAAAAATGCCTCATATAAAACACTGCATAACCAATCACTGTATGTACAATCTTCTTTTTAGGTTTCCTATCTCAACATCACCACCTTCCCATTCCCCCTAATTTTCAGTTTCTGTCAGTACCTGCTCTATATATCTACACTGAACTGACTGCATGTCTTACACAAATGTCCTAGATCAGGCTTTCATGATGGCGAGACTATCAGATCTCACTTTTGGCTCCGTATTAGAACTCATACTAGAATGAAGCTTTTAAAATATAAAAAAGTCTTTCTGTTGTGGCCACATCCCAAACTAACTGAGTCAAACCCTGGGGGTAATAACTAGGTGGAACTGCAGATAAAATATAGGACACCAGTTACATTTTAATTTCAGATAAACAATTTCAGAATTAAATAATCGTTCTGGAAAAAGAGGACCTCAATTTAAAATATTATAAATACACAATTAAGCTGAAAAACCATCCAGCTGCTGTGTGTGTGTGTGTGTGTGTTATGCCACAGAGTTATACTGAGTAATGATTTAAATGACTGCATACCTGGGAGGAGCTGTTGGATAGATAACTTTTATGTGCTGGAATGTTAAATCTTGGTTTAAAACTTGCTTGATCCACGTTCTCAATCCTTGTCCAGAATCACCTGATGAATCACAAAATCTAGATTAAGTTAAAACATTTTGCCAGCAGTGTTTTGACAGAACAGTGTGTTTAAAAGCAGTCTATAACTTTCAGGTCACATAAGCTGGAACAAGAAACAAAAAACTCTTCATAAATAAACTGTACAGAAACCAATTTATCAAAGTGGACTAACTGATCAAGCATCAATAGTTAGAAATAATTCTAATTATTTTACTCCTGACTCCACCCATTGATCACTTTAAAGCCCTCTTTAAGCTTGAGTTTTTAAGTTTCCCCATCTGTTTATAGGATATAATAGGAATAAATAAATTAAATTGATTTTTCTTAAAAAATTCCATACATGATTTTAAACACTGTCATTTCTTATTTTATTCTTAAAAATAGTAAATTCCTAAAGTGCTTATAAACTTTTGTAATTGGAACAGTCTAAAGCAATTTTCTTCGTTAAACCAATAAATTTCTTCAAAAGACGTATTCAGCATACTTTTATTTTCAAACTTGAAGAAATGAAAATTTAATTTTGATAATATGTTTACATAGTCTAAAATAATGATCACGCATCCCACGGCTGAAAAATAACCAAGCTTCATGCAAGAATGGATACACATGTATTTCCATAAAAAATTAAACTATAGGTTCATTTTGTGTAGTCTTAAATTTTCAAGTTAACAACTCTTAGTTTGTAATCAGTCAATTCACTAAGACAGCAATTTAAAAAGTATCTACTGAATACCTATTAATGAGTGAGACGCTATGCTTACTGCTAGAGAGGCAGTGACAGAAAGGTGATGGGGAGAAAGTTCCTGTGCTCATGGAGTGTTTATTGTGAGAAACATGGAGTTTATTGTGAGAAACAGACATCAGTCAAATAACCATATACAGAAATGTGAAAGAAAGTGGCTGCAAATGTAACCTCTGCAAAAGAAAGGCACTTGGTGCTTTAAGGATTTCTTATATTCAGAATTCACCCCAACAAGATTCAGAGATAGAATCTTAAGCTAGATTAAACTAGAATGTAAGCTCCATAAGGAAAGGTTCATTTTGTGCTTAGCCCGAGAGTTATTTGTTCATCTGATACCTAGAACAGGACTGACACAAACTAGGCATCCAGTGGGTAGTTGTGGAATGGTCTGAACTGGGATCTATGGGATGGTGAAGAGTCAAGTGCAGAAGGAAAAGCAGTTCAGACAGCATAAGGCAGATGCTGAAACCCTGTACAGGAAGGAGCAGTATGGCATCGGAAAACTGAAAGGCAGAAATGAGAGGAAGAGCAGTGAGAACATGGAGAAGCCCAGAAGGGAATTTTTTTGCAGAAAGGGGGCACACTTCCAAGGATTATTCTGGAATCCTTACTCTGCAAGCTGTGTGAAGACAGGCCTGAAGGAGGACAGAGATGTGGAAGGATCAGTCAGGTGGCTGCTGTTCAGATGACAGCTGCTGAGACTATGGAGTAAACAGAAAGAGATGCTAGACATAATAAGGAGACAAAACGAACATCTCCTGCATTGGCAGGTGGGCTTTACCACTGAGCCACCAGGGAAGGCGATGAAACTAAAAGAAACTGGAAACAGATTAGTTACATGGGGTCAGTTGTGACAGGTTTCGAGGGGGACAGCAAAAGTGTTTGGCCAGAGAGGAAACACAGGAAGCAGCAGGTCTGTAGACGCCGAGTATGAATGAAGTATCAAGGGCTGAGCAAACTACAGCCAGCTGGAGGACAAAATCCAGGTCCCTAAGTAGGGTGAGAGCTAAGGGTTTTTAAAGAATTAAAAAAAAGAAAGAAAGAAAGAAAATGGAGAAAACAGAAGAGAAAAAGAAAAATATGTGAAGGAGAATTTGCACAACCTACAAAACTTAAAATGGTTACTACCTGACCTTTTACGTAAGTCTGCTGATCACTGCCTCACACAGTCTGCCACCAGATTCCTCCTCAGGTATTTTTCCCTGCTTCTATCACTCTAGGCATCCTAGCCTTACTGCCATTCCTTGACTGTTCCTGGTCTTTCTCTTGTCTGTACAGTCTAACCCAATATTCACATGATTCACGCAAGTCTAGCAGCTAAAATATCATCTATACGGTGAAATCTACTCTGATCATCTTATTTAAAACTGTAAATCCCATTATACATCTCATTCTCCTAATCTTGGTTTCTTTCTTTCCGAAGAATGTACTATTGTTTATCATTAATACTTCTTCCAGTAGAATGAAAGGCCCTGGAGAGCAAGGGTTTCTGTTGTTTTGTTCATTGTTGTATGCCCAGAGTCAGGAACAGTGCTTTGCACAGTGACCAATAATAGGGATTTCTTCAGTGAATGAATTCATGCATGCATGACTATTAGGCAATTGGATAAACAGGTCTAGCGCTCAAAGGAGATCTAAAATGAAGACACATATTTGTTTCACATGAATAAAGATAAAAATAGAATCTGTGGGCTTGCATGGAATTTAGCCTGGGGAGAAAAATGTAGAGGGAATAAGAGAAGAGGAGCGAGGACTGAATTTTGAGGAAGTCAACACCAATGGCCAAGGAGAGGAAAATGAACGTGCAAAATAAGCCACAAAGAGCAAACAGCAGCAGAAAGAACCAGGAGGGTTTCAACAAGAAAGCTGAATGCTGCTGACAGTTCAAATAAAAGGATGACTTGAAAAATGCCCAGTATATTTAGTAACACAGAGGTTACTGGTGACTTCAGTAAAACCCAACTCAGTCAATTCACTAAGACTTACTATATGGGGAGAAAGCAAGTCATATAGGGTTTGGGCCTATATGAATCTTAGAGCTCAGTATGAAACACAGACATTAAGAAGCATATAATAGGGTGAATTAATCTAACCTGAGAAGTGACTAAAGCTAATTAAGTTATCATGCTTTCATCATCTTAAAAGAAGATATTGGTATTATAGTAACTGGAAATGCTCAAATTAAGTTGGCTATATACAGCACATTTACACATGATGTTCTATGGTTGTCATATCCTATAAGAGAACCTCAAGCTTTTAAGATTTAAAAAAACCCCAAATCTGCCTCTACACACTTTTCTACCTTGAAAAGCAAAACTAAATGCTACAGAAGAGCATGGATCCATTTATTCACAAAGGCCAATCCTTAAAAAGCCAGCACCTGATTCTAAGAGTATAGAAATTGTTAAAACTGGTTTGCCACATTTGTATCAATCAGAAGTCAAGTATATACTGTAACACAACCATATATATCATTGTCTAATGTAAAATCATATTCCTAGTAACTTGGAGCACAAAATACATAGGAATTGCATTATACTTGCATAAGTGGAAGGATTCTTTGGATAAATTTTTGTTGAAAGTACAAAGGGGAAAAAAAAAAAACTGCAGGTATGAGTCTGGGTTTCAGATACATACAGTCACAAATTTAAACATGTCAGTAATTTGAACCTGAAAGGAGTAAGGAAAGTAACTTTAAGCACAGTGGCCCAGGTGGAAACAAAGAAAAGTCTCATTTTTCCTAAAGATACTGTGGAATAATTTATTTATTAAAAGAACTGTAGCACTGGGGAATTTCTGGGTGTTTATAAACACCCTTGCAGCCCCACATAGTATTAGTATTAGTCTCTGAGTTATAAGCATTGCTGTCATCTTAGGCCTCTCATCTTCTAAGTATATTTCATCAGCCAAGAACTTCCCTTTAAATATCTTTGGCCCTTTTCTTCTCTATTTCCAAAATGATATACACTAGATTAAAATTTTTTCATTTTACCTCTCCAGAGCACTGATTTTGGACTCAGAGATCTGGATTCAAATTCCAATTCTACCACCACTGACAGTAATAGCCAAGTAACCTTGGACAAACTATTCAATCTACCAAGACTCATTTTTAAAATGAGAGCATTTCCAGGTTTCCATCCTGTACCTTTGCAATCCCCTCCCCCATCCAATCACTGTCCTCTTTAAGCCTACACAAGTCTTGGCTCAAAGACCATTCCTCTGTCAAACCTAACAAGCTCTTCATCTTCCAAAAGCTCTGATAACGCCTAACCATTTTTTTTCCCCCTTAAAATTCACTTGGCAGTAAATCATGCCATCTTGGACTCTCCACTGCTGAGTCAAACTAAATGAATTGTTTTTACCTTTCGGTGGGCCCCCTGAGGACACAGGCTGCGTTTCATTTCTTTAAAAAACATTCCCCAAGAACTTACCCCAGGCCGCACTAGGGATGCAAAAATTCAAACAAGAGTTGTTTGAAAGAGAAAGAAGGCAAGGGGGGAAGACAGAAGTAACTACAGGTGAGTGTAAGAAACGCTATACAGAATTGAGTACCTTTATGAAAGGCAGGTAGTGGAGGGAGAACCTGCCCCTGGGGCTCCGCTTTATTTTGGGGGCTGAATGACAAGAGGGGTAAAGAGAGGGAAGGAAAGGGAAGGAGAAATGGGCGGGGGGGGCACTTTAGCCCTGGCACAGTGCCTCACAGAAAGGAGTACTAATCCACTGCGGCTAAAACTCAAATCACTAATAGCTGACTCTGAAAAGTACTAGATAATGTATTTGTCTCTAGGAGAAAACGTATCTAACTTGCTCTGTTTAAACTTGGGGGAAGGGAAGGGGCGGGGGTGGCAGGTAGGGATGTGTGTGGCTAAGGGTTGCAATGGAGAATGTGAACAGAGGGCTGGCCAAGAGACGGGGCTCAAAGGCCAGAAGCGAGGACCGCGGGGCAGCGGCCACAAGACAAGAAAAAGGAAGACAAGGGGATACGGCTGTGGACAGGTTACCAGCTCCTGTGTCCACATCCGCGGGGGTTAATAAGGAGGCAGGTCATGCGTGCCTCCTCGAGGGCAACACTGGGGGAATCGAAGAGGGGGCCGTTTCCCATGCTGCGGTAACCTGGACGGAAAACTGTAATCCACCTGAGCCATGCAGAAAGATCAGCGAGGCGCTGTGCCTCCCAGCCGGCGAAACCATGCAGCGTCGCAGGCGTGCTGAGCCCGAAGGGGCCGCCATGACTGCGGCCTGGACCAGAACTGCGCGGGCCCCGCCCCTACGCCGTCCTGCGGGACCGCGCACGTAGGCGCGCAAGGGGCGCGCCTGGAGACGCGCTTGCGCAGCGGGGTTGCGCAGCCCTGCCTCTGGGTGAAGTCTGAGGCCGGTTAGGCTGTACTGAGGGTTTGGATTTGCTAAGACTGGTGTCATACAGGTGACTCCTTTGGTAAGGCTAATGGATATACTTATTTGCTGTAGGATTTTCCAACTGCAGTCCTAAAACTCAAGGTTGCTTTTTCATTTGGAGACATATAGGTGTCATGATTTACCACTGGGCCACTTGGGAAGCCCTATGTGAGTATCTGAAATAGGCACATTCATCAAGAAGAGTAGAGTAGTGGTTACAAAGGGCTCAGGGGAGCAGGGAATGAGAAGATATTGTTTAATGGGTACAGAGTTTTTGTTTGGAGTGATGAAAAATTTCTGGAAATAGTGGTGATGGTTATACTACATGTGAATGTATTTAATGCCACTGAAACTTATCACTTAAAAATGGTAAATATTTTGTTGTGTAGATTTTATCACTGCTGCTGCTGCTGCTAAGTCGCTTCAGTCGTGTCCGACTCTGTGCGACCCCATAGACGGCAAACTTAACTCAGAGCCTGGCTTTTCTTTAATTCTTAAAATCTGAAAATCTTAGCTATCTGCCATCCAGTTTATATCTAGTTAAAGTAAGCAATGTGCAGAGGATGGAAGGCTCTAAGATAAAAGGAGGGATTCAACCAGAGTGAGAAATGACAGCTGACAGTTTGTAATCAAGGGAAGAATAAGAATATAATTCAGAATCAGCTGCTGCTGCTGCTGCTAAGTCGCTTCAGTCGTGTCCGACTCTGTGCGACCCCATAGACGGCAGCCCACAAGGCTCCTCTGTCCCTGGGATTCTCCAGGCAAGAACACTGGAGTGGGTTGCCATTTCCTTCTCCAATGCAGGAAAGTGAAAAGTGAAAGTGAAGTCGCTCAGTCATGTCTGACTCGTAGCGACCCCATGGAATGCAGCCCACCAGGCTCCTCTGCCCATGGGGTTTTCCAGGCAAGAGTGCTGGAGTGGGTCAGAATCAGCTACTACCAGAAAAATAAAGCCCCCTCGCAGAACCACTGAATACAGAAACCAGCCCCCGGGAGTCATAAAAGTTTTACAATGTTTTCATGCAGTTTTTCAAAATGAAAACATTTGGGCGTTAAAAGAGTATGACTCAGTTATAAAAAAAACAGACAAACAAAAAACTCCTCACAAGTTGGAAAGTTAAAAACCTTTTCTAGGGACTTACCTAGCAATCTAGTGGTTAAAACTCTGTGCTCCTAACGCAAGGGGCACAGGTTCGATTCCTGGGTGGAGAACTAAGATCCTGCATACTGCAAGGGGAAGATGATATAAAAAGAGATATGTCAGTTCTGTAAACTACAGAAATTAAAACAAATACATAATTTTAAAAACTAAAACAAACAAACAAACAATAACCTCTTGTTCTCCCTCTGGTTGCACTGTTTATCACTTGGACCATGACTCCCTCCCTACCTCTTCACAGTTGCCAGCTTTTCAAGACTTGACTTTCTGACCACCTTGCATAATTCAGCACTTGCCTCTTCCAAACCTAATTTCCCTGTAGAAGTGAATGTGCAAAAAAGATTTTCTTTTGTTTTTCAACTGAGGTCTATACAGTGACACTTAGTAAATACGTTGTGACCTGTAATTTCAGAATGCAAGCTCACATAAAATTCTCTGCTAAATTTTAACCTGGGTCCTCTTATATGTGTGTTTTGTTTTGTTTTTAAACATACCTTCTACGCCTCAGTTTTGTGTGATGACAGAGTGGCCCAGTGTGATTTACTTGCCAAGATCCATCCAATTTGTCAGTTAGATTTCCTACTGCTGCTGCCAACTTGATGTCTTCTTAAAAGGGTGTTTCAGAGAGGGAAAATGAAATCATATTGTTTTTCCCTTTGGTTAAGAGATCAAACACCCACCAAAAGCCCTGGGGTCAGTTTCTTAGTAGATAAAAATAATTCTTCACCATTTTCGAGCTCAGAACAAATAACTACCCCCGATGAGTCATGTGGTATGCACGCACCCCAGTGATCTCTCAAAGCCATAAGCTGGCATTTTAAATATATTTATTTCCAGCCATGTTAGAAACCACACACAGAAAAAAGCATGAATTTACACCATTAACAAACATAACTGTGGAAGTATTTGACAGTACTTTGACACTTGCTGGTCTTTTCCAAATCTCATAATTTATAGACACCCAGGAGTTATTTTAGTTATTTTAGAATAGCACATGTTTTGCTATTTGCAAAGCTGCCAATATAAAATGTTTACTATTTAATTGTTCATGCCGACTGAAGACCTGGTTATCACGGGGAACCTTATTGTAAATGATTTGAGAGCCTGCAGTGGCACTGAGCGCTGTGGAGGGAAACACCTGTGTGGTAATAGCTCCCGAAAAGCCAGGGTGTACAAGATAAAACGGCACCTCCCCTGCAGGGAGACACATTAATTCAATCTGTGATCCACTGCCAGCACCCTGACTGGAGCCATTTTCCAGGCTCAGCCAATCATGACCCTTGTGAGCTCTGCATCTTGTTCCAATTCACAATTAACTGTTAATTGACCAGCATTTTATGATCTGCCAGCTGCCAGCTTGAGAGTACTGCATCTTTGGACGTGAACTGTTGCTTACTTTGTATGAAATGACATGGACATACCTTGTCAATGAGCATGCTTGATTTCTGAGCTCTTCTTTAAGGTATGATGTAAAAGGTATGTGAGATGAAGAACAGTGGAAGAAGGGAAAAAAGACCCTAGGAAAACCCATTCTTCTGCTTGTGAGTGTACGGAAACATTATCCACAAACTCCCAATCACCAAGCACACACTGTATTCTTCAAAGAACCTACTTTTGCTGGCCCATCTGATTGAGAACTTCCTCAGTAGATATGGTTTAAGGCAATGGTTTTCAACCCTGCTGTACATGAGAATTTCCAAGAGAGCTTAGAAAATTTCCCCTGTCCAGCCTGTACCCCAGACCAATTAAATAAGGATCTTGGTGGTGGAACCAGACATCAGGATTTTGTAATCTCCCCAGAGGACAGTAGGGTGGGGAGGGGGCAGAGAGTTCCATCTTTAGCCACGGTTTGGCAACTACTGCTTTATTTATTCATTCATGCCTGTCATGCATGGGATCTTAGTTCTCCAACTAGAGATCAAACCCGCAGCCCCTGCATTGAAAACTCAGAATCTTAACCACCAAACCACCAGGAAAGTCCTGAGAACTACTGCTGTTATGGTTCCTTACCCACAGCTACTAATGCTTTGTTGCATACTTACCATGCACTGCTGCTGCTGCTAAGTCGCTTCAGTCGTGTCTGACTGTGTGACCCCATAGACGGCAGCCTACCAGGGATTCTCCAGGCAAGAACACTGGAGTGGGTTGCCATTTCCTTCTCTGATGCATGGAAGTGAAAAGTGAAAGTGAAGTCGCTCAGTCGTGTCCGACTCTTAGCAACATGATGGACTGCAGCCCACCAGGCTCCTCCATCCATGGGATTTTCCAGGCAAGAGTACTGAAGTGGGATGCCATTGCCTTCTCCAATGCATGAAAGTGAAAAGTGAAAGTGGAGTCGCTCAGTCGTGTCCGACTCTTCGCGACCCCATGGACTGCAGCCTAGCAGGCTCCTCCGTCTATGGGATCTTCCAGGCAAGAGTACTGGAGTGGGGTGCCACTGTCTTCTCCAACTACCATGCACTAGGATAAGGCTTTAAGGGATGGCCTCACTTAATCCTCTCCACAACTTTATGAAATTCAGTCCTCTCAGTTGTTCAGAGGGAGGACGTGGCCATAGCAAGCTGAGTAACCTGTCCAAGCTGTATGCCTGCACAGTGTCAGCTTGTATCAATAGTTGCTCAGCATGCCTCTAAAGCTCATGTGGCTCTCTCTGTGGTAAATGGTGTACTCCTTCTCCATAGCAACCAGTCACCCTTCTTCTGCCTTGTATATACTCAGCACAAGAAACCTTTCAGTTTGTCTGAAACTTTCTAGATAACTCTTCATATGCTGCCCAGAAGTTTCTGATTTATTTCCCTGTGTCATGTTCTTCATTAAATAGATTTACTCAGCAGACATTATTGAGTGCCTGCTGTGTGCCTGGAGTTAAGTGGAGACATTAGACATCTAAGTCCCTTTCCTCTTGGACCTTATATACTAGTTGGGAGTGACAGACAATAAACACAAGTAATTACATATGGTGGTAGGTGCCTTGAGGAAAATAAATGAGTGTACAGTGGGGTTTGCCTTCAAGGAAAGGATGCTGTGTTAGCTAAGAAGGTGCACCAAGATCTAAACAATGCAAAGGAGCCAGCCATGTGGAGATCTAAGAAAGGTGGACTTCAGAGGGAAGACCCAGCTGGTGCAAAGGTCCTGAGGCAGGGTTGAGTATATGTTCTAGGGACAAGGGTGGGCAGTGAAGAGCACTTGAAAAGGGAATGAGCTGTGAGGTGTCAGCAGAAGCCAGATAACAAAAAAAAAAAAAAAAGCTTAAAAGCTTTCTATATCAAGGCCTAACAGTAGAGATCTTTTAATACTGATGGCTACAGCTCCAGAAGGGGCTTCCCAGGAGGTGCCAGGGGTAAGGAATCTGCCTGCAATGCAGGAGACTCAAGAGACGTAGGTTCAATCCCTGTGTTGGGAATATCCTCTGAAATAGGAAATGGCGACCCACTCCAATATTCTTGCCTGGGAAATCCCATGGACAAAGGATCCTGGCGGGCTACGGTCCAGGACCCACACAGTCAAACCTGACTGAGCAGGTTCGTATGCAGCCCCGGCAGGTGGCTTCTGCCTCCTGTAAAATTAAACAAGAAACTGTAGAACTTTTAAGTGTCCTTAAACACTAGCGTTCCATTCACTGTAGACTGCACCATATTTAAGCAGTTGCCACTTTTATTTGCTCAAGGTAATTTTGTTACTCCCAGTTGACTAAACTGCTTATCTTCATGGATCAGATGCCAAGATAAGCTCTAAGCTATCACAGTGTTATACCAATGCTGTCCATGGGAATGGCCCTAAATGCCATTAGTTAAAAAGATCAAAAATAAGCTGAGTCATTTCTCAAGTCTCTAGATCTTCAGCAGAGAATACTAAGAACAAAGTAATTAAGGAGGACAGGCTGGGATGGACAGAGCTCTGATAGCCAATTCTCAGAAATTGCTTCTGTCTCTAGAACTGCCTTCCCCACTTGAATTCTGAAAAACTTTCGAGAGCCAGGTGAGAAAAGGGTGGTGTTATAGGAGAGACCACTGGATATATGCCAGGTAAGGCTTTGAATTCTACTTTTAGAATTCCATTTACTGCCTGAAAACTTTGCTGTGCCCTACCCCCATGCTTTTGAAATGACAAGAAAAATCAGAAACATAATTATGATGATTATTGTTGCTAATAATAGTAATAAACTCCTGAAATTCATTGGGACTTACTAAGTGTGAAGCACTGTCATAAGTAAATTCCTGTAAAACTGAGACAAGCTGGAACCTGGGGCCTGGGACCCTTTGCTGCAGTGCTTGCACCTGGATAGATATCTCCTCCAGCAGCAAAATATTAATACAAAGAAACTATAAGGGACTAAAAATAACTGTGTGCCTGTGCAGTTGGGAAAAATTATGGAAAATAAGATACAGAAAGACCAACTGCCACTTATGAAAGAGCTAGGAGCTAAAGCAGGGGACTGCTACTCTTGCCTGGAAAATCCCATGGACGGAGGAGCCTGGTAGGCTGTAGTCCATGGGGTCGCGAAGAGTCGGACACAACTGAGCGACTTCACTTTCACTTTTCACTTTCATGCATTGGAGAAGGAAATGGCAACCCACTCCAGGGTTCTTGCCTGGAGAATCCCAGGGACGGGGGAGCCTGGTGGGCTGCCGTCTATGGGGTCACACAGAGTCGGACACGACTGAAGCGACTTAGCAGCAGCAGCAGCAGCAGCAGCATGCTTCCTGCACATAACACCATCAAAGCAGTAGGCAAACTAGTTAAGCCACTCCTCCAGCCCAACTCGTGGGCACACCCCTACCCTCTCCATATTTAAAGAGCTAGTTCACCACCACCGACCCTCACCATACCCCCAGGTGAGCAAGGGAGTAAGGAAACCTGTTGCTTGTTCTTCCTCCCCTCTGCTGCAGCAGGGACTCCAATAAAGCCTTGTCTGAATTTTTTGTCCAGCCTCTTATCAGTTCCTATTGATTAAGGAGCCCACTAAAACCTGGTCGGTAACAAAGTTGCGTATTATTACTATCTGTTTTGGCCAGTGAGGCTCAGAGGGCTAAAGAACTTGGCTCAAGGTCACACTGCTAGACATTTGTAGAGCCTGGGTTTATATATTGGTTCTAGATAGATAGTGAAGTCGCTCAGTTGTGTCCGACTCTTTGCGACCCCATGGACTGTAGCCCAGCAGGCTCCTCTGTCCATGGGATTCTCCAGGCAAGAATACTGGAGTGGGTTGCCGTTTCCTTTTCCAGGAGATCTTCCCTACCTGACTCCAAAGTCCAGGATTTTAACTGTTACACACATTTTATACATGAGTTCACAAAAATTNTCCGACTCTTTGCGACCCCATGGACTGTAGCCCAGCAGGCTCCTCTGTCCATGGGATTCTCCAGGCAAGAATACTGGAGTGGGTTGCCGTTTCCTTTTCCAGGAGATCTTCCCTACCTGACTCCAAAGTCCAGGATTTTAACTGTTACACACATTTTATACATGAGTTCACAAAAATTAGTGTATGTCCCAACTATTTTATTTTAGAAAAAAAAAAAAAAGTGCTTCTGGGATTTAAACTATAGCTCTTCAGAGTCTTAATCGATTAGGAGTTCTGTGTTTCTTCAGATATCCCCAAATCTCCTGGTTTTAATTCCTGATTTGCTCATATACCTTGAATGAGCATCAGTTCACCTTGAAGGATCATTAGTTTAAGCAGGTACCTGAATGCTGGGATTCTGAGTTTCACCTAAAACTTGAGCCTTCCCAGATTTAGGATCATTATTGGAATAAGCCAGATTTTTCCAAACCTAATCAAAATACCCCTTTGTTTCCAGTGATTTCAATGCTTAGCTATTGTTGCTATTCCTTTCATCTTTATTTATAGAACAAACAGAAGGTTTTAGATTACTGTATTTAGAAATGCCATCTGGTAGGCAACTATTGAAAAAAAAATGTTTTGTTCCTTTCATGTAACTTTGTTTTGTAACTTTCATGGTCTTTTCATCCATTACTTTGAAATGTAATTAAGTTTCAGGATGGTTGTTTGCTTCTTTTTATGGTGGATCTTTTGCCCTTTTGAACTTGAGGGAAGAGTTATCCTTGGGAGATTTTTGTTCACTCTTTTACTCTTTGTGTATCTCTTCTTTTCATTGTTACTCATTTCCTCTCAGCTAGTCTATATGCCATTTACTGATCCCTTTTGGTAACTTCATTGTTTAAACTCAGAAGAATAGGTAAATAAAAGCAAAAACAAAGTAAAAAAAAAAAAAAACAATAACCAACCCTCCCTTTTTGCAGGGTTTTAAGCCCCATTTGGATCTAAAGATATAAATGGTAGTGTTGGAATTTAGTTTGCTGCTATAGATTTAGAAATCCTTAAGGACATATTTATTAGTTATTTTTTAAAAAGATTGAAATATTAGCCATTTGGAGTGGTATATTTGGTACTTTCAAATGATCACAGTTAAATGGAATCACTTTAGTCATGAAGACAAGACAGTTTTTATATTTGCTTTCATCATTCTAGAGCATCAAATCTTACCTTCTCCATTGGTTGGTTTTTATCTGTTGCATTATTCCAAGGGACAGAGAAACACACACACACACATATAACTGATACATAGTGGATAGAATGTCTCAGCATTAGGTAACTTTGTAAATTTTGTAAGTTAGCAAAGTAAATGTTCTATGAAAGATAAACTAGACAATACTTAAAGGTCCTGAATTCTTATTAAACAATAAAACTGAACTTTTTAGAAATGAATGGCTATATGAGATTATAAACTTTAGTAAAATTATCTTCTCAATTCTAGGGACCTTAAATTTTTTCAGTTCAGTGCTTTTGGATTCAGATGTGAGGAGTCCTCCTACTTTACCCCACTATTCCTACTAGATATACATGGCATATATACATGGGGTCTTTGCAGACCAGGAGGTCAGCAGGGGCATTGTCTGCTAGGCTGAGGCAGCATGGTGGGGATGATACATGACTTACTCAAATGTGGACCAAATACAGTCCTGGAGTATGCGCACTTATCACTCCTGCTATATTATTGACAGTCAGAGTGATTCACGTCAAACAGTCTCCAGGCCTTGGGTGAGGACAGTGGAAGTTTCTGCCTCAGACATAGGCTGGGTGTCAGTCTATGTGACTGGACACTGGAACAGTGTTCTTTGTATTACCATATGACTCTTTAGGAAAGGGATCGTCTGTCTCCCTCTTGAACAATTTTTCCGTGATGAGTTTCCATATTTCTAAGCTACTTTCTGGAGACACCTCCTAGTCAACTTCGTCTAAGTCCTTATACTCCTCTTGGGAATCCCTCTATTGATCTTTATAATATCTGTGGACTCTCCCATCCATTCTTCACTCTTGCATGACAGATCTTGATGGCTCTTCAATTTCAGAGAAAGAGTCATTAGCAATGCCTAACCAGATCCTACTCCCTTGAGGGAGGGGAAGGCTCAGTCTTCAGACTGTCCCATTGGGTGGTGGGGAGATGATGCATGCCATACATGTATATTAAAAAAAAAAAAGGAAAGTAAAAAGAACAATTTCCCTATTAATACAGTCTGAATGTTTATATACTGCCACGTTCATTTAAGAACAGATGAAATATAGATGTAATCATAATAGCATGCAATGAGCAGAGTATTGAAGTGATATTCCAACTTCAGGAGTAACAAGCTATGTAACATTATACAGGCCATTTAGTCTCTTTGGACCAGTTTTTCCAACTGTGAAATCAAGGAGTAGGGCTTGGTAAGCTCTCAAATTCTGTGATTCTACGATCATGAAGGAATTTAAATTTGTGACACATGCCACTTCTATAAATATATTTAATTATGCTTTTAATATTATGGCTCAAAACTCTATTATAGTGCACACACTTGTGTTTAGTAGTATCAGAAATATCAGCAAATATAATTTTCCTTTTTCCTTGTATGGCTGATTTTAGTACCTTTAGTCTCTATGTTCTTCCTGATGGTTTCTAAAAACCAGGAAAAAGAGGGTTTAAAGGATCTTAAAAAAAAAAAAATCAGATCATACCAATCCATCTTTGTAATTTATAAAGTAACTGTAATTTATTCTGAAGTGAACTACTTTCTAGTTATCTATCTATCTCTATCATTGATCAATGGAAAACATTTATATAAAAGTATGACAATGGATTTTCTATTGTCATATCTATATTTTATTAGAATATGCAGAAACTGTAAAATCCTCTTCATATTCTAAAGGCAAATACCATTCTTTTGTCTAATTATACTTTCAGAGAATTTTTTAACAAAATGCTGGCAAAATGTGAGCCTTTAAGGGAAAATTTTTCTTTGTATAGGTTAAAAATGGATACCAGTAAATATATTAAAAATAACTGAAAGCAGGGTCTTGAAGATAGTTGTACTCCTATGTTTATAGTAGTACTATTCAAAATGGTCAAGAGATGGAAGCAGCTCAAATGTCCATTAAGAGCTGAGCGAAGACAAAGTAATGTATGTAACACAATGGAATATTATTCAGCCTTAAAAAGGAAAGAATGTTACATGCTACAACATGAGAGAACCTTGAGGACATTACTGTGAGTGTACACGGGGACACATACTCTATGATTTTACATATGAAGTACCTAGAGTGATCAAATTCATAGAAACAGAAATTAGAATGATGGTTACCAGGGGCCAGAACAAGTGAGAAAAGAAGCGTTGCTGTTTAATATGTGTGTGCTGTGCTGTGCTAAGTCGCTTCAGTCATGTCCGACTCTTTGTGACCCCATGGACAGTAGCCCGCCAGGCTTCTCTGACCATGAAATTCTCCAGGCAAGATTACTGGTGTGGGGTGCCATTTCCTTCTCCAAGGGATCTTCCCAACTCAGGGATGGAACTTGCAGTTCTTATGTCTCTGCATTGGCAGGCAGGTTCTTTATCAGTAGTGCCACCTGGGAACCCTTAATGTGTATGTGAAGTCACTCAGTCGTGTCCAACTCTTTGTGACCCCATGGACGGTAGCCCACCAGGCTCCTCCATCCATAGAATTTTCCAGGCAAGAGTACTGGAGTGAGTTGCCATTTTCTTCTCCAGGGGATCTTCCCAACCCAGGGATTGAACCTGGGTCTTCCGCGTTGCAGGCAGATACTTTACCATCTGAGCTACCAGGGAATNCCATCCATAGAATTTTCCAGGCAAGAGTACTGGAGTGAGTTGCCATTTTCTTCTCCAGGGGATCTTCCCAACCCAGGGATTGAACCTGGGTCTTCCGCGTTGCAGGCAGATACTTTACCATCTGAGCTACCAGGGAATCACATTTAAAAGATGAGAAAGCTCTGGAGATTTATTTCACAGCAATGTGACTATACTTAGCACTTCTGAACTGTACACTTAAAAATGGTTAAGAGGGTAAATTTTATGTTGTGTGCTACTGTCATTATTTAGGTAAATAGATGCAAGGGACAAAACAGGAGCTTAAGGCAGTGATTACTCAGAAAGTTAATTTGGCACTCATTACGTATTTTCATTTGTATTCATTTTGTTTCATTTGCCTTCACAGAGTTTAAGAGAATATAAGAATATATGTAAAAAGATACATTTTTATTAAACAGTGTTGAAAATCTACAAACCCACACACAATTTCAGCTAATTTAGACCAAACTGTCAGTGTTGTGTGGTGAAAGCTGCATTTGGTTTGAGGTACAAAACCTAAATTTAAATACTTTTCCTCTCAGCCCGGTTACCTTCTAACCCATAATTTCCTTAGGTGCAAGACCTGTTTTACTTGCATCTTCCTGAGATGCCTAGAATGGAATCCTAAATATTACTCATTGGAATTGAATTATACTTTTAATTGAGTTATATTTTGAAGAAAAGGTATGAAAGAAGGGTAAAAGTCTACAACCCAGTAGAAATATACCTGACATTGGTCACGTTGGCAGTAGCCAGGAAGAGCCAGAAATGTGGACAACCAGACAAAGCCAAAACCAGGATCACACTATTAAGACTGCTTTCCAGCTTCACTTGGAAAGCAGAACTTTTTGAAAAATCACAAAATGCCTTGTCAAGAAATTCTGTGGTGGGAATAAAGCAAACCTAGGATATGAACCTGAGTGAAAAGAAGAACTAGGTCATAAGGACAAGGGAAGGAATGAGCCATAATCCAGGAAGGGTGGTTGCTTAAAATGTGGCATATGTGATTGGAGCACACAGGTCAACCAGCCTGTGAAGACAGGATGTGGTCCTGTGACAAGGTTGTTAAATTGATGGTCATATTGGAGAGGGGATGGTCATGGTCTCTTTTAAGAGATTGTGATTCAGCTTAAAGTTATGGGCCACCTCAAGTAAAAGGGAGACACACACACCCCAGTGCATTTTGGGGGTTTTCTGAATCCACCAAATGACTCCCTAGAAAAGTGTGGACCTCAGGTGCTCCATGCTCTTCTGTGTTTAATTATGAGATTAGTGTTGATAGTATCAATCCTGTTCCCAACAAGCAGGGCTTATGAGAAGCCTCTGCTTAAATCCTCAGCTAAACCTTAGCGCTGCCTACCTTGTGCTAGCTACCATATTATCCAGCTTCATTGGTAGGAGAAACATGATTAACCTCTATAGAGATTGTCTCCAGAATTTTTTTCATTATATGTACTCTATCACTAAAAAGATTTTAGCATATCTCTTATATTTATGTATGTTATATAATGTATTATTTAGTAATTCATTATATGAATATGCAACATAAATAAAAGTAGAAATCTGAAAGCTGGGGATAAAAATAAGATATAAACAAATTTTAATATCTTCTTTCTGCAATCCAAAGGACTATCCTGTAAACTATTAAGATCAAGTTACCCTATTTAGAAAACTCTTTTTCTGGAAGATGATACTTGCATATCTGAGCATGGCAAGAACAAGGAAATGAGGTCATTTTTATGGGAATGCTTCATTTTAAGAAAGCATGATATACATCTCCAAGTCTATATATATCAGACAAATTAAATATGATATAATTTATATTTCAATGAGTGTCTATTTCTTTGAGCTTTTGGAAGACACATTGGGTTTTTTCCATCTTTCTATTCCCAGTGCCTCGATAGTAAAAAGATTCCACAGTTCTTTCTTTCAAAGGTGCTTTTACATCTAATATAAAGTTTGCTTTTACAAAAGCAGTTTTCAAAACACTCTTCAGGAACACCCTCTATTTATTTCCCTGTTGATTCCTGGAGACAACCAGTCTGTCTTACTCTTTTCATCGTGTTGAACAGCAAGAGTTCTCCCAATGTGCTGTGCCCACTCTGGGCCCCTTTCCCTTTTCACCTTCTGATCTCTCAGCCAGGGATATCTCTCCCCTCCTTTACTTGCTCATTCATTCTTCAAATCTCAACTCTATCTTCTCTTCCTTTGTCTGATCGTTATGGAGCCCAAATGCCCCACCTACCTGCTCCTCTGGTACTCCAAACCCCGCATTTGCACATTTGACCATTTACTTTCCTGTCTCCCACTTCCTAGTCCCCCACAATGGCCCTAAAATACCAATAAAAATAAAGATCTTGTCTAGCCTGTTTGCTGTGTGATCACAGGAGCCTTTGAAAGCAGACAAGGAAGGCAAAAGACCCGGTGGAGGGGTGATGCAGGAGGGATGATGCAAACCTTGAGAATGACTTGACTCCCCGTTGCTGGCTTTCGAGCTGGAGGCTGGGGACTGTAAGCCAGAGAATGCAGGCAGCCTCCAGAATGTGAAAATAGTGGACAAGAAACTGGGAAACTCAGTGCTACAACTGCATGGAACTGAACTCTGCCCCACAGCCTAAATGAGCTTCAAAGCAGGTTTATCCTCAGAACCTTGAGAAAACCTTGATGTCTGAATCATAGAGCAAAGAGCCAGCTGAGCCACGCTGTGCCTAGACTTCTGACTTAATAAATGGCTGTAATTTTTAAGTCAGAAAATAAAGAGCTTCCATTTAATGTTGCCACTGTGCTAAAACCTGTGCAATGATTCTCTCACTTGAAGGCAGGCTGCAGTTGTGTATTTGTGTGTGTGTGCGGGGGGGCATGTGCACACGTATCCACACATGTGGAGATAGAACTATTGTTTTAAGTTTTTCTCCCATTCTCCCCATTAAGTTTATATTTACGCAATTATTATAGAATGTGTAATAGACAAAGGATGTTCACAAATATCATTCACTAGAGCTGTGTCATTAGGAAAAGCACAAGAGAGAAATAAGCAATCTACTTAATAATTTCCATTTTTAAAAAAATTGAACACTAGGTTTTGGAACTTTCACTGGCAAAAATCACAACTTCTTGCTTCAATTTGCAACAGTGATGGTCTTTGAAAAACTGTTTATCTGGGTAGTTTATTTCTTTCTTCTAACAATTTGTGTATTCTTCTTACTAGCATGGAAGTCTAAATGGAAAAACATTAATAATATTTTGTTTATGAACACAAGTGGGTTGACTCTAATAAAAATATTGATTCATGTCTTCCTTCTCTGTGAGAAATGCCACCCATAAAGTTAGCTGGCACTTGCTTCTAATAATATAATTTCATGAAAGCCAGAAAAAGTACATACCTTCCACTTGCAAAAGTGTGAATTATTTATTTTTCTTAACAAAAAAATATAAAGCACATCAGTGTTCAACGTTAGCTGAAAACAATTTAGCAGCAAATTTTAACTAGACTATGTAAGACATCAAAAAGGCTTGTCATAACATAGACTGTAAGAATGTATACCCCTTTCTATAGAGCACAAACATAAAACTTTAAATCTAAAAAAGTTTAAAAGATAAGGAATAACCAACTTTCATTGTTCGTTTATTTCCTGTTTTTAAAAAAGATTCACATATGCTATATAGATTTAAATCTTCCTCTTCTCCACAAAAAGTATCCCATTTATGTAGGTTTTTTACATCGTGCAGGTGGAGTTGATAGACAAAAAATTGTGCTTCATGGTTATGAAAATCATCGCATATACTAACAATTCCCATCACTTACCTCTCTAGTTAGAGAACATTTCTGCTCAGTCACATGATTAACATCTGGAAACCACTTGGGGTAATCGCTACCACCAATTTGTCGCTTATTCAGAGAAAACTTGCTAGAATGGGGCTAGAGAAAGTAAATTCCGTGTTTCCTTCAACACACACACAGAGACTCAAATCTCATCATTGTCTTTAAGCCATTCGTTAGACCAGAGAAAAGACTGAGCTATCAATAAATATATTTCTTGTCTTAAACTTCCAGAAAACATAAAAACATACTGCAAATGAAATGTCTTGATTGTTTCAGTTCACACAGGTCATGATTTTTCATTTTGACCCATGGCCCTGGTCATAAACACAAGGTACATGCAGTTTTTCTTATAAGCTATGCATTGTGCAAAGCACCAAGTTTCCCTCATCACATCATTCAGGGGCTTGTTCATTTCTGAGTAAGGAAAAGAAGAAAACCGGGAGTGTGGTATTAAAACATCAGCCAGACTCTTTGTACCTAATGGCAGCCATTTCTTAACTGCGTCCCACTGATCTCCAAGGCATTTTCAATAGGATCAATTCAAGAAGCCTCTCTAGGGATTTCGTTTCAAAGATTCATGTGATCTAAAGAAAGAAAGAAAGAAAAGACACAAGTACTGTAAAGAAACAAGTATTTTTTTCCTCCTTTTCTATAGTGGTCCATGTCACAAGTTAGGAAAAAGGTTTCTCTTTATCTTCAAGGGTTGTGCTAATTATGCCAATAATTTGGGGATCTGAACCTTAAAATGAAGTCCTTTGAAGAGAGAGAGAACTTTAATTTGTGGCTATGGCTGTTGTTCTTTAAGGCTGTCATTGTTTATAATTATTTTCTTTCTTAACCTGTGGTTGACTAAATCCAGTCCTCAAAAGATGTCACCACCTGCCACATGGCTACAGCCCAGGCTGCTCTGCTCAGCTGTCTTTACCTCCTACATTGTTTGAAAAAAGCGCTTTATTTGATCCCTAAGAGGGTTTTTGTCAGGCCTGGCTGTTTTGCTGTTGATTCACTTAAGCTCACTTAAGCCTTTTGGTTATTTTGTGCCTAGTCCAGTGAAGTTGCATTGTGATGGTGCGTCATTTGAACTCAAGTAAGTAGAGGAAAAAAATCTCATACTAAGTGATACAAAATCAGGGATTACTCACATATCCATGTGTTTCATTAATTTAAAATTATCTAGTATTCACCACTTCTCAAAATGAAGTCAGTCTTTTAAATATATATACACACACATATATTATTATAATATATAAATATATAATCTGTCTCTTATACACATCTAGATGTGTATAAGAGACAGGAGTAAGGAAACCTGTTGCTTGTTCTTCCTCCCCTCTGCTGCAGCAGGGACTCCAATAAAGCCTTGTCTGAATTTTTTGTCCAGCCTCTTATCAGTTCCTATTGATTAAGGAGCCCACTAAAACCTGGTCGGTAACAAAGTTGCGTATTATTACTATCTGTTTTGGCCAGTGAGGCTCAGAGGGCTAAAGAACTTGGCTCAAGGTCACACTGCTAGACATTTGTAGAGCCTGGGTTTATATATTGGTTCTAGATAGATAGTGAAGTCGNGTGGCAATGGTTTAGTTGCTGTTTTTTCTTACTCTTGTGACCCCATGGACTGTAGCCTGCCAGGCTCCACTGTCCATGAGATTTCCCAGGCAAAAATACTTGGGTGGGTTGCCATTTCCTTCTCCAGGGGATCTTCCCAACCCAGAGATCGAACCTGTGTTTCTTGCGTCTCCTGCATGGGCAGGTGGATTCTTTCTCACTAGCACCACCTGGGAATAACTTCACCAGAACACCGGCAGGCAGTCATTTTTAGATTATGTCCTATACCTCATCTCCAATTCCAGTGGGTAACCCAGTCCTAACCCATAAAGCTTTCCCAATCTGCCCTCACCTCCATCCTTAAAATCACTACCTAAATTCAAGTAGTTTTTGTCTCTCCCTAGCCTATTCAAAAGGACCTAATGAGTCTCTCCCTATAGCCTCTTTCAATCTACCCAATTAGTGTCCTTTAAGTTATTTCTGTGTTGCCAGAGCTACCATGTTACATATATGACCATGTCACTCCTCTCTTTAGAAAGAAGAATCAACTCTGATCTGAGATGTTTCTAAAAGTTAGCTTGTCCTTTGTGTCTTCCCAAGTTAAAATATGGTCTATGTATAAAGGCTGGTTGGGATGACCAGTGTATAACTTTTGGCTGTGTGGTTTTTACTTAAGAGATTGTTCTTATTTTCTTCTGTTGTTCAAGTTCCAAGTGACGTATGTAAAACCATTTCTTCCTCTTTCCAGATGCAGTTCCCTCTGCTCTAAAACTGGTTTCTCCATGTAACTGGTCACATCTTAGACCCATTTGCCTGCTGTTGCAGTTTCCTTGTACCTCAAGGAAACCATGTTAAATGATGGAATTTGGGTTTCAGTGAGTTCTCTTAAAGATGCCTCCTTTATTTCTATAGAATAATCTTTTCACTTGGCATAAAAGTTAATGTCACTTTTATAAGTGCTTGCTGAAACTGAAATGTCCAGTGTGCTGGCTTTCCACCTGGAATAAAATTAGAATTAGGATTAAAAGGACTCACTACATTGAAGAAGGCCCTGGATTTTTAAAATTATTTTAGAAGATTTCCTATTGTTATTTTGCATTAAACATGCGCAAACTAAGCTGTGAAGCCAATTAAAGTTGCTTCTGATTTACTCTGACTGCACATAAACATTCTTATTCACTATCAGTGCCAGCTTGAGCATTATCCAAGTCTTAACGCATGAATCTCCCCACTCCAGCCACCACCAATCATAGCTGGGAGAATATGATCATATTTTTCAAGCCTTGTATAGGATTTGTAAAGGCTCTTCTACTCTCTCAGTGTAAAGTATTATTTCATAGAAGACTGAAAGCTTGATTTTGTGTTGATTTTTAAGCCTTTCACACAACATAAATATAAAAAGCTTTATCTGAGTTTACTTGTACTGTCTCACGCAAGATGGATCTTAAAAATGCTTTAAGAATCTCCCCCTTGTTCGTCACGTGTTAGGGTGTGTGTGTGAGAGCAGGAAAAAAAAAAGCCAAGGATTAAGTTTGTTTATCTTAAAATTTTTAGCTTGTCGTCAATCATTTCATTTTAATGTGCTACATCATACTACAGTAATTGTTTTAACCCATTTCCTGCTGACCATACCAAACCTTCTGTGAAATCAGTTTAAAGTTGTTCCTTTTGAAATTTCTCTCCAAAAAACAAGGAAAATATAGATTTGAAGTTATTATAGGAATAATCACAGTAAAATCCAACGATTTAAGTACAGTTTGAACTTATATTTTTCTCTACTGGCTCACAATTTCTAGCATATTTGTCATGCAAGGCACTAGGTTATATATATATTTTGCAGGATATAAAAACACCCAGATTAAATGGGTCAATGAGTTCATTAACTAGTTAACTAACTTCCTACCTTACTTTTTCTCTATTTACATAGCTGTTTATATTTGTTTAGGGGAGCCAAACATGATATCCTGAAAATCATTCTCATAAGCTATTTACTCCACATAATAGAAGTTTTGTGATACAAAATCACACAATTATAATATTCTTTAAAAAAAAAACACACACAACCCTTCCCCCATCTAAAAGAAAAGTTATAAATTTAGGCCAATATAAACTTGTCAGAGTTCTCGCTCTCAATTTCACACCAGGGCGTGGTGCTGCACAGCTGGGGAGCTGAGCTAATAAGTGTTGAAAAATGAAAAATGCTGCTTTATGGCATAACATAAACTGGCAAAAAGAATACTTTTACCTCCACCCCATTTTTGACAAACAAATGGCAAAATGTAGATGCCGTAAGAATGAAATTTTATGGTATTAGGCCCCTGGGACAAACAGAACAGTCTTGTGGGATTTTCGTTTTATTGAATACTATATGTAATAAGAAGTGCATAACATTTATAAAATCTAATCACTTTTGTTCCATTTTTGAACCCCAAAGGGGTCATTTTTAGGAAAGCTGTTGGAAACGCTGAATAATGATCTATTTATCCAGTAGTGAAACAGGATTATCCCTTTTACAAGGAGGCTGAGTTTTTCCTAACAATGTAAATGCTATAATATGAATGCACACATTGAGGTTTTTGAGGAACACCAGGTACAACAAACACTTATCAAATACCTATAATGACATTCAGAAAGTAAGGCTGAGTCCTCTTAGGTAATTTACATTCAATACTGAAATCAGGACGCAACTGGTCTTCTTGGGTTGATTTTGTTTCCTGTCTGATGGCCATTCACTCATTCTCACTCATCAGCCATTCCTTCAGCACTCAGTCTGCAAACACGTAGTGCAGGCTTGCCATGTCCAAGTGCGTAAGCCTGCTTGAATGTCTAAAGTCACAAGAATGACATCATTAAAGCAAGATGACCCAAATTTATCATGGAGGAGAAATCCCTTTATGCAGGGGCTAGGAACCCATCTGACAGAGCCAGAACAAGGTTAGCAAGGAAAGAGCCAAGACCATGTGCAGTCAGAGTACATTCCATCCGCATAGAGAAACTCTGGACTTCACTGAAGGGAGGCGACAGAGTAACTCAGGACCCTCCTCTAAGGCTTCTAGATATTGCTGGGGTCCAGTAGCTGGGAATTCCCAATTACATTTAAATAACTATGATTATCTATTTTATACATACCTTCCCTGATTTTCCATAGCTAGAAATATAATGTCTCTCCTCTAAACTTGCTAAAATTGTATCTGAAACCTTCTTAAAGAAGTTACTAGTATTTACCTTATATTATAGATATGTATACTTCTTGTCTCCCTACAAAATGTAAACTCCTAAGGGTAGGACTAAAGTTTGATATATCCTTTAGTCACCCACAGTATTTAGCACAGTGCATTCTGAATATTCTATCATTTGGTTGAATAAGTATCTTCAATGGAGTCAAGCATACATAATCTCATATAGCATCAGATAATACTACAGTAGTAAATAAAGACAAAAATATAAATACTAATTGAGAAAACTACAAAGCATGACTACTGTTGGGAGAAGTATCATTCAAGCAGTCTAAATCATGTGCTAACTATAAGTAATAGGACAGATGAAGGAAGTCTGACTATAGTTTTTAAAATGTGGAATTATATGAATAAGTCACTGAAAAGTGACTTTCTCCAAATTCCCCAAAGATTTTGAATATAGTTTATAGGACACAACCAAAGACTATAGGTACATGTGCAGTCATATTATCATTTTTATATTTCATAATTTAATAAAATGCATCACTGGAGTATTTCCTCACAAACAAATGCAAATTCTGCAAATGCAGATGATTTCCAGAAATGAACCCATTTCCCCATCACTGTTATTAATCTCAGTGTTAGTTACAAGTTATTAATGAATCTACAATTACATACACTGAAATGGTAAAAACAAGAAGGACTGTAGTCAGTTGTAGTAGGTTCTAACTATTAAGTAAGTGAAGTCGCTCAGTCGTGTCCGGCTCTTGGCGACCCCATGGACTGCAGCCTACCAGGCTCCTCCATCCATGGGATTTTCCAGGCAAGAGTACTGGAGTGGGGTGCCATTGCCTTCTCCCAACTATTAAGTAGGTGGCATTGAAATGTATTTTTTTCTCATCACCCTGCTTAATACTCCAAGCTATAGAGAGGAACCATAAGTTCTTTAAGAATATAGACTTGTCAATTATCTTTGTTTTAGTGCTCGGAATATAACTGGCAACCTACCAGTGCTATTGACATTTTGTCTTCCCTGGTGCCTCAGCCGTAAAGAATCTGCCCACAGTCCAAGAGATGCTAGTTTGCTCTTTGGGTTGGGAAGCCCTGGAGAAGGAACTGGCAACTGTTCCAGTATTCTTACCTAGGAAACTCCATGGACAGAGGAGCCTGGTGGGCTACATACAACCCATGGGGCCATAGAGAGTTGGACACAACTAACCAATTAAACACAGCAATAACAAGCGCATAAAACATAGAAGGACCAAGAGTAAAGATAATGAGTCCCCCTTTGCCCAGGTTATTTGAGGTGTCAGCAGAAGTTGGTGACTATTGGAAATACATGTCTAAAGCTTAGACTGAGGGTGGAAGTAAACTTTGGGAGTCATCAATATCAAGGAATCAGATAAAACCATGGGAGTTGAAGAAATTACTGTTAGAGAAAATTGGTAGTAGGAGGGAAGAGAAACTAGGAAAAAACACTTTTTAAAGACCCATATTAAAAGACTAGGCCAGGGAAGAGAAATCAGTGAAAAGTTCTCAGGAGGAAACATGAAGGTAGAAGGAAATATGGAACAATGTCATGAAAGCAAAGAAGGAAATTATTTTGAGACAGTTATTTAGGTAAACACCTGTGGGTGCTATAGAATGAAAATGAGGCCGTTGGATTTAATAGTTAAGAGGGAGGTGACCAGGAATATTTTTTTTTTCTGTTTTATTGTGATATAGTTGACATATAGCACCATATAAGTTTAGGGTATACAGCATAATGACCTAACTTACATGAATTGTAAAATAATTTCACAATAAGTTTAGTTAACATACATCATCTCATATAGATACAAAATGTTTTTCCCTTATGGTAAGAACTTTTAGGATTTACTCTCAGCAACTTTTAAATATACTCCACAGCAGTGTCAACTATAGTCATCATGTTGTATGTTACATCCCCAGCACTTATTCACAACTCAAAGTTGGTACCTTTTTGACCACCTTCACTCAGTTCCTTCACTGCTCATAACTCTGGTAACCACAAGTCTAGTCTTTGTTTCTGTGTGTTTGTTTTTAGATTCCACACATAAGTGAGATAATACAGTGTTGGTCTTTATCTATCTGACTTACTTCACTTCATATCATGTCTTGAAGGTCCATCCATGTTGTCACAAATGGCAGGCTTTCCTTCCTTTCAGTGGTTGAATAGTATTCTAATGTTCACTTATACATTTTGGAGAGCATTTTCCATGAAGCAGTGAGGCTAGGCATCAGGTTGCTCAGATTGGGAATCTGGACGGGAAAAGTGAACACAGCCAGTGTAGTCTTTAAAAAGTTTACTTGTCACACCCAGAAGGAGACAAAGCTTTAAAAAAGGGTATTTGAAAATATGGGGGTGGTTTGAGCATATTATGCAAGTTGACAAGAGGTGCCAGGAGAGGGACAACAATGGCTTGGACAAGAACTCAAAGAAGATGGAAGAGGAAGGGAACAAGAGCCTCACAGAGTAGGAATGCTGTTCCCTGTAAGACTGGAAAGGAGCATAGGCACATCGGAGCATGGGGATCGTGAAACTGCACATGACTGTACCTTGTAATGGCCATTTTCTAAGAATGAAAAGAATAGGACTTAAGAAAATCTGTAAAGGAAAGGAAAAGACAGCTGTATAAGAATGGGGAAGAATTACTGAGTAGTCATAAATGCATATAGAAAATGTAAAGGAGCTGATATACATTGTCATCAAATTTGTACCCGTAGCTACTGAAAAGAAACCGAAGAAATGCAATGATTTATTAATCTTGTGTTGGAGTTGGCAAGGCAGAGGGTCAAGGGGAGATGGGACTATAGATTGAACTGATGAGACTGTCATATTGTATAAGGTAAGTAGGGACAGCATCATGCTGAGAAAGAGCAGGTAGACTGGGAAGATAATGAGAGGATAAAGCCCACAGATCCCAGCAAGGTCTCTAAGCCAGTTTAGTGAGAATGAGGGACAGAGAAAGGTGGAAGGACAGGCAGTTACATATAATTAAGGACTTTGAGAGTTAATTATTTCAGAGGTGGAATATTATTATGTGGAGTAAAGTAGTGTGAGAAGACTCCCTGAGGAAGTAAAGACTGAGCAGGATCCGTAAGAATGAGTAGAGGTTTTTGTTTGTTTGTTTGTTTGTTTGACACAACAGTGGGGAAGAGGGAGGACATTCTGTGCTCAAAGTCCAAGAAAAACTGGGGGCAGGCTGAGAGAGTCATCATGCTTCCCCCACCTAGAAAGGCCCACTGCTGCCCTGGAATTTATAAGAACAAGACAGACGGAGAGATACACTGAATTACATTATAGAAGAGTTTGAAAACCCATTATGGGATTAACACTTTGATCCAGTGGACAGTTGGGAGCCATAACAAAATATTAAGCAAAGAAATGCCATGAAGCGAGTAATTTAGGCACATTTGCCTGGATGGAGGCTGTGGAAGGGATCTCAGAGGGGAGGTGTGTGTGCCCAAGGGTGTCCTTGAGCAGGCTCAGGAGACAGAAGCTGGAACCATGACATGGAAGGGGTGGCTTCAGTCAAGAAATGAAAGGATTTGGTGACAAACTAGAGGCAGGAACATTCGGAAGAAAGAGTTCAAGTAGTCCTCAAGTTCCTGGGCCAGGACACCAGAAAATAGCCCTACAGCTGAGGGATCTCAGGAAACTGGAAAGGAGGGTGGCGTGGAGATGCAGAGAAGGGGGTATGTGTACATAGGAGAGTTTTCCATCCAAGAAGACTGCCCCAGTGCTTGTTTGTGCTGTGAAAAAATAAGGTCCTTCTGAAGCCGCTGGATGTCAAAGGCTCATAAACATAGCTATCATCATGTTATTTGCTTTATTAAAGCTGATGTGTGATGGAGCAGTGCCCTGTTGAGAGGTGGCAGTAGCAGGCATCAGCCTGGCATGAAGGAGTCAGAAGTCGGGTGGTTCCTTTCGTCACTTGGAGCAAAGACTTCTGGTGAACAGGCTCTGTTAATGATGGCCGCATTCCAATTAAAAAACCTTTAAGGGAGGATTATATGAAAAAGACTGTTTAATCACACCTTGAGTTTTTTCAGTTACAGCTGCACACGGATAGTGAGCACCATGCTGGGAGCACTACTTTTGATTGAAAAGCATAAAATTTTTACAGGGTTTTTTTTTTTCCTACTAAGTTAACATTTGAGGGTCTCTTCTGTGTTACACTTTGGGTAATAATCTGGGACAAAATAGTCAAAAATGCATAAATGAGCCCAGTTAAAAATATGTTTTAAAATATCATCTTTGATGGTCCCTTGTTATTTAGGTTGTGGAAAAATGTGGATTAATGAATATTTTAAATAAACTTTACCGTAAGTGCAAAACTGGGCTAGATAGATCAGTGGTAACTGAGAGTAATGAAAATATTTCTGGAAATGGTTGTTTAATGGCAGAAATATGACAGTATTTTATTATATTTTTGAAATTCATTTTTTCTAATATATTTCCTTTAAGTTCTTTTTTAAAAAAAAAATAGACTGTGTCTTTTAATAACATGCTGTTTTATAATTACAGGGAAGTATGCTACACAAGGGAAAAAAGTCCCTCAACTCTTAACTAGATTTTTTTCTCATTATTGAACCATCAAGAATGAAAATAAATGTTGCCCAGTAATGACTTCTGTTTTTTCCACGTGGAATGTGATTAGTAGAATTTTCTCCCCATATAGAGTACAATTTATAAAAATTTTAATTTAGTTCTAGATTTAGAATGTGATTCTTCAGTAAATTCTAAACCCATTGAAACACCTTTTCTAATTCTTTATGGAATAAGCAGTGAGTGGTGGATTAGTTCTCTAGGGCTATTCTAAGAAATTATCATAAACTGAATTGCATAAGAAGACTCAAGCTTATTCCCTCACAGTTCAGAAGGCCTGAAGTCTGACGCTAAAGTATTGGTAGGGTCACCCTCACTCCTAAGACTCTCGGGAGTCATTCTTTCTTGATTCTTCCAGCATCTGGTAGCTCCTACCATCCTGGCCTTCATTTCTGTTTCTTTGTCTCTGGGTCTGAATCTCCCTTTCCTCAGTTATTGGATTCCAAAATCTAGGATTTTATCTCAAGACCTTTAACTAGTTATATCTGTAAGACCCTTTTTCCAAATAAACTAATATTCTGAAGTTTTGGATAGACATTAATTTGGGGGGGTAATAGTCAACCCATGATAAGTGGTAATAGCCATGTCTCAGGCTTGCATTATTTCACGTCTTAAAAGTGGTCAGCCAGACCACCTGTAGTGGGGAGGGCCTGCCGGGATGAGTGGCCAAAGATGTGGAGGCCTCAGGATATAGCGTGGGAAATGATCTGGCAGTCAAGCCATCCTTTGGGCCTTGAACGTTCCTTGATGGAATTTGGATGGGCTGCAGCAAGATCCTTGGCCTTGTGAAAGTCTTCCAAGGTCTCCTCACTCTTCCCTACATGGGCACATAGTCAGCAACTTCTGCTCTGATGTCTAAACCTAATTCACGACATACTGGGTTAGACCAAGAAGAAAATAATGGAGCAGACCAGTCTAGCTATCTAGGCAAGGCTATCATTTCTTTCTTAACAAATATTGCTAGTAGAATCTTGCGTGCGTAGTCGATTAATTGTGTCCAACTCTTTGCAATTCTTTGGACTGTAGTCCACCAGGCTCCTCTCTTTATGGAATTTTTCAGGCAAGAATACTGGAGTGGGTTGCTATTGCCTCCTCCAGGGGGTCTTCCTGACCCAGGGATCAAGCCTGCATCTCCTGTGTTTCCTGCATTGCAGGCAGATTCTTTACCTGCTGAGCCATCAGGTAGCCTCTTAACACTTGTGTGAAATGTGTTTTCTCTTTGAGACTCACAGGTCACTGAGGTAGGTGGCTGAAGCAGGAGACACAGACTTGTGAAAGACCATGTTGCTCAAGTGAGTTCAGCAAGTGTTTTATTAAGCATGTGTTTGGCTCTAGGCTCTGGCTAGGATGCCCCAAAGTAGAATAGTGCAGGTTTGCTGGCCACTGGTCCAGTGCTGTACGTTATATCGAACATGCTGTGCATTAGTGGCCATGAAGTAGAGATTCTGGGCCTGGAATCTCAGTTCCTCCACTTACCTCTCTGAGCCTCAGATATTATACATGCAGAATGAGAAGAAAAAGAACTCCTTCACAGACTTGTGGCAAAAAGTCCATCAGTTTATATGAGTAAAGTATTTAGAACAGTGCCTGACACATAGTGTTTAATAATGTTCAGTTACTCTTAGTACTCTATGCAAGGCACTTAAATTGAACAAGTGTTTATATAATCCTCAACTTCAGGGAGATTATTGTTATTAATACAAACATACTTACATGGTACTTATAGCTTGGTAGAGTCTTCTTCCAATTCTTTCAAAATCCCTTCAATTTAGTTGATATAGGCTAGAAAAATGGACTTGCATAAAGTTAGGTGACTTGTTTAGTACAGCAAGTTAATGGCAGAGGTGTGCACTCAAATCTATATGACCTATTGGCCACATCTTAAATATTAAAAAGAGGGGAAAAATGTTGGTGGATGTTCAATAACTCTATTGCAGGCTTCAGTGATATGGAAAATTGAACTGAGAGGCATCCTGTGGAATGGAAAATATACTGGTTTAAAAGTCAGAAAACTTGCATTTTAGCCTCTTCTCTGCCATTTGAGCCTGAAAATGATGTTCATGCTTTTGCAAAGTATCCTGACTATTCATGAGATAAATTCTCACCCCTCAAGTCCATGTAATGTATTTCAAGTAGTAGAGCTTTGAGTTGTAATGGCAAATCCCTTTTTTATTTGCTTAGTTTGTATTTCCTGGAAAATGACAGAGTCTAGCTCATGAAGCAAATGTGTTTGTATAACATGTTGGTTGCCATGCATTCTGGAGATGATCCCATGCACTGCTGTTGATGCAACAAGGAGGAGGCTTTTAAGTATTGGTGCTATGAAAATGTAATGCAGCTGGACTTAGACAGGTACCTGAACCAGACAACCCATCATATTTATTTTGCTGTTAAACACTTCAAACAAATTCATTTGAAGGGCTTTAACCTTTCTTGATAGTGAATAACTCACATTTCATTTTATATATGTGATGATATTCCTGCTGAAAGCTACTTTTTTTGCATATATTTTGAGAGCTCTTTTGTCAATTTTATGTTTAGGATTTGCTTTGAAAAGTTATCCTATCTTGTTGAGGGAGAGAAAAATCATTTTATTCTTTTCTTAACCTTATCATGGAATTTTAATCAATGTTCAAGGTGATCCCTCAGAAGAATGATCTACTTTGTTTTTTTCCTGAATTTGTTCACCAGATCTAGTGACTAGGATCTGTCTTATTCCCATGACTCTTTGCCATATAACATACGCTTCCGGATGACCTGCAGGAAATTCTCCCAGGAGAGACTAGCATTATGCCCAGCATGTAGTGGGCATTCAGAATGTGCTTGATAAACACTTGACGTGTGTGTCCATCTCACTAACACAGATAGTTCTAAGTCTTAGCTTCCTTTTAAACTAACGTGTTCCCCTTACTACTAAGATCGTGTTTCCCATGTCTTTTGGGGAACAAGCAGGGCATTAGGAAGCTGTCTCAGAAAGCCATATCTAACATTATATTCCTCTTTTTGATGACAACTTGGTGCCACAACTAGCTCTGTCTTGTCTTAATCTGTGAAGAAAGTGAATGGACCGCATCCTTCCTCTTCTGAAAGGACTGACACATAAAGTAGGGCTTCCCTGCAGCTCAAATGGTAAAGAATCTGCCTGCAGTACAGGAGACCTGGGTTCAACCCCTGGTTCAGGAAGATCCTCTGGAGAAGGGAATGGCAATCCACTCCAGTATTCTTTCCTGGAGAAACCCATGGATCTTAGCAGGCTATAGTCTATCCTTCCTCTTCCGAAAGGACTGACACATAAAGTAGGGCTTCCCTGCAGCTCAAATGGTAAAGAATCTGCCTGCAGTACAGGAGACCTGGGTTCAACCCCTGGTTCAGGAAGATCCTCTGGAGAAGGGAATGGCAATCCACTCCAGTATTCTTTCCTGGAGAAACCCATGGATCTTAGCAGGCTATAGTCTGTGGGGTTGCAACGAGTCAGACATGACTCAGTGACTAGCACACACAAATGTAAAGTGCTTGTCATCACCTACTCTGACTGTACAATTATTCTAAACCTAAGGGAGTGACTTTTCCCAATCCCAAGGAAACCAGATTCTCTAAGACAATGACTTAGGCTGGTGAGAATGACTTGGTCTGGAGTCTGTACTTCCATATTCCTTTGATTCTGAGAAGTCTCATATATCCTGGGCTGGCATCAAGGCATGTAAGAAATTCCTTGCTTCCACTTTCTAGTGTGTCCACAAAGAATATGTTAATTTATGCTCCCTTAAATTTATATTTTTATTTATGCCCTATATGGAATCTTCAGTTCCACTTGGACATCTACTCCATTATCTAAACTCCCTATAGCTCTGAGACTTCCCCCACACTGAGAACGCAAGTCTCCGGGGTGACAGCTCATACTAAGATCAAGCAGAGCCACCAGCTCCAGGAATGCCGTCTGTGGCTGGGCTGTCGGGGGTTTGCGAGCAGCTAGACTTCCGTCTTGTTATTGTTCAGTGACTAAGTGTGTCCGGCTCTTGCAACTCCATGGACTGTGGTCCGCCAGGCTCCTCTGTGCATGGAGTTTCCCAGGCAAGCATATTGGAGTGGATTGCAGTTTCCTTCTCCAGGGGATCTTCCCAACCCAGGTTTCCTGCGTTGCAGGCAAATTCTTTACCCATTGTGCCACCAGCTTAGCTTGTAGCTAAGCTACTATTGTTCAGAAAAAGACTATCAAGTTATATCTTCACAATGGCTTTCATAACTGAGAGTCAGAGACACACAGCATTCATATTTTCTCAGTTAGAACTCTTCTTTTTATGGCAATACAATCATCTCTTTCTCTGAACTCCTTAGAACCTTGTTCTTTATCGCTTGTTCTTGTCAAGCCGTTTAGCCTAGTGGCTAAGTGTGCAGACTTTAGAACCACGTTGCCTGGGTTTGAACCCAAGCTCTACCATTTACTGATTGTGTGGCCATAGGGGAAATTACTTATTTGTTTAGGTGTATCAGTTTTCTTATCTGTAAAATGGACCTAATAAGAATACCTAATCAATAGGAACTAACAGGAGTAAATAAAGAAATAAAGAAATCTATATAAAACATACTTAAAACAAAACCTGGCATTTTTTCAAGTACTCAATACATTGTAGTCATTATTAGTCATGGTCCCCCTATCCCTTACCTCTGCAAAAAGATCCCTACTGTCAAATTATGACAAATATGCAGTCTTGGGATTCTAAACAAAACAAACTAAGAAGCAAAAGGAAAGGTTAGGTCTCAAGAAATTTCAAAATAGAAACTATCCTTCATGCTCCTGATAGTTACCAGAAATTGAAAAGAGCGAGGAATTGACGTTCCTCTTGGGCAGTGGTTCTCAAACTTTGCATGCCCAGAATCTCTTGGTGAGCTTAATACCTCTGCAAAAAGATCCCTACTGTCAAATTATGACAAATATGCAGTCTTGGGATTCTAAACAAAACAAACTAAGAAGCAAAAGGAAAGGTTAGGTCTCAAGAAATTTCAAAATAGAAACTATCCTTCATGCTCCTGATAGTTACCAGAAATTGAAAAGAGCGAGGAATTGACGTTCCTCTTGGGCAGTGGTTCTCAAACTTTGCATGCCCAGAATCTCTTGGTGAGCTTATGAAAATATGGGAGATTCAATAGGTTTGAAGTGGAACCCAATACAGTGTGTTTAAACAAAGCCTCAAAAGAGTGAATGATGTAAAGTGAAAGTGAAAGTGAAGTTGCTTAGTCGTGTCTGACTCTTTGCGACCCCACGGACTGTAGCCTACCAGGCTTCTCCATCCATGGGATTTTCCAGGCAATAGTATTGGAGCGGATTGCTATTTCCTTCACCAGCGGATCTTCCCAACCCAGGGATCAAACCCAGGTCTCCCGCATTGTAGACAGATGCTTTACCATCTGATCCACCAGGGAAGTCTCTACCAATCGCATTTTGGAAAACTCTTCTTGATTTTGGTGAGTTACTACCACCTTTCTCTCTCATGTACCTTCATTCATTCAATATATGTTTTGAGCACTTGCTCTGTGAAAAAAAAATCATGCTTGGTGCTTTGAGGGATCCAAGATGAGTTAAAAACTACTTCTGTTTTTTTTTTCAAGAAACCAAAACTATATTAAGGAAAGTATGTCCCGTAAAGATTTTTTAATTTTGAAAGGAAATATTAATAAAAATACTCTATATTGTTTGCAGCTGAGCAGTGTAGTTAGCTGGTTGAACTTGTTAGTTGGATGAACATAAAAACTGACTCTCTAAAGTCCAAAGGGACACATCCAAGAATCTTAATTTAAGAATATGAATCATAATATATTAAGAAAATGGGCCTTGAATAAACCATACAACCCAGGAAGTTCTCTATGGTAGAAATATGAAGATATAACTATGGAAGGTTTAGAGGAATACTTACAAAAGCTGACTCTAAATTGTTAATTATTTTCTTTCTTTCTTCAGTTTTGACCTTGAGCCTTTATTTGCTCTCAGTTTGAAGCCACTTTATTTAACTGTGTTTTTAAACTCAAAAACTTCTGAAAAGGAGACACTGCCATGTCCAATGTGTCCCTGTCTAGGAAGTAGCACAAGCTGTTTTGGTACCCTCATTATAAAGATTGCAGCAGAATCGGACACTTTATTAAGCTTTTAAATTTTCTTCTGCTCTTAGATTCCCAGCTCTTTGATGACAGTCTTATTCACCTGTTCAGTGGCAAGTCACTGTGAATTTCAAGTCCCTGGTCCTAATGTGTACAGTGAAGGCATTTTGCCAATAGGGACCACAGGCAGTACCTAATTTAATTTTGGACCTTTAAATGGAAATTCAGAGACCTATGTGAATTGTCCAGGGGAAAGCAGCTGAGTAGTCACAGGTCAGAAACTGTGCCTCAGGTCCAGAATTACCAGCCTGGTATTTGATTTGATTGATTGATTGATAGGCGAAGTATAGTTGCTGTACAATGTTATCACAATCACAGGTGTACAATATAGTGTCACAATTTTTATAGGTTATACTGCATTTATAGTTATTATAAAATATTCACTATATTCTCCATGTTGTATAACATATCCTTGTAGCTTATTATACCTAATAATTTGTACCTTTTACTCCCCTACCCCTAAATTGCCCCTCCTCCTTCCCTCTCCTCACTGGTAACCTTGAGTTTGTTCTCTGTGACTCTGTTTCTTTTTTGTTATATTCACTAGTTTATTGTATTTTTAAGATTACATATATAAGTGATATCTTACAGTATTTATTCTTCTCTGTCAGATAGGATTTATTTTCATAAGTTGGTAGACCCCAAACCTATTTTTGATTTTGCATCGCAGTTAGTAAAACAAAACAAAGGGCATTTGGAGCCTCTTCTTTTAATACCAGTGTATCTGTGAAATGTATACATGTACTATTCAACTAGTATATTCACATTATACACTGTATTTTTAAAAGAACATTTCAGTTCACTTCAGTTCAGTTCAGTCACTCAGTTGTGTCCAACTCTTTGCAACCCCATGAATCGCAGCATGCCAGGACTCCCTGTCCATCATCAACTCCTGGAGTTCACTCAAACTCATGTCCATCGAGTCAGTGATGCCATCCAGCCATCTCATCCAATGTCGTCCCCTTCTCCTGCCCCCAATCCCTCCCAGCATCAGGGTCTTTTCCAATGAGTCAACTCTTTGCATCAGGTCGCCAAAGCATTGGAGTTTCAGCTTCAGCATCAGTCCTTCCAATGAACACCCAGGACTAATCTCCTTTAGGGTGGACTGTTTGGATCTCTTTGCAGTTCAAGGGACTCCTAAGAGTCTTCTCCAACACCACAATTCAAAAGCATCAATTCTTTGGCACTCAGCTTTCTTCACAGTCCAACACTCACACCCATACATGACCAGTGGAAAAACCATAGCCTTGACTAGATGGACCTTTGTTGGCAAAGTAATGTCTCTGCTTTTCATTATGCTATCTAGGTTGGTCATAACTTTCCATCCAAGGAGTAAGCGTCTTTTAATTTCATGGCTGCAATCACCATCTGCAGTGATTTTGGAGCTCCCCAAAATAAAGTCTGACACTGTTTCCACTGTTTCCCCATCTATTTTCCATGAAGTGATGGGACCAGATGCCATGATCTTAGTTTTATGAATGTTGAGCTTCAAGCCAACTTTTTCACTCTCCTCTTTCATCAAGAGGCTTTTTATTTCCTCTTCACTTTTTGCCATAAGGGTGGTGTCATCTGCATATCCGAGGTTATTAATATTTCTCCCGGCCATCTTGATTCCAGCTTGTGCCTCTTCCAGCCCAGCGTTTCTCATGATGTACTCTGCATAGAAGTTAAATAAGCAGGGTGACAATATACAGCCTTGACATACTCCTTTTCCTATTTGGAACCAGTCTGTTGTTCCATGTCCAGTTCTAACTGTTGCTTCCTAACCTGCATATAGGTTTCACAAGGGGCAGGGCAGGTGGTCTGAGATTCCCATCTCTTTCAGAATAAAAGAGGTTAAAAAATAAAATATTTAGAAGTTCTAGGAATTTCTCGCCCTACTTTGGACTTTGATCTTAATAAGGCAGACTTTGATCTTAATAAGGCAGAATGATTTATGTAAATGGTTAAATAAAAAGTTCTTAATGATTATAAATGAAAGGTAACACACTTCCATCCCTAGTGCCTTATTTTCCACAACACCTTGGTCCAGGAATGTTTTATTAAACGAGTGGCTTAGGACCCATTCTGCATGATTTTCTTTCACTGTATTTTTTTCCTGATAAAATTTTTTTCTACTCTTTCATTTGATAAAAGAAAAGCTCAGGACCTTCATTTATGAAACTCAGAAGGTACATTTTATGCTCTGTATTGAAAAGAACACTTTTTTTTTCCCCTGCAAATACCACACATATCTCTTTCATCTCTCTCTAATTCCAGAGAAAGTTGATGAAAGAGAGCTGTTTTTCTCCCTAGGAATTTCCTTCAGATTATTCTTATTTCAGTATGCTAATCCTTTGTTTTTAAGTTTCTTCTACAGAAATTACATATATCTCATAGCCAGAGGACTTTTATTTCTGTTTTTCAATGAGGAGCAGAAGAAAGGAATGCCTCTAGACCAAGATTTTGTCTCCAAAAGAGTCCTTAGATGGAACAGGGAGAAAAGGGGTTTGGTGAAGAAGGACATAGCAGGGGTAGGTGGATGGAAAAGTAGATATCAGTATAAGCAGATTATCTCTAATGTATTACAGAGCCTTAAGGGTTTTTATAAACACAAACCACAGGGAAACTGGGATCTGACAAGCTGTTGGAGGAATGCCCATGAAGAAGGAGGAGGAACGGGAGGTATGGTTGCTAATTTCCTAAACCCAGATGTCAGCCATTTTAATGAGAAAAATAAAATCCCATGTGATGGTAGGCTAAGAGACATACTAGCCAATGGGGGAGCAAAATATCTCTCATTAAATACTCAGACATGGACCTTTAGTGTATGTTTTTCCAAGTTAGTAAAGAAAGGAAATGTATGTGTCCCATGCTTTATCTAATATACTGGGATTAGATGAGAAAAACCAAGGAATTATCAGCTTGATGAAGTCATTAAATAGATAATTTTGTACTTGTTCACTCATATCCTGTAGAGAATCAGGTAAAAATTTGTCTCTCTCTATATAGATAAGCAAACTGTAATAACTGTAGTGGTTGGGTCATGAGAGATTATAAGATTATACTGCTTGATCCTTTTAATTTACTACTGGTAGAGGAAAGCCTTCTTTTCAGACTCTGTGGATGAACAGACTTCCTTGGCCGTTGGAGCCTCATCCTGCGTAAACAAACAGAGCTGATTGGGTGTCAGCTGGTCCCAACTCCAACAAGTTTTGCACCATCAAAGGCTTATAGACTCTAAAATAAAAGTGACAAAAAATAGAGCCAGCTATCAAAATAATTCTTCCCAGCTGCAAGATTTGGAGCGAGGTGCCGTCAAAGGCAAAGTGTGCCTGATCCAGTTAAGAACTCTCTCATTCTTTATGGAATCTGAGTATTAAATGAGGCCCCAAGATTTCTGGGTTCAGGTTCTCATTGTTTACTAAGTAAAGTGAAAGAGCCCACAGAAACTGTTCATGAGGCTTTGTGCTTCAAATCATTCTTACTAAACATGTTGATGAGTTAAGTATAAATGAATCAGAAACATACGGTTCACATTTCTGTGGAAATCCACAGGGTATATTAAGGGAATTAAAGGGAAATGTGTTAGGCCAAACATATTTAAGAATTTGACAAAACCAAAATCCACCAAAATAGTTTAACATTTTCTGGTGAGTCTGTTCCAGTTTATTCTTCTTCTTTAATAGTGGATTTTCTCAATTGCCTTAAACTCACATTTTCATGTGATGTGATAAATCTGTAAATAAATATCTTACAGTGAATTTACCCATCTACTTCCTTATATTAATCCCATGTAATGAAATTTATCTCAGCTAATGATGTGGTAGTTGGACATAATTCAAGTATATTGAAAACTCTGGGGAATTTGGGTCAATTGCAAAGAGGCTACATTGTGAAATGGTAAAGTCAAAGTAATTTAATATATTGAACTTAAATCATTTCAAGTACCTTTACTATTTTAATTCAACATCAGTATTGTTGTGTTTAAGGCACTGTCCCTAGGTATTTTGGGACCAGGAAAATTTTAAAAAGTAAATAAATCAGACATGGATCATGCTCTCAAGGAATATACAAGACTTAGTCTGTGCTGTATATGGTATTCCTACTACACAGCTAAAGCAATATTGTAGGATTTCTTTGTAAAGTGATTCTTCTAAAGTGAGGAAGAATCTTATCCAGAAGTTTGTACAGAAGTGACAAACTTCCATATAATTAATATTTTTGTAATCTAGCATATTCTAAAAGATATCTTTTCTCATTTTAAACATAAGTGGAAATTATCCTCTATATAAAATTCTTAAAGATGGTTTGAATTTTTAAGTAATAGTCATCTGAGTGAAAGGGAGGATTGGGTCAACTACATTTTATTTTTGTCACTGGCATTTTAGAGTAATCCTGAATGAAAGTCTCTAATTCCACTAAAGCATTTAATAATGCAGAAGTGAATACATGGTGAGGAGAAGGCAACTTAACTTCTTATCTATTTTCTAATATTAATGTAAAATCGTTCTAATTTTAGTATATGTGCTGCCGAAGCGAGCTTCCCTTGTAGCTCAGTCGGTAAAAAATTTGCCTGCAGTGTGGGAGACCCGGGTTCGATCCCTGGGTTGGGAAGATCCCCTGGAGAAGGAAATGGCAACCCACTCCAGTATCCTTGCCTGGAAAATCTCATGGACAGAGGAGCCTGGTGGACTGCAGTCCATGGGGTCGCAAAGAGTCGGGCACAACTGAGTGACTAACACACACACAATGTAAAATCACTCAGAACCATGTTTTATCTCAACCGTAAAAAGAAAAGGAAATCTTCATTTAGGTATCAGAAATTAATACAAGATACTTCTAAAAAAGCATCTCATCAAACTATATTTTGTATTTAAATTTTATGTAGGTGTATCCATTGAGGGACTTCAGTTCAGTTCAGTCGCAGTCATGTCAGACTCTTTGTGACCCCATGAACTGCAGCACACCAGGCCTCCCTGTCCATCACCAACTCCCAGAGTCTACCCAAACCCATGTCCATCGAGTTGGTGATGCCATCCAACCATCTCATCCTCTGTTGTCCCCTTCTCCTCCTGCCCTCAATCTTTCCCAGCATTAGGGTCTTTTCAAATGAGTCAGCTCTTCGCATCAGGTGGCCAAAGTATTGGAGTTTCAGTTTCAACATCAGTCCTACCAATGAACACCCAGGACTGATCTCCTTTAGGATGGACTGGTTGGATCTCCTTTAGGATGGGCTGGTTGGATCTCCTTTAGGATGGGCTGGTTGGATCTCCTTGCAGTGCAAGGGACTCTCAAGAGTCTTCTCCAACACCACAGTTTAAAACCATCAATTCTTCAGCACTCAGCTTTCTTTATAGTCCAACTCTCACATCCATACATGACCACTGGAAAAACCATAGCCTTGACTAGATGGACCTTTGTTGACAAAGCAATGTCTCTGCTTTTTAAGATACTGTCTAGGTTGGTCATAACTTTCCTTCCAAGAAGTAAGCATCTTTTAATTTCATGGCTGCAACTGAAGGACTTACCTCCACGTAAAAATACAGTTGTCATGGTGTTCATCATTTTCAGACTTTCCAGATACCTTGGAGAGACCATTTTCCTTCTTCCTCATTTTTTTTTGGAAAGGCAACATCTTAGGCTGACAATATCCATCAGTCAATGTGTTACTGAACACAAATTTGTGTTCCCCATACACAGTGGGGCCAAATAAACCAAAACATCAGAGTTTGTAGCTGAGAAAGGTTTATTTAAGCAGGGCCATGCAAGGAAACAGGTGGTTCATGCCCCCCAAACTCCATACTCAGTTTTAAACCCCACACTCATTTCTAAAACCCCACTGCTGCTGCTGCTGTTAAGTCGCCTCAGTCGTGTCTGACTTTGTGCCACCCCATAGACAACAGCCCACCAGGCTCCCCCGTCCCTGGGATTCTCCAGGCAAAAACACTGGAGTGTGTTGCCATTTCCTTCTCCAATGCATGAAAGTGAAAAGTGAAAGTGAAGTCACTCAGTCATGTCCGACTCTTCACGACCCCATGGACTTCATCCTACCAGACTCCTCCATCCATGGGATTTTCCAGGCAAGAGTACTGGAGTGGGGTGCCATTGCCTTCTCCATAAAACCCCATAAGCATTTTTAAATGCAAGGTGAAGGAGGAGCGTGGTGAGTTGTTGCAAACTTCTTGGTGTAGGAATCCTTTGTTCTTGCTTTGTCCTTGTAGGTCAGCTCACGATGTTCCTGTAAACCTTCAACAAGACAAACATTATTTATTCTGCAACTTTTCATCTCTATAGAATGGACTTTTAAAGGTCAGAGTCATGCGAACAGACTATCCTGTATATTTCAGGCTATAGGCAACATTGTTTTATAAAAGATACAGAGCCAGCACGAATAAGCTCTGGCAACAGAGCAGAAAGATTAAAGCAAAAGGAACAGATCTAATATAGAGTTAATTTGTTCTTCCCCACTACAAATGGTCCTTGATAGAGGCAACTCCCTCCATCTGAACTTATTCTGGAGCGATGGTAATTTAGGGTCCCTGCCATTAGGCAGTGGCTAGGTATTTAGGGTCCCTGAAATAGATGTTCTGATTGAGTTCAATCCCATTGGAGAGATGGACGTGTCAGGGAAATCTCAATGTTATGGCTGGCATCTGGGAGCATGTGTGTGCTAGGAAGTTAGGGAGCAACTTGTATTACTGTGAGTAGACCTGAAGAGTAGAGGAGTGGATTCCCAGTCTGTGGTGGGAATCAGGCAGGGTGTTGGGTGTTTTTCATGATTAGTATGTTTTTAGCTACGAAGTGTGTCATTTGCAGAACTTATGAGAATGATGTTTAGGGGGAGTTGTGGGGAATGACGGAGAAGGCAATGGCAACCCGCTCCAGTACTCTTGCCTGGAAAATCCACAGTGCAGCAGGAACTGTGGGCTCTTTAAAAAACATGACTAACTCTGATTCTGGCTTGTCTGGCATCAGTAGGCGATCTCAGCAGTAGGTATGAGCAAGTACAGGAGCTGAATCTTCATGGAGCTTTGGTTTTCAGCAGAAGTGCACAGCTGGGTGTTATCAGTTAGGCAGAACTGTGTGAATCATTGAAAGCAAAAGAGTTGTGGTATGGCAGGATTGGGGGAGAGGTAGAAATACTGATGGGAATGTAGCGGCCCAACCATAGTTTCAAAATTAAGGTCTAGTTTCATTCCAAGAAAATGGCAAGAAATTCAAATAGGAATAGAGTATCGGGATAGTAGTAAGAAGTGAACGTGAAATTTGGTCAGTTGCAATTCTGGTCTAATTCTGTTTATTTAAGGTGTGAATTACCCCAAAAATGTTAAACATTAACTCAGAGAAAATTCTAAAACATTTTAAGAAACCTATTAATATTTCATTGAGAATACAATAAAAAAGATCCCAATGATTTTAAGGATGGGAGGGATTAACAGAAAGATGTTTTAATTGTTAACAGGCTGGTCTGTCTTTATAATAGATATAAAGCTGCTTCATTATAGCATTGTCTATATTTGTATTCTTACTCATTTCACTAAAGATTCTGTGAGAAAACAGACCATAGTGTGGCATTTAAAAAATTTCTAAACTTAAAATCAGGGATTGTAGAACCAGTTAATGCTAACAGAAACGAGGAGAGCTGTGTTCTGTGGGAAGACAAAATATTTCTAAGGTTGGATTCTACAGAAAAGGGTGTAAAAAAAAAGATTTTTCTGAATTCTCTGCCTCCATACAGTTTAGACTTACCAACAATTGAATCAGATGTTTTATCTAGTTTCCTGTGACTTTTGTTCAGTAAAGTCATAATACTTGGAATTTATATTGATCAGCCCGTCACGTAAGCCATCCTGATGAAATGAAATTTACCTCCCGTGCACCAAAAAATTGCTTAGTTATCTCCTGACATTAATATGGAAGTTTACTTTACTTCCGTAAGGAAATACATTTTTGGCTTTAGATTAAGAAAGATACATTTGGCATATGAAGACTTGCTTTGCAGTGAAGTTGCAAAAAGAAATTAATAAGCGTTACTCCTTGGAAGAAAAGTTATGACCAACCTGTATAGTATATTCAAAAGCAGAGACATTACTTTGCCGACTAAGGTCCGCCTAGTCAAGGCTATGGTTTTTCCTGTGGCCATGTATGGATGTGAAAGTTGGACTGTGAAGAAAGCTGAGCATACATGCTTCTGTTTTGTGTGTCACTGACTTTTAACTGTTAGTTATCTCACCCTTCCTCAGATGAATATTTTCTCACACCATATATTTACATCTCTGTAAGAGATGGCCTCCAATTTATCAATACTACTTAAGTGAATTCCTGCTTACCTTTCAAGGAATTTCCTAAACCTGCTTCCCACCAGAGTTAGATATGCCTTGCTTTGCTCTCACACCATGGTTTTCATACTTTTAACAGCTCAACTTCATAAGGCTATGTACCTCTCTGTTTATTTGATAGCTACATAACATAGTGGCTGAGAGACCATGGCCTCAGGTAGCCCAAATTCAAATCAGAGTGACTGGCTCTGTGATCTTGGGCAAGTCACTCAAATCTTGGAGCCTTTGTGTTTTCAACTTATAAGATGGGGATGATAATGGATCTACTTACAGGCTTTTTGTAAGGAATAACTGAGTCTATATATATATATATAAAGGATATAGATCTGTATGTATTTTCTCGGATTCATCATTGTATGAATTTAATACATATATTTGTACAGTTTATTTCATAACTTATTGGTATATAAATATTGCTGAAAAGTTTTAATCAGATACCTGTACTTCTCGTGCTATATTCAGAAAGCACAAAGAGGAACCTGGTATTACATAGTTAATACTATAGAAAGATAATTTTAATAGTACAAGTTTAAAAAAAAAAAGGACTTGGAAGCTACCCACATTAAACAAATTAATTACCAGAAAATTACCAGATCTTTGGTACACACTGCCTGGGTGCCTCCTTTGATTTTAGATTCTCTTTAGAAACATAGTGTTTACTTCTGGTTTGAATTTTTACTAATCTAATCTGGCATAAGATACCTAAACAAGCTTACATCTAAACTAATTTTTTCTTCATTTCCTCTAAAACATGTGGAATATGTTTACTTTATTGTTTTAAAGGGTTGTTTTATTGATCCTTTTATATGACCCCTTTGCTCCAAAAGATGTTGACATAGTAGAACAGTATGCTATTGATCTAGTAATAATAAGGGTATCGTATTAAGACCTGGTGTCTATTTTGCCTTATCTGTTTCTGGCCTTTTCACTGCTGTTTTAATTTCCATCATCTCACTATAAAACATTTTTCCAGTTATTCCAGGAAATGGGTTCCCAGTGCTGGCCAACTCCCCTTTTCCTTGATCCTCCTCCTCAAGGAAGTAACAATCACTGGAATTGGTATTCATGTTATTTTTTTTCTCCTGTCTCTAATTTCTCATTAATATTTTGTCAGCAAAACAGCTTTTACCTTTACTCCTTTATTCTGAAATTTTATTTCAAGAGCCCATTATTTTTCACTGAAATATTTTCCTGTGGTTTGGCATATAATCCTTTCACTCACTGCTAAAGAAAAATTTTTTGCCTTGCTTCTGCTTATTTTTACATATGGCACCTCCAAACCCTTGTACTAGCATTTTTTGAAGGCTTTCTGCATATAAAAATTTTATATCCCTTTCCCCACTTTACTGTAGTGGCCTGTATTATTCCTACTCTGGTTAGTTTTAGCTTGAAACATTTTCAAATGCTGGATCTTTAACAGTTTCTTAAATGTATTTCATCTTTATATAGTAGGCTTTCCAGGAACCCTCAGAAAACCAGATCGGGGTCTTCTGTCTTTCTTTAAAAGTCAGTTCCTAAATATTCCCAACATATTTGGAACTGGCTATTGGACACATACTTAGTTATCTTATGTATATTTTCCTAAAAGTTGGATAAAATATATTTATGTTTCTCTTTTCTTGTGGTTTCTTGACCTCAAATACTTTTTAACATAATGTAAAATTGGGCCTCTGAAGCTTGCAGTTTCTCAGTCTAGCTGTTACCATGGCTTTTTGAAATGCTTTTTCTAGTGAGCAGAAATATGTGGGCTCATCATGAGTTTGAGTAAGCTCCAAGAGTTGGAGCTGGACAGGGAAGCCTGGGGTGCTGCAGTCCATGGGGTCGCAAAGGGTCAGACACTACTGAGTGACTGAACTGAACTGAAATGAGCTGATTCTTACCCGGGGATACTTTAAAATGAAAAAAAAATTACTACATGCTAAAAGTGAGCGTTATATTCCTGTGAGGGAATTGAGAGGCCAGTTGAAACCGTTTACTTCAGATTTGGACTTGAACCCACGTGCTGAAACTCAAACCCAGCTGAAACCCAGTTTGGGACTGGAACCCACATGACTAGGACTCAAACCCAGCCAAAATCCTGCTTGGGACTTGAAACCCACATGGCTGGGACTTGAACCCAGCTCAAACCCACAGTACCTGGTTTCAGGGTCTAATGAAGCTTAGGTTCTTGATGTCTCATCACAGAAAGAATTCAAAGACAAAGTGATAAGTAAGATACGGATTTATTCAGATTCAGAGAGAAGTGCACTCCACAGACAGAATGTGGGCCATCACAGAGGGTGAGTGTGGTCTCAAAATGTGCTGTGGTTAGTTTTTATAGGTAGGGTAATTTCATACGCTAATGAGTGAGAGGATTCAGTTCAGTTCAGTTCAGTTGCTCAGTCCTGTCCGACTCTTTGCAACCCCATGGACTGCAGCACTCCAGGCCTCCCTGTCCATCAGCAACTTCTAGAGTTCACTCAAACTTATGTCCATTGAGTTGGTGATGCCATCCAACCATCTCATCCTCTGTCGTCCCCTTCTCCTCTCACCTTCAATCTTTCCCAGCATCAGGGTCTTTTCCAATGAGTCAGTTCTTCACATCAGGTGGCTAAAGTATTGGAGTTTCAGCTTTAGCATCAGTCCTTCAAATGAACACCAAGGACTGATCTCCTTTAGGATGGACTGGTTGGATCTCCTTGCAGTCCAAGGGACTCTCAAGAGTCTTCTCCAACACCACCGTTCAAAAGCATCAATTCTTTGGCACTCAGCTTTCTTTATGGTCCAATTCTCACATCCATACATGACCACTGGAAAACCATAGCCTTAACTAGATGGACTTTTGTTGACAAAGTATTGTCTGTGCTTTTTAATATGCTGTCTAGGTTGGTCATAACTTTTCTTCCAAGGAGTACACGTCTTTTTATTTCATGGCTGCAATCACCATCTGCAGTGATTTCAGAGCCCCCCCAAAATAAAGTCTGCCACTCTTTCCATTGTTTCTCCATCTATTTGCCATGAAGTGATGGGATCAGATCCCATGAGCTTAGTTTTCTGAATGTTGAGCTTTAAGCCAACTTTTTCACTCTCTACTTTCACTTTTATCAAGAGGCTTTTTAGTTCTTCACTTTCTGCTATAAGGGTGGTGTCATCTGCATATCTGAGGTTATTGATATTTCTCCTGGCAATCTTGATTCCAGCTTGTGCTTCTTCCAGCCCAGCGTTTTTCATGATGTACTCTGCATATAAGTTAAATAAGCAGAGTGACAACAGATAGCCTTGATGTACTCCTTTTCCTATCTGGAACCAATGTGTTGTTCCATGTCCAGTTCTAACTGTTGCTTCCTGACCTGCATACAGGTTTCTCAAGAGGCAGGTCAGGTAGTCTGGTATTCCCATCTCTTTCAGAATTTTCCACAGTTTATTGTGATCCACACAGTCAAAGGCTTTGGCATAGTCAATAAAGCAGAAATAGATGATTTTCTGGAACTCTCTTGCTTTTTCAGTGATCCAGCAGATGTTGGCAATTTGATCTCTGGTTCCTCTGCCTTTTCTAAAACCAGCTTGAACATCTGGAAGTTCATGGTTCATGTGTGGTTGAAGCCTGGCTTGGAGAATTTTGATCATCAGTTTACTAGCGTGTGAGATGAGTGCAATTGTGTGGTAGTTTGAGCATTTTTTGGCATTGCCTTTCTTTGGGATTGGAATGAAAACTGACCTTTTCCAGTTCTGTGGCCCCTGCTGAGTTTTCCAAATTTGCTGGCATATTGAGTGCAGCACTTTCACAGCATCATCTTTTAAGATTTAAAATAGCTCAACTGGAATTCCATGGCCTCCACTAGCTTTGTTTGTAGTGATGCTTCCAAACTATTTTTGGGAAGGGGTGTGGATTTCCAGAATTTGGGCCACCACCCACCTCTTGGTCTTTTGACAGTGCCTTGAAACTGTCATTGCATCTCTGGGTATGTCATTTCCCTTGTTGATTGAAGATCAAGTTCTAGTCTTGTCTGCCATCTTGGTCCCATTTGATTCTAATCTGCTTTCGTTATATCCTTCGGCTATGTCATTCTTTCAAAGTTGTTGACATCCCTCCTGTTACAGGATGACTACAGAAAATTTCCCAAATAATAGGGAGGGGGATCCGATTTAGGCTAAAAGAAAAAAGAAAGCCAAGAAAGAGTTTAACTAAAGAACTTAAATATATAATACAGATTCTTGTACTTCATTAAAAAGACTTCTGAAGTAAACAAACCAAAAATAAAACAAGGATAAAAACTTTATTTCTTTAAGAAAGTCATCATCCTGGTACTTTATTTTTCAAAGAGCTTACTCTCTACTATTATTTTACTCCTACAAAAATCACATGGCATAAACTGTGCTTCCTTCCTCCTTTCATTCTTCTTCTCCCACTGCCTTTTCAGTATCTATTCCATACAGGCCCTGATGCACATTATTCCATTTAAACTTCAGTACAGTCTTCAAACTGAACATTATTATACCATTTCTCAAATGAGGAAATTGCAGCTTGAAAGGTTAGTTTCTCAAACTAATTCCGTGAGATACTGGTTTGGGATAAGCATTAAAACATATATATACACAGATACTCTTTCTTCTCTGTTTTGCTTCAGTAACAATAAAATTATTTTATTTTAAAAATTTATTTTTAACTTGAGGATAATTGCTTTACAATATTGTGTTGGTTGGGTTCTGTCATATATCAACATGAGTCGGCCATAGGTATACATATGTCCCCTCCCTCCTGAACCGCCATCCCATCTCCCACCCCGTCCCACCCCTCTAGGTTGTCTCCGAGCACCACCAGATTTGAACTCCCCGCATCATACAGCAAATCCCCTCCAGCTCTCTGTTTTACTTATGGTAATGCATATGTTTCAGTTCCACTCTCAGTTCGTCCCACCCTCTCCTTCCTCAACTGTGTCTGCAAGTCTGTGCTTTATGTCTGTGTCTCCATTGCTGCCCTGCAAATAAGTTCAATAAGTTTAAATGGAGAGTTCTGCAAAATGTCAGAGAGGTGAAAGTGCCCAAGTGATAAATCATGCAAGCCTTGGCTATAGTTTAGGATTAAAAGGGCTTCTTAATGTTCAAAGCTTTGGTATTCAGGAAGTTACTCTTTTTTTTTTTTTTTTTTTTTGAGGCTGTATGAACAAAGACACATACATTACCATAAAAAAGGATATTGAGTACAGTGAGAAGCATCATGCAATGATTCCTCAGTTGACATGAGCAACTGCAGCCTAGAGATTATATTTCAACTTCATATCTTCCAANGGTAGTTTGAGCATTCTTTGGCATTGCCTTTCTTTGGGATTGGAATGAAAACTGACCTTTTCCAGTTCTGTGGCCACTGCTGAGTTTTCCAAATTTGCTGGCATATTGAGTGCAGCACTTTCACAGCATCATCTTTTAAGATTTGAAATAGCTCAACTGGAATTCCATGGCCTCCACTAGCTTTGTTTGTAGTGATGCTTCCAAACTATTTTTGGGAAGGGGTGTGGATTTCCAGAATTTGGGCCACCACCCACCTCTTGGTCTTTTGACAGTGCCTTGGAACTGTCATTGCATCTCTGGGTATGTCATTTCCCTTGTTGATTGAAGATCAAGTTCTAGTCTTGTCTGCCATCTTGATCCCATTTGATTCTAATCTGCTTTCGTTATATCCTTCGGCTATGTCATTCTTTCAAAGTTGTTGACATCCCTCCTGTTACAGGATGACTACAGAAAATTTCCCAAATAATAGGGAGGGGGATCCGATTTAGGCTAAAAGAAAAAAGAAAGCCAAGAAAGAGTTTAACTAAAGAACTTAAATATATAATACAGATTCTTGTACTTCATTAAAAAGACTTCTGAAGTAAACAAACCAAAAATAAAACAAGGATAAAAACTTTATTTCTTTAAGAAAGTCATCATCCTGGTACTTTATTTTTCAAAGAGCTTACTCTCTACTATTATTTTACTCCTACAAAAATCACATGGCATAAACTGTGCTTCCTTCCTCCTTTCATTCTTCTTCTCCCACTGCCTTTTCAGTATCTATTCCATACAGGCCCTGATGCACATTATTCCATTTAAACTTCAGTACAGTCTTCAAACTGGACATTATTATACCATTTCTCAAATGAGGAAATTGCAGCTTGAAAGGTTAGTTTCTCAAACTAATTCCGTGAGATACTGGTTTGGGATAAGCATTAAAACATATATATACACAGATACTCTTTCTTCTCTGTTTTGCTTCAGTAACAATAAAATTATTTTATTTTAAAAATTTATTTTTAACTTGAGGATAATTGCTTTACAATATTGTGTTGGTTGGGTTCTGTCATATATCAACATGAGTCGGCCATAGGTATACATATGTCCCCTCCCTCCTGAACCGCCATCCCATCTCCCACCCCGTCCCACCCCTCTAGGTTGTCTCCGAGCACCACCAGATTTGAACTCCCCGCATCATACAGCAAATCCCCTCCAGCTCTCTGTTTTACTTATGGTAATGCATATGTTTCAGTTCCACTCTCAGTTCGTCCCACCCTCTCCTTCCTCAACTGTGTCTGCAAGTCTGTGCTTTATGTCTGTGTCTCCATTGCTGCCCTGCAAATAAGTTCAATAAGTTTAAATGGAGAGTTCTGCAAAATGTCAGAGAGGTGAAAGCGCCCAAGTGATAAATCATGCAAGCCTTGGCTATAGTTTAGGATTAAAAGGGCTTCTTAATGTTCAAAGCTTTGGTATTCAGGAAGTTACTCTTTTTTTTTTTTTTTTTTTTTGAGGCTGTATGAACAAAGACACATACATTACCATAAAAAAGGATATTGAGTACAGTGAGAAGCATCATGCAATGATTCCTCAGTTGACATGAGCAACTGCAGCCTAGAGATTATATTTCAACTTCATATCTTCCAACTTAGAAACTTACCTGATGCTATCCAATAGGTGTTTAATGACAGTCAAATGAATTATTGAGTCAATAACATAAGAGGAATGAAAGAAGAACTAAAGATTGTCATGGAATGAAACATACAAGCCTGCTGAACGCCAATAGCCAGTCTAGTACCTGGCACATTAGTCAGTGCAATGAATGAAGCCAGCAGCTCTGTGAGCCTCCTTTGAGCTAGACCTCTGAATCTATACTGCACATCAACCAGTAACTTTTGTGGCCACTAGAATGGGGATTTAACAACTTACAACTACTCTTCTAGTTCCTCTGATGCTTCTGCAGTCTTTGAGAACAGAGGGAGAGAGGAATTTAGGGGAAGCAAAGGCTCAGCAGTATCAATGCTGCTTCTAATTCTTCAGTCACAGCTCCAAGGGGGGCCGTGCTTGTGACCTTGCCTCCTTCCTGGTCTTGGGAAGAGAGGAAACCACCACATTTCCTCCATGCAGCGGATGAGAGCTAGTCTATCTTTAAAGGAAAACCAGTAGAGAAAACCCCTCAACTGTTGGCAGTCCAGGAGACATGTACATCGCTATAGCAGGCTCTGCTGAGAGGCAGATTGGGGGAAGGCCCTTATGAGCCTGGGGACTGCCTGGCCTTGAGTTCCTCCTTGTGAACTGTGTGAGACCAGGTGAGTTACTTAATGATATTTCTATTCCTTCATCTATAAAAGGTGGCCAATGAGTGTCTATTGCACAATGTTTGCATGAAGAGCAAATGAGCCAGTGTGTGTGTGTGTGTATTTAGCCACTTTGTTTATACACTCACAGTGGCTAAAAGAGTGCCTGGTACTTATTAGGCACTGGTGTGTTCGCTGTTCTCTTTATTACCTTAAGGCAACTATTTATGTAATGGGGAAGAGCAATGAAATGGGGTTTAGGATGTAAGCCCCTATGAAGTTGAAAAGAGCTGGTAATGGGGAAGAGGGCAATGCAGATGTGTAGGTACACCGTGGTTCTCGGTGGCACTTTGCATGGCCTTAATGGTGCAGACTGGTGTTAAGCCAGATTGCTGCCTTGGGGAGGATGGCACAGCATGTGCTGGGGCCGGGAAAAGGGAGAAATTCAAGAACAGGGAGAAGGGTGGTTCCTCACAATTGCTGCTTGGTGCTGACTTTCTAAATAGGCCCAGTCAGCGGTTGGATAGGAACAAGGCTGGTGAGTTTCCAGATGTGTGACAGGAAGAGGAGGAAGGAAAGTCATGACCCAGTAACCTGATGTTAGGATCATGACAGGGACATGAACTGCGATAAAAAAGCTGAGAGAGCCCACAAAATAATAATAAACAGTCCAGCACCATGTGTCCTCAATCCCGGATCACAAACCGCATTTCTGTTCAAACAAGTCTTTAGGAGAAGATGCTGAGAATTAAGACATGGAAAACTCCACGGCCAACATGATCCCCTTAGAATTTTTTTAAAGCTGCCTTTCTCCAATTGAACTGTGTCTGCACAGCACAAATAAGGGAGAAATGTTGCAATTACCTGGTTTGCTCAATCAGTTCAGACAGCCACACTGGATTACTCATTTTTGTATGATTACTTGATCCAAAAAATCCACTCAGAGGGTTGAATGTTCTATTTGAGCTGTCTAACTTGATCAGATAAATTCAGTCCAATGAAATTTTTGTTGGTATTTCATCCAGTCCTAATTTTTATAATCAATTATTTTCTACATCTTGAGTTGAAAATAGCAGTACAATCAAAGGCAATTAAAACACTCTGAGATGAGTTAGTGATAATATAACGTATCTTTATCTTTGTATAATGATTATAATAAGAATCTGTGATTACATTTGAAATATACCAGACGTCTTGTCCTCTACATGCATGTGCGTGCCTGTGAGTGTGCATGCTCACTAGTGTCTGACTCTTGCCACCGAATGGACTGTAGCCTGCCAGGCTCCTCTGTCCATGGAATTCTCCAGGCAAGACTATTGTAGTGGGTTGCCATTTCCTCCTTCAAGGGATCTTCCTGACCCAGAGATCAAACCCGCGTCTCTTCCTTCTCCGGTATTGGCAGATGGATCCTTTACACACTGCACCACCTGAGCTGACCCTACATGCACAAAGTTCATCAGATCCACCTAGAAAGAAATCTTTCCTCCTCGGTCAGTCGTTTTCTGGCATGCCCTTGATCTGGTCTGCTGATGGGACCATGAGTGTGGCAGACCAGTGGCCAGGGCAATGGCTTGTAACCTATTAAATTATTTTCTATACTCCCTTTTTTTTCTTCTTGAACATCTTCCTTTCTCTCTTCTTTTTCGTTTCTCTGTACTTCTCTTTGTTTCCCTGATTTACCTACAGCTCTTATGAACCTAGTTATGGTTGTCCAGAGGCTGTAAGTTGGGGCTGAGTTGGGGTGTGTGTGTGTGTGTGTGTGTGTGTGTGTGCGCATGCTCAGTTGTGTCTGACTTTGTGACCCCATGGACTTGTAGCCTTCCAGGCTCTTCTGTCCATGTAATTTTCCAGGCAAGAATACTGAAGTGGGTTGCCATTTCCTACTCTAGGGGATCTTCCCAACCCAGGGATCAAACTCACGTCTCCTGTGTTTCCTGCATTGGCAGGCAGATTCTTTACCCACTGAGCCACCTGGGCTGACATTCAAAGACAGCGGAAAAATCCAGTGGTCTCACAGGTATGGCTTACACACAGGCTCTAGGAAAAGCTACACAGGGGCCAATTTATCTCTGAAGCATTGCCACCTCTTCATAGCCTTCTCCTTCTAGGATGGCTCATTTTAGGTTTTCTAGGGAGCCTAAGATTTCATTTTGCCCTATTCCCACACTTCCTCCTAACTTTAGCCCATCCAAACCCATCCTTTTCCTGAAGTGCGTTGCTTAGATCATTTCTTCTTTTCTGTTACTTCATAAAAACAGCTCTTGCCTCAGTGTAAATATTTTATCTAAGAGGAAAGCAAACTGATTTTAAAAAAAATCAGTATACTTTCAAAATACATCCTGTTCACTGCGTATCTTTTCTCGCAGACAGCATCATCTTCTTTGTGGGCTCTTTCAGTAACCTTCTGACTGGTCTCTCTGCTCCCTGTGATCTTTTTGCAACCACCAGCGTGATTTTCTTGTTGAGTGGTCATTCTTTTACTTAGAGTCCTTCTTGGCTCCTCATTGTATTCAGAATAAAAGTCAGCATCCTTATCTGAAATGGCCACAGCTCTGATCAGGCTCCTTGCTGACTTCTAAGTTGAACCTTCTGATCCAGGTACACTGCCCTCCTGCCCTCTGAGGATGCACCAGGCAGGTCCTGGCTGTTCCCTGCTTCCCTTTCCTGACTTTCTTCCTCAGCTGTCCCAGTGGCACATCCCCTCACATTCTTTATGTCCTTTCTCAAATTTCTTTACCATCAGCAGTATATTATTTTCTATTTAGTTATGTTGTTCAGTGTCTTATCTGTCACTACTAGAATGTAATTTTTAGAGGGCAGGAATTCTATCCTCATCAGTTTTCTCCCTACCATATCCCTGGTGCACAGAAAAGTATTTGACACTTCCTAAGTACTTACTAAATATTTGTTGAATGAACAATTATATAATCAGTTTACAAATGCCTCAGCATGTAAACAGCTGAGGATATGGGAATTTTTAGAGGTGTTTATTGATATTTTGAGGATATATTTTTCTAGACATGCTGAGAAATAATCACCTTCTTAATCTAATAGCAAGGCATCAAATGAAAGAATGAATGGCTGTGTCTTTTAAAAAAATTATTGAAGTACAATTGACTTACCGTGCTGTGTTAATTTCATCTGCACAGCAAAGTGACTCAGTTTTTAATGTATGTGCATATATATGTATTCTTTTTTATATTCTTCTTTATTATGGTTTATCACAGGATATTGAATATAGTTCCCTGTACCTTACGGTAGGATCTTGTTTATCCATAGCAAATATACTAGTTTGCATCTGCTAATCTCAAACTCCCAATCCTTCCTCCCCCTCCCCTCCCTCCTTGGCAACTACAAGTCTGTTCTCTATGTCTGTGAGTCTATTCCTGTTTTGTAGATATGTTCATTTGTATCATATTTTAGATTCTACGTATAAATGATATTTTTCTGAATTTCAACTCTTTTTTTTTTTTCTCCCCTGCCTGGGGCTGCAAGAGTAAAGAATAGCGGTTTGTTCTCTTAGTTTTAAATGACTACCCAATCTGAAGTCAATCTGATTACTGTCTGTATTTTATAGTTATATCCTCATATCTTGAATCTCTTATAGACATATACCATAGACATAATCCATAGACATGGATTAATGTTGATTTTTACAGGAAAATTAAAATGAATGAATACATAATTTATAGACCTGATAATACCTATGTATGTAACTGAGGCAACTGTGTACACCCCTCAGTTACAGCTTTGCCTGTGTTCATGATCTTCACTTCTGCCCGTTTGAAGAAACACATGCTTGCACAGCTTGAAGCATTTAACATCTTTCAAGTTAAGCTTTGGCACTTCATAGAGTGTAAGCCGTGCCTAGTTAATCATAGGAACTGAAATTCTTACTTTCTGTCCTTTAAAGCCAAAACCTATTTAAGATTATCTTTTCTTTTTTCACATTGTCTCATCAAAGCAAAACTTGCAGAGCATGAAACAATGTGGTTAGGGCAGTGGATTAAAAACACACACGCACATACAACAAAATCTAGAAAATGGCAACATTTTCCTGTGGCTGTGTAATGGCAAAGTCAAACCAAGCTCCATCTGTCCGGATTCCTGTGTGAGAATTCAAAAGGAGGACCTGAACAGCTGGGAAGCCTGCTTGATCAGGGACCAGCCCTGAAAAGGGAAACAGCCGGGGTCCTCACCATTGGCCTATTTTTTCCCCCAGTGTGAACAGACCAACAGGAGGAGCTGTGTATTTTGGATATTGGATTGTTTGTTACCTGGGAACCCAAGAGGAATTTCTCAGGCCTCCCCAAACTTCCTGCCTCCATTTATAGGCTCTGTAGTCTGATTGTCTTCATCAGCTTTCCAAAGTTACTTGACACTAATTCCATTCCAAGGCCTCAGTTCTGTCTCCAGCTCTACCCAGTTCACTCCTGCTTCTGTGCAGGGGAAGTTGTTCCCCTTGCCCATATTCACCCCCTGCTCCTCCTCTTTCCCCAGCTTTAGCCATTTTAAAAATAAATTTTTAATATTAACCTCTGAGATCCCTTCTCTGGAGAAGCCAATCCACATGACCTCTGTCTTCTAATTTATTAGCCATTCACACTGTAATTGAGAGCTTCCCTTATATCAGATCCTGCTGCAAGTGATAGGGAGACAAAGGTGAATGAAAATTCAGCAACTTGCAGTCAATGAGGAACAAAGATGGAAACTGACAGATTGTTCTGGGAATGCTTAAGAGATGTCCTGATTCTGCCTGGTAGCTCTTATTAGCTTTATCCAGATTCACCACTTTCAACATTGTGTTACATTTGCTTTCCTCTTCTCTCTCTCTCTTTCTTGTTGCTTTTTCTGAACCACTTGCAGTCATTCAGTTGCTACCTCCTGTCTCACTTTTGCCACCCCGTGGAGTGCAGCAGGCTTCCCTGTCCTTCACTGTCTCCTGGAGTTTGCTCAAACTAATATCCATTGAGTTGGTGATACCATCCAACCACTTGTAAGTAGGTTGACATATCATTGCCTTGTACTCTTTAGTACTCTGTGTGTTTCCTAAGAACAAAGATATTTCCCATATAGCCACATTAAAATAATCAGATTTAGGAAATGTAAAACTGATGTATACTCCTACGCTTTGCTCTTTTCACTTCATATGTTCTGGGATTTAATCTCCTGTTGCTTCACTGAAGTTTCCTGGATTCTTTTTTGCAGCTATACATTCCTATGTTACTGCATCGTGTGCTTCTAACAGTTTATTCAACCAGCCTCCTATGTTTGAACTTTGAGGTTGTTTCCAATATTTTGCAATTATAAATAATGAGGCAATGAATAATCTCTTGCATATATCTTCATATTGTTCAGGGAAAATACCAGGAAGTGGGAATACTGCATCAGAAGACAAATACATACACAGTTTTGTTACATATTGCCAAACCCATACTCCTTCAGAAGTGTTGTGACATTTTGTCTTCCCATCAGCAACTTCTGGGTGGATCTTACTGACACTGTATTATAAGCTTTTGAAGTTATGCCAATGCAATAGATGAGAAAAGTTATCTCACTCAATTTTAATGTGCATGTCTCTTCCTATGAATAAAATGAAACATCTATCATACATTTAAGGGCCACTTATTGGCTTATCATATTTTTATGTCTTTGCCCTTTTCCATGGCATTTATAAAATATTTTTCCTCAATTTTCTTTTTATATACGAATAGTATTAGCATTTTTCTGATATTTGTTGCAGTTTTTTCCTGTTTTCATTTGTCTTTGGTTTTACTTAAGATTTTTTCCTATTCACAATTTTAAAAAAAAGTATGGTTAAATTTATCAATTTTTATTCTATCTGGACTTTGAGTCATATGAAGTTTTCCTCTATACAAGGTTAATACCGAGGACTTCACCCATGTTTTCTTCTTGAACATTTATGGTTTCATTTATTACATTTAAATCACTGGTTTGGAGTTTATTCTTGATTATGGTATGAGGACTAAATGTAGTTTTATCTTTTTCTAAATGACGATTCACTTGTTCCAGCACAATTTTTTAAAAGGTCATCTTTGCTCCATTGATTGGACATAGTACCCCTCACATAACAAATTTTCATACATATACGATAAAAGAGCAAGAGAGAATCTATTTCTAGACATTATCATCTACTTGACTGGTCTGTTATTTATGCACTAGTACTGTACTCAACTGATTATAAAACTGTTTTATTTAATTCATAGTTATTAGCCACATGTAGCATTTAATTTTAAATTTACTATAATTAAATAAGATTAAAAATCCAGTTCTTGAGTTGCACTAGCTACATTTTTGAGTGTTTATTCAGCTATACACAACTAGTGGCTGCTATGTTGGACGGTGCAGATGCAGAACCTTTCCATCATCACAGAAAATGCTACTGGACAGCTGTTAAAGAAGCTTTGTAGTATGTTCTAACGTTTGGTGTGGCTAGTTCTCACTCATCTCTCCTCCTTTTAAATGTTTTCCTGGCTACTTTTATGTGCTTCTTTCTCTCATATGAATTTTATTGTCATCTCGCCTAGCTTAAGTAAAAAGCCCAGGGATATTATTGAGGACAACATTTAATTTATAAATTAACTTTGGAAGAACTTGATACAATTGATGATATTGAAATGTACTGTGGTAAGAACAAAGGAGAGCCTTCCATTTGTCCATGTCTGTTTTGGTCCTTTACAAGTGTTTTATCATTTTCCTCACATCAGTTTTACATATAACTTGTAAGTTTATTTTTGAACACTTCATTCATTTTTATGTGAATATTCTAAATGGAACTTTTCCATTATATCCTTTATCTAGTTATCTGTGTACAAGAAGAATTTTGCTGTCTGCATGTTTATTTTATATTGTTATGTGACTAATTCTTTTATTGTTTTAGTTAGTTTTATTATCCATTTTACAGCTACACTCATGTTATTATTCATTTTCCCCAATTTTTATGTCTCTTGCTATTTCCTCTTATCTAATTGCATTAGCTAATACTTCTAGTACCATTGTGAAATAGTATAGAAATAGTGAGTACTCTTACCTTTTTCTTCTCCTTAATAGCAGTACTTATAGTTTTTGCTTTTTTTTTTTTTGTGATCTTTTGCTTTTCCTTTAAGCAGTATATTGGGTTTAGGAAAGAGGCACATACATTCTTTCATGTTAAGAAAATAGCCAATCCTGTTTTACTAGGAATGAATATTGAATATTATTAGAGGCTTTTTTGGCATCTATGAAGAAAAACAATATGTTTTTCTCCTTAGATCTATTAATTTGGTAAATTAAATTATTTCTTAATTTTGAACAGTTTAACACTTCTGGTATAAATACTGTAGATTGGTTATGGTGGATTGTTTTCTTAATATGGTGTTGGAGGCAGCAAAATTTTCATTTATTATTTTTGCTTTGATATTGATAAATGTATTGGTCTGTGATTTTCATTTTTGCATTGTTTATTAGGTTTTGCTATTGGCATTACATTTATTTCATAAAAATAATTCAGAAGTTTTATTTTCCATGCTTTGAAATAATTTATGTAGTATTGAGACTCTCTGGTTGTCAACAATTATACAAGTCTAAATTTTGCCATATTTTTAAGCTAGCAAGTTATTAGCTTGCCATTGTCTCATGGATACTAGTAGAAGACATGAGATTCCTGGGTCAGCGACAAAGGTCTTTACTGGTAAAAGCAAAAGCTACAGTTTTATTTTTCCATCAGTCATACTTAAGTCCCACAGGGCAATGCTGGTGGACCCAGATGGATGCCTGCCAACACAGTAGGTTGCATTGTAGGAGACAAACACTTTCAGTAGATACAGGTTTTCTCTCATTTGTAGAAAGGTTTTTTTTTTTTTTTTGTATTATTAAATGCTGGTATGGTCCATGGAGTTGTTACTTTCTATTGCTATTTCCATTTCAGACACTTTTCCCTGGGCTGTTTTTATGTTTTGTTTTATTTTCATTCTCTTGTACTTTTTTGTTTTGTCTTTCTTTAGTGCTCCTTATTACGTCTTCCTTCAAATTCCATTCAGATATCCCTTTGGTACCTTGAAATTTATTGTCAGTTTCTGAAATCATTTTACCTTTTACCTTAATATCATCTAGGAAACCAAGCAACTGACATTACATTTTTCCTGATGTTTTTATTGATTTTTCCATTAGTTTTTATATTTCTGACTTAAGTCTCTAAATGGTTATTTGAGTTTATTTAACTCAGCTTGGAGAGAGATGATACAGTGTGATACAGTGCTTCATGTTTGGTTGCTTGCTTTAGAAATTTTTATCCAGTAAAACAAGTTGATTCAAATTATTTGGGTTATTCCAACAATAGCTTTGTATGCAATTTGACAGTTTTTTTGTACTCATAGCAATGTTATAGATTGACATCCTAATTCAGTAGCAACCTTTCTCAGAATAATGAAGCATAATTTCTTTAATGGGTGACATTGTTGGTGGTAGGAATGGGTAGAGACTGGCATGTTTTATGATTCTTTTTTGTTTCTCTAGGCTCCTTGAAAACTGAAAGTTGGTAGCTCGGTTGTGTCCAACTCTTTGCGACCACATGGACTGTAGTCCACCAGGCTTCTCTGTCTATGGAATGGTCTAGGCAGGAATACTGGAGAGGGTGGCCATTTCCTTCTCCAGGGGATCTTCCCAACCTAGGGATTGAACCCGGGTCTCCTGCATTGCAGATAGAGTCTTTACCACTTGAGCCACCAGGGAAGCTCTGTAATACTCCTCTTATTTCTCTCTTTTCCTCTTACAGCTACTTGTATGAAGGTATCCTTCTGTTTTTGCCTCTTTATCCCCTACAAGCCCTCCATCGCCGGTACTGCCTTCTCTGGGCCTTGCTCACTTTCAAGAAGCATTCCTATAGCTGTTGCTATAAACTGTCAAAACAGATCTGTGGTTTAGGGCATAGTAGATCGTCTTTCTTTTTATAGCAATTATGTTTTTTCTATGCTTTACCTTTTTTTTTTGATTTGTTTTAATATAAATTTATTTATTTTAATTTGAGTGTAATTACAATATTGTATTGGCTTTGCCATACATTGACATGAATCCGCCACAGTTGTACATATGTTCCCCATCCTGAACCCCCCTCCCACCTCCCTCCCCATCTCCACCCTCTGGGTCATCTCAGTGCACTAGCCCCAAGCATCCTGCCTCCTGCATCGAACACAGACTGGCGATTCGTTTCTTACATGATAGTATACATATTTCAATGCTATTCTCCCAAATCATCCCACCCTCTACCTCTCCCTCAGAGTCCAAAAGTCCGCTCTGCACATCTGTGTCTCTTTTGCTGTCTTGCATACAGGGTCCTCATTACCATCTTTCTAAATTCCATATATATGTGTTAGTATACTGTATTGGTGTTTTTCTTTCTGGCTTACTTCACTCTGTATAATTGGCTCCAGTTTCATCCACCTCATTAGAACTGATTCAAATGTATTCTTTTTAATGGCTGAGTAATACTCCAGCATGTATATGTACCACAGCTTTCTCATCCATTCATCTGCTGATGGACATCTAGGTTGCTTCCATGTCCTGGCTATTGCAAACAGTGCTGGTCTTTCAAAAGAAACTCTTCAGGCCAGGAGGGAATGGAAGGACATACTTAAAGTGTTGAAAGAAAATAACCTACAGCCCAGATTACTGTACCCAGTAAGGTTCTCATTCAGATGTGAAGGAGATGTCAAAAGCTATGCTTTACCTTTGTTACCAACTGCTTCCGCTTTTCTACAGCCTCTTAAAACTCCCTGCTGCCAGTGTTTGCATCCACAGCCTGGCAGCCATGGTGGGCATTCCAGTAGGAGTTCTGTTGGAAATTCAGTTTTATTTCTCTGTTTACAAGGATTTGAAATTCATGGAATTTATCATCTCCTGATATGGCTGAAAGCACGATTCATGTATGGTTTTATTTGTGCTCCTTATTTTGATCTTATGGATTTTGAGGAGAGTTTGTGCAACAATTTGGATTTAGGATGCTGCCATTATCCTATGAAATCTCTTTAACGTGAGAAATGAGTTTTTGATAAATTTTAATTACCCCATACCAACTTCCATGTTGGAAGAAAAGGAAAACAACCAAATTGGCCATGGAATATGTAGGAAAACATGTGTCATTGCTTAATAAATATTGACTGAGTACTTGCAATGTATTAGGCGCTGAAGGCTAATTAGCTAAACAGGCAAGGTCTGTGCTCTCATTAGGTTACATTCTACTGGGAGAATGGTTACAAAATAAATACACAGTGTGATGTTAAGGACTATAAAGATTATAGCATTATAAGGGATAAAGAGTAGGCAGTGGCATGATATTTAGTTTACCAAGACTATCTCTGAAGAGAGGACTTTTCTCTAAAGACTTGAAGGAAAGATGTAAGCAAGTCATGCAAATATTTTTAGGGAAAAGAATTTTAGAAAGACAGTATGTGTAAAGGCCCTGAGGCAGGAACAAACTTAGTGTGTTTGAGGAAGGGAGGAGCATAAGGATGATTGTGCCTGAGATTGTAAGAGGAAATATATTGCAAAATAAAGTCAGAGAAGCAGGCAGGACCTAGGTCATGTATTACCTTGTAGGCTACAATAAGCTTTTGGACTTTGTTGATGATGGGAAGCCAATTTAGGCATTTAGGCAGAAAAGTAATGGGATCTATGTACATATTAAAGGGATAACTCAGACTTCTGTGTCCAGCATATACTAAGGGAAAGAAGAAAAGCAGGAAGATGAATTTCTGTGGTGTTGCTTCTGTACAGCACTAATGACTGGACCTCTTAACTTCCTCTTGACACAAAATCACTATCTTTTGACACAGTTATTAAAACTGGATATTTGCCTTTCTCCTTCCCATGCCTGTACACAAACTCTGCTGATGTGTGCAATTTTCCAGTCTTTCTGTATTACATCTGTGGGCTCCCTATAGGATCATTAAAGTGTCCTGAAGCTCTGTTCTTGTTAATGTGAACTTGTTGCTTTCCCAAAGATACCTCTAAAGTTAACACTTGTGAACATTTCCTGATCCAGGGTTCGTTATTACTGTGTTCCCGTTGACCAATATCTCATGTTCTCTCAGCTGTGTCTTTTGATATCAGCAATTTCTTCTGGCCCTGATGTTCTGTCACTCATCAGGCTCTGCTTGGTGACTTCACCAGATCAATGGCCTTTGTCCTCCCCCACCTTCCCATCATTCTTTTCGTCTCTTTTGCCTTATCTGTGCACATGCCTTCTTGCCTCCTGTGACCAGCCATATCATGTATAGATAGTAAGGACTATCATCTAGTAATTCACTCAGTGAATACTTATTGAACATAAACTAAATGGACAACTTGTATTAGATCCTGCCATATCTAGACTCACAATCTCTGTCCTGAGTTTTAAAGTCTAGTGCGAGTTGCAAACAAAGAAAGATCTTTTAATGAGAGGAGTACTGTGTGCAATAATGAAGCCAAAAATGGATTCCAAGAGGAGATGATATTTATCTGAAATCTGAAAGCTGAAAATGATGATGAGAGAGTAAAAATAGATATAGAAGCAAGACCCTCTGATGCAGTGTGTTTAAGTGGCTCAAGAGCATGAGAAAACCATGATATGCTTGAGGAACTTAGACAAGTCAGTGTGATGGAGTGAGAGGTGTGAAGGATGGAGTGATAAAGTATTTCCATGACTAGCTCTTACTGTTGTCACTGTTTTCATCGAAAAAATCAGTGGCCAAAATGGTCTTCATTTCTACCTTCTGCCACTTTGGGTTTCATCTGTGGAACCTCTAGAGCCCTTGGCTTGACTTGAAGTCAAGGATTGCCATGCAGGTATCTCTCCAACCCTCTTTTCAAGAATGAATCAGTAATTGCTCCTTGTGAGGAAAAATCTTTTGTTCTCTTTCATTAGGAACTGCTTCATAAACCTCAGACATCTTAGTTTATTTTATCCAAACTCTCTACTTGAACAGGCAGAACCTAAGTTAGAGTCCCTAGAGGCTGCACTGGACATTGGTTGGTGTATCTGTGGCCAGTAGAGGTGCATGAGCAAGTTACTCAAGTAGCTTCGAGGATGGAACCAAAACCAAAAGCCAGGAAGATAGTTTAAGGGCTCAACCTTAGGAGGCAAAGCAGAGGGGCAGAACTCACCAGTTTAACCAAGAATAAGGCATTTAGATATGAGGCAAGTGAGTACTAGACTAGGATGAGGGATTTGGACAAAAGAGTGGGAGTAGATCCTGGACACAGTCCATGAAATGTTGGAGGCGCCCCAGGGACATTTTTATAGGGTACATATGGTCTCAGCTGTGAGTGAGGAAGGAGCTATTAAGGGCTAAGCTAGTCCTTAAGGAGGTCTCAGTCTTCTTGGGGTAAACATATGTGAGAACAAAAAATTACAATGCAACCTGAGAAGTTCTATAATCAAAGCATGTGCCAAGTGGGAGCAAGTTTTAGGGTTTTAATGAAGACCTCATAGGAGTGGCATTTGAAAGGTTGGCAGAGGTTGGATGATTGGACAAAGGTAAGGAAGGCCTAAGAAGGGTGTATAACATGGGCCAGGGCTTATGTACAAAAGAGCATGGTAGTGCCTTAGAGAATCAGCAGCTAAACTGTAGGACTATCACTGATGTGGAGTATGCCAAAAGCATACAGTTGGTGTAATCCTGGAGCAGGAGCAGCTAGGATTTAGGAAATTACCCTTACTGTTGTCTTCACAAGACTCAGCTGGTGCTATCTGAGTTAGAACCAATACACTAGAGAATCTGACCTATTGGAGAGAACACAGCAGAACCCCAGTCTTAGGGCAGCAGGACAAGTTCCAGACCCAAACAGTCCAGCCCTCCCAAAAGGATAACTGGCTTGTGCAGGGTCAGTTTTAAACCCAAGCAGGGCTATATCTTTGCAGTGAAAAATCCTTAGGACCTACAGCTGAATAGGGCCTGAATAGACTGTTGCTATATTAATTAGAGTCTGCTGTTTCAGCATAAGAAATCTGGGCTTTATCCTTTGGGTAACTGGGAATCTTTAAAGAATTTTGAGAGGTGACCAAACATAATATTTATTTTTGGAAGATGACTCTGGTGGTGATATGGAAGGCCTGGAAACTTGGAGTCCTAGCTGGAGGCTTTTCTGTCTTACTATAAGCTATGCAGTAATGGTTGGAATTGAGTTAGTGATGGTGGGGGGTGGAAATAGGGGGTTCCTTATGAATTATTTATTCTTAAAAAATGTGGCTTAGGGCTTTTTGGAAAGGCAATCATATTCATATGTATTCCTTTATAGATACATTCAGTTTCAGGTGTAAATGGAGAGATGTATTTTTTATATGTGTATCTATCTTTCTTTTAACCCTTATTAGATCTTCTGTTTATTGTGTGGTACACTGGACTATCATTACTGTCTTTTTTTGTTGTTGTTGTTTTTCAGTGTAAGACTTGGCTCCGGTATTTCCTGATATGATATTGAACCTTAAGCTATCAGTCCTTTTTTTTTTTTTCTTAGCTTGAATTAAATCAGATAATCTATTTGGAATGAGGGATAAGGTAGGTAACTGTATAAAGATCCTCATCCCCTGGGTAAGAGCAAAGAGGCTAGTTATGCTCCCAGATAGGGAGACTAAGATTACTGAGAATAAAGATTTTTGACTACTTCAAAGTCTTGACCAAGTAGTACAATAAGGAAAAAAAAAGTTTTCACTAGAAGCGAAGTGTAAGAAAACTGGGTTTCATGAGATTATTTGGAAAGTTTTCATTAAGTGCACATGCAGAGATTCCAATAGCAAGTGATAATGGACTCCTAGAAGCTCTTCACATGCATTGTATTTGTACTAGATAATTCACACGAGAGAGCGGCAATGAGCTAAGCCCAGTATTAATTTCAAGCCACCTCCCTTTTTGTTTAAAGGAAACTCATGGTACTTTATAGAATTTTCAGATTCAACTGGATTTTGCCTACTTCTTTAATTGGCATCCATCCCAAATGTCAGGTGGCTTTATCTAAACTAATATAAATAGCCTTTTCTTTGTTTTCTTTCTTTCTCCCTCCATCCCTCCCTCCCTCCCTCCCTTCTTCCTCCCCTTCCTCCCCTTTCTTTCTATGTTTTTATTTATGGATGCTGGTTAATATAGGATAATGTTGGTAATCTTGTCACTTTTGACATCTTTTTTCCCCTTTTTGCTATAGATACACATTATTAATTTTAACATTGGCTATTCTATTTCCAGCCTCTTCTCCTTCCTCCCAAGAATTAAAAATTTTAGCATAATCTCAAAATAAGAAAAAAAAAATCTGTATACTTTCAAAGGTGAAGTGTCATCCTAAACTGTATCTACATGGAGGCTCTGACTCAACCATTTCCATCAAAATTCATTTCATTGCCCATATAAAACCAGAAAATGCTACTCTCTCAATTTGTCCCACCACAGGGAGCTCAACCCAGTGGCTCTGTGACAACCTAGAGGGGTGGGATGGGGTGGAAGATGGGAGGTAGGTTCAAGAGGGAGGGGACATATGTTTACCTGCAACTGATTCTTGTTTATTTTTGGCAGAAACCAGCTCAATATTCTAAAACAATTAACCTCCAATAAAAAATTTAAAAAAAGAAACCCATCTCTACGGGTGAAACAAATAGTCCAAGTGAAACTAAAATGTTCCAATCACTGATTTGAAGCAGCCAGGATGCTTAGAGGAGCACCTAGGGATTTTTATCAAGATAGGCAACAAAGAGCAAAAAAGCACTTCAGAGTGTTTTGGGATGCAAAAAGTTAATCATTGTAATGTCCTATCTGGTACAGGGGCATCAGCTACCCCAAAACTTTGGAACACCATGTCTACATGTGTGTAGTTCCCTGCAGTGTAAACCCCACTTTCCAAGGGAGAATCCCTTCCTGCTGGGAACAAACATGGAATTTGGTTTCTAGAAGTCAAAGGCACCTGGGGAAGATTTTGGTTTGGACCTGAGAGCCAGTGAGTGTGATGCCTCCATTTCTCAGAGTGGGCTGTGGCAGAGCTGTTAATAGCAGCCTCCTGCATCTCCAGCTTCCTTACATTGGCAGACACATCAGCTTCCTGGGTGGGCCGGTTGGGAGTGTGATTCTGGGAGTCATTCCTGGAACTTCGCCTAAAGTCTGTTTCCTTGGCCTCCCGATGATTCTGTGAGCCACCCAAAGCTCGTAATAAAACCCTTTTTGCTTCAAGTAAGTAGAGTGGATTCTGTTATCACAACTAAGAATATTAGTGTATCTGATAATTGCTCTTGTAGGATTGACAACACTGGCAGCCAGTTTCAACTGGGAGCAAACCAAATTGTATAATAACAAGAGCATAGCCATGAAGGGAAACATTTTTAAAGGAGACAGAGCTAGCTAGTTTTCACTGTATTAATTTAATCTTATATGACCAACAATATAGTTTGAGGGTGAATGATGATGCCTTTAATTAATTTCAAACAAAATAAGGCCCTTAATGTGGTTTAGAATACTAATCTTGGAAATCTTTTACTGTAGGGATAGTCTAGCATTAGAATTTTGATAGCAGTGTATTATTTTTTTGATATAGTAATCTCTGATTGATATTTTTCTTTAACATATTGATTAAAGCCTGAGATAGTATAAGTTTGTGTAGAGAATAAAATATTCTTCGGGCTTCATAAAACACCAAAACAACCCCAAAAAATGTTTTGTTCCATCCTAGACCTCCTAAATCTGATATTCTGAGATTAATGCCAAGGACTTTGAACTTTTAACAAAGTTGCAAGTTCATTCTTAAGTATAGTAAGGTACTGGGACCAATGTTTTAGAACATGGAGAGAAAATTCCTGTTAGAGAACTCTAATGAATCTTCGTTAATTAAAATGGTTAAATTTTATTAATCAATTCGCCACCTGGTTTTCAGTTCAGTAACTTTCACTCTTAAAGTTAAATGCTGCATATCAAAAAGATGTTGTTCTTCTCTCAGAGATGAAATTGTAATAGCTTTTCCAACTATCTTTTAGAAGTCACAGCCAATAGCTTAAAAAATGTTTAAAACAAACAAAAGTTCAGCTTTTACGTAGTCATCTTTCCCTAACCTCTTTTTGAGCCTTTTCTTGGTCAATGTAATAGGAAAAATCATCCAAAGGGATCTAGACCAATTTATAATTCTCTTCCATTTAATTTAACATTTATTGAACACTTGGTGTGTAAAAGTCATGGTGCTAAGTTCTAGATATGAAAAAAAGTGAAATAAATAAAGGAGGAAGCTATTGTCGAGGAAGGCAGGTGGATACGAGGACACACAGATTTGATGCAGTGTGCTAAGTGCTGTGACGAGGTCTGCATATGATGTTAAGGAGCAAAGACCAATGACTCTCATGCTTGACCACACACTGGAATCACTTGGGGTGCTTAAAAAGAAAACATACCTGATGCCTGAATCCTACTTCCAGAATGTCTGATGTGTTGCTTCGAGATGTGTGGCCTGGCCATCAGGATTTTTAAAATCTCCCTGTGGATTCTAACATGCAGCTCAGTTGAGAATCAAGGTTCACAGTAGGCTCCTGGAGACAAGTATATAAAACAAGTGTCACAATTTATATCAATCCATATCACAGATCTAGCAAGATAAGCAAGCCATTCATTGAATTTATTGTTTATCAGATTAACAAGCTACATCAACTAAAGATTAAAGCTATAAGAAAGTTATCCATCCAAATGCCTTTACAGTGTACAAAGCAGTTTCACATACTGGATCTCATTTGACTTTCTTAACAACACCATGGGGAGTGAAAGAACACTGGAGGGGCTGTTTTCAGAAATATGATGGGGAAGTTGCTGTGCACGTGAGGGAGTGCTGCTACCTAGATTTCACAGTGCAAGATTGGGCTTTTGTCCAACAGCATTGTTAGTCTTAGGATAAGTCAAGAAATTCAAGTTAAAATACTTTGGACTTGAATCAAATAAAAAGTAGAGACATCTGGAAAAGAGAGTGATGCAAGGCTATATACTTGGGTGGAGGTCAAAGGAAAGGCAAGGGGTTCAGTGGCCAAGAAGCAAGCAAAAGGGGTTGATGGGCCATGCTACCATGACTCCGCAGTAACAGTGAGCACTTGGGAAAAGCAGCAGGTCATGTTGAAAACAACACATTCTGAGAAATGATGACAGATCCATTTATTTGCAACTTGGATTTAACTCATAAAAATGAACAGGGGAGGCTGCTGAAAGAAGTCATCCTACAGGAAGAACCCTCCGAAAATGCAAACTCAGACTGGATTTATCAAAGTACATGCTCTTAGTTTAAAGATAAATTTAAAAATCTAGAATCCAAGTGTCGGTACATGCACTTTATGTCGTGTAACCTCACTGTTCNAATGAACAGGGGAGGCTGCTGAAAGAAGTCATCCTACAGGAAGAACCCTCCGAAAATGCAAACTCAGACTGGATTTATCAAAGTACATGCTCTTAGTTTAAAGATAAATTTAAAAATCTAGAATCCAAGTGTCGGTACATGCACTTTATGTCGTGTAACCTCACTGTTCATGGCTGGGAAGTATATTTTTTCTTCAACAGAGTATGGATTGGCTTTGTTTAGTATAACTTGTTTGTGTTGTAAAATAATCAGGCTCCTTTAAAAAATATTAGGCTGCAGAGTCATGCTAAGTCATTCACCCAGGGACAGCCGGAATTACCTAATTAGAAGCAGATGGTGCAAGGGTGGTGCCCACTGCACTTTTTAGCTGCACACCCTTCCGAATTCATATGGAGAAGGATGATTCATAAAAATTAGGACAATCCTATATGTCAGGAAAACAAAATAGTTTGGAGTAGAAAATAATTATTTTTAAAATAATTCTCCCGGCAGCCTACATGGAGAGAGAAAAATGGAAGCCATGACCCTCTTCCTTCTTCACTGCAGTAACTTGTTCAAAATGGATTGCTTCTGTGAAATTTCTTCCCTGACTCCAGCCTGCACTCCTGCCAATCACTCCATCCCCCCAGTCTTACAAAGGTTGGGTTTGGTGACTCCTCTGCTGCTGTAATGCCCTANCCTTCCTTCTTCACTGCAGTAACTTGTTCAAAATGGATTGCTTCTGTGAAATTTCTTCCCTGACTCCAGCCTGCACTCCTGCCAATCACTCCATCCCCCCAGTCTTACAAAGGTTGGGTTTGGTGACTCCTCTGCTGCTGTAATGCCCTATGTTTAATACTCTCAGTGTTTAACACTTTAAATTATGGTTGTGTTTTTGTCACCTCAGTGATCGAACTTATCCGATATGACAATTTATAAGAAATATAATTTAGTAATTGTTGGATGAATAGTTCAGAGTTTGCTTCTCCTTTGTGTTAGTCGCTCAGACTCTTTGAGACCCCCAGGGTGCATGGGGTCCTCTGTTCATGGAATTTGCCAGGAAAGAATACTGGAGTGGGTTTCCATTTCCTCCTCCAGGGGATCTTTGTGACCCAGGAAGTGGACCCAGTTCTCCTGTGCCTCCTGCATTGCAGGCAGATTCTTCTACCACTGTGCCGCCTGCTTTTCCTAGTAGAAAACTAAATGTAACCCCCAGGAAGGCAGAGACTGTTTGTTTACCATTTAGCCCTGTGCCTCTTCTGATCCTGCATATAATAGACCCTTGAAAAAAATCTGATGGGTAGAAGAATGAGTAAATGAATGAATGGACCTGAATGAGCTATCTGGGGATAGGGACTGGATCTTTTTTCTCTGTTCCCAGCACTTAATGGTCTTCAGTGTCCGGTACTAAGAAGGTACTGTTTTCAAGAGCAAAGCAGTTAATGTAAAGGTGAGGAATTGCTCCATCTGCTTGATTATAAAACAGTTTTACTGGATAATGTAGTTTTAGTTGGAGAAATCATGACAAGAGCTTTGAAATGATACCTTTAATATGTCTGAGTCTCTTTCATAGCTTCTGTTCTTTCCCCACATTCTCTGTCAATTTTGTGTTTATTCTTTCTTTTAAAAAGTTTTATTGTGTTAGCATGTATGCCTAAGCTATCTTTTTAAAATACATACACACACACACACACACAAGCCTGTTTTACAGTTTACAAGTGATACTATATTGTATGTGGTGTTCTTGGCCTTGTTTTTGTATCCAGCATTATTCTTCTATAATTCATCTATGTTATTACATATAGTAATAGTTCTTTCAGAGGCTTCCCAGGTTGATCAGTGGTAGAGAATCCACCTGAGATGCAGGAGACATAGGTTGATCCCTTTCGGGAAGATCTCCTGAAGAAGGAAATAGCAGCCCACTTCAGTATTCTTGCCTGGGAAATCTCATGGGCAGAGGAGCCTGGGGGGATATAGTCTGTGGGACCTCAGAGAGCTGAAAATGACTGAGACTGAGTACAATAGGTCTTCCATTTTCATTATTATGTGATATTCAAATATATGACTACACTGTGATTTTATATCTGTTTTTCTTTTGGACACTAGATTGTTTTCAGTTTTCAAATATTATTAAGAGTGCTTCTTAAACACTTTTCCAGTCACCTGGTATTTAAGAGCAGGAGGCTCTAGGATATAAATCTAAGAGGAGAATCTCTGGGTTGTGGAGTGTGCAGTGCTCAACTTTGGAAGAGGATGCTAAACAAGGTACTGACTTGCAATCCCCAGAGCAGTTTATATGACTATTCTCCAACACTTGGTGTGATCACACTTGCTAATCTCTACACATTTATTGGATACGTGTGTGGATGTGCACTTAATTGCTCAATTGTGTCCGACTCTTTGTGACTGCATGGACTGTAGCCCACTAGGCTCCTCTGTTCATGGGGATTCTCCATGTAAGAATACTGGAGTGGGTTGTCAAGTCCTCCTCCAGGGGATCTTCCAACCCAGGGATAGAACCTAGGTCTCTCACATTGCAGGCAGATTCTTTACTGTCTTAGCCACCAAAGATTTCTGATTCTGGTGTCAATAGTTATTTCCCTGATCCCTAATGAGGTTAAGCTCCTTTACATATATTTAGCCATTTCTTATCTGTGAAACATATGTTCATATCAGTTTTTCTTTTGACTTTCTAGTTCTTTATTTTTATTATTAATTTATAGGAGTTCTTTATGGGTTTTGGATTCCAGTTCTTTGTTGAGAAGAGTATGTGTCGCAAATATTTTCTTTCAGTTTGTGACTTTTTTTTGTTATTCTGGGATATCTTTTGATAAACATGTGTTCATTATTTTAATGTAGTTAATTTTGTTACATTACTTTTAAGATTAGTGAATTTATATTGTATATTAAAAGGCTGTCTTAACTAAATTATAAAAATATTATCCTATATTTTCAACCAAATGCTTTGCTTTGCTTTTTACATTAAATTTTTCACTACCTAGAGTTGCTTTTCATTTATTTTTTCTTTGTGGATAATGATTTGTGATAGATTTCTTGGAAAGCCCCACCTTTCTCTGTTGACCTGCTGTATATGTATCTCTCATATATCAATGTTGCATAAATATTGAGGTCCCATCTTTCTATTCTTTATTGTCAGATTTATCTCTCTCTGCCCACGTGTCCTACTTCACAGTTTTATAGAAATATTTCTAAATATCTAATGCAGAAATTTGCTTACTTTCTTCTTTTGTTTCAGAACATCTTGGTTATTCTACCACATAAACCTTTAGACTTAGCTTGTCAAATTTCACTTGAATCCAGTCTATATTTGGCAAGAGGTAATATTTTTATAGTTTTAAATCTTCTTTTTGCCAAACTGGTGTTTCTCCAACATCTTTAAAATACGTTTTTAATAGATTTCTATCTTCTTCATACAGGTCTTACATATATTTTATTAGGTTATTCTCAGGTGTCTTATGGTTCTCATTGCTGTTATGAAAACTGTCGCCTTTTCAAATTATAATTCCTAACTCTTGAGAATATGTACAAATAAAATTGATTTTTTTGTTTATTGATTTCTTTCTTAGCTCTCTTCCTAAGTGCTCAAGATTTCTAATAATTTGTTTGCGGTTCTTTGAGATATTGAAAGATTACAATTATAGCATTTAAAAATCATGATAGTTTTTTTTTTCTTGTTAATCAGTATGTATTTCTATGAATTTTTTTTTTTTATCATGTGCTGGTAGGACTTCCAGGAAAATGTTAAATAAAAGTTGTGATATAGGAAAAAGGAAATTTTCCCAATGCTTTCTCACACTGAATGATCTCTTGTTTTGGGGAGACACATTTTCTAAGATAAAGGAGTTGTTTTCCATTCTTGTTTGGTAAGAGGCATTATAATGAATATGTGTTTTCATAAATAACTTTTATAAGTTTTCTTCATGAAATAATATGTTAATTGTTCAGTCATATCTCAGTCTTTTCAACCGTGTTGACTGTAGCCTGCCAGGTTCCCCTCTCCATGGAATTCTTGAGGCAAGACTACTGGAATGGGTAGCCATTCGCTTCTCCAGGGAATCTTCCTGACCCAGGGATCGAACCTGGGTCTCCTGCATTGCAAGCAAATATTTTGCCATCTGAGGCACCAGGCAAGCTCATAGAAGAGATGATATGGTATATCTTCTATGTAGAATATATATCTTCATAGAAGATATAATATATCATATTTCAATTTTTTATTTGATGAATGGCTCAGAGGTTAAAGCGTCTGCCTCTAATGCGGGAGACCTGGGTTCGATCCCTGGGTCGGGAAGATCCCCTGGAGAAGGAAATGGCAATCCACTCCAGTATTCTTGCCTGGAGAATCCCATGGATGGAGGAGCCTAGTAGGTTACAGTCCACGGGGTCGCAAAGAGTCGGACACGACTAAGCGACTTCACCTCACCTCATTTGATGAATGGTATGTATTGATTTCTGATACAAACTATTTTGCAAGTTTGCCATAAAGCTCAGCTTGGCTACAGATGATTATCTGTGTATGCTGCTGAATTCAGTTTGGTAGTTTTGTTGTTGTTTTTTTCCAGAAGTTTAAAATCTCTTTGTGAGTGAGAAAAAAATCATAACTGTCTTGTCCATTGTGTTTGCTATGCTTTGAGTACCAAGGAAATTCTGGACTCATAGAATGAGTTGGAAAATAGTTCCTCTTTTCCTGTATTCTAAAGGAACTGTGATACAGTACAGGTACCTGCTTCTTAGAGGTCAGTTAAATCTTCTGAATTTGGTACTTTTCTTAGTAGGAGGATTTTCAGCCCAATTCAGTTACTTTAATATGCACTGAACTTTATCCACTCTAGATTCATTTCTTGAATCCTTTTGGTAAGGTATTAATTTTTAGGAATTAATTTCTTTTATCTAAAATTTTGAATTTATCAGCTTTTCAGTGTTGATTTTGTCTTCTTGTTTTTAAAATCCCTATTATTTTGTATATATTCATGTTTTCACTCCTAAAAATTGTGTGAGTTTTCTTTCCTTAGTGTCAGAAGTCTACTTTATTATTTCAAGCAATGATATTTTAGTTTATTCTACTGTTTTTTCTTAATTGGACAGTTATGTCACTACTTTTTTACTTTATTTCTAAAATAAGCATTTTAAGGCTATAAATTTCCCTCAAAATGCCCATTTTATTGCATCTCATCTTTTGATATTTACATTCTTTTTCATTTCTAAATATTTCTTAATTTTTTCATGAATTCTGTTTTGAATGAATTATTTTTAAATGCACATCAAAAATTACAGATACCTGAGATTTTTTAAATATCTTTTATTTCCTGAGTTCTAATTTAATAGAATTTGAATTGTGGTCACAGAATGCATTTCATTTGATATTAATGCCTTGAAACATTTTGAGTCTTGTTTTACAGGCCATTGGTGTGCCCCATATTCCATTCTTTTCCTATTTGGAGGAGTTATAAGATGAGAGACAGGCCCACCTTCCACTCTAAAAATGCAAGGGGTCTGTATTAACTCTTTAGTCTGTAGCTATGGATACATGCTTTTGGCTTAACTGGTAAGATTCTCTTGCCTGTGGCTTTGAATAATACAGGAGTAGGATCAATTAGAGACTTTTTCCTAGCCAGCGTGAGTTGTTGAGAGGTCAGTGGTGTGGCATTAAGAATCTAATATCAATAGAATCTGGGGAAGGCCATGGCAACTCACTCCAGTACTCTTGCCTGCATAATCCCATGGACGGAGGAGCCTGGTAGGCTGAAGTCCATGGGGTCACTAAGAGTCAGACATGACTGAGTGACTTCACTCTCACTTTTCACTTTCCTGCATTGCTGAAGGAAATGGCAACCCACTCTAGCGTTCTTGCCTGGAGAATCCCAGGGACGGGGGAGCCTGGTGGGCTGCCGTCTATGGGGTCGCACAGAGTTGGACACGACTGAAGCAATTTAGCAGCAGCAGCAGCAGCAGCAGCAATAGAATCAGTTTCTGTGTCCTAAACAGACTATGATGTATAAACAGCTTCCCTTGGTTTTCTGCCAGAGCCTTGCTTTCTACTCTTTCAGTTGGTTTTCTAAGTTATTGGTATCTTGCTGAATACTTTTCTTTTCTTTTTAATTTAAACAAAGTCAGTTTCTACTTGCTTAAAACTGAAAACCCTGACAAATGTAAAAAGATAATACTTCTGAGGGAATGACAGAATATTAATTTCTATTTTTAGTTTTCTTAATCTTACAACTCTTTCTTCAGTAGGCATTATTTATTTTCCTCATTTAACAGATAAGGAAACTGGGGCTTCAGGAGTTTAAATGTTATGTCCTAAAGCCACAGAGCTTGTTAATGGTGGAACCAGGATGCAAGCCAGCTTCTTGATTAGCTCCTCTTAACCATTATATGTAATCAACAGATAACTTTTAAGCCTTTTCACCCTGACTGTAATAGCCTATAAGCTGAAAGAATCAATACAGATTGCCAAAGAATAGGTAAAGTTACTGGGAGGTCAGAGACTAGATTCTGCAAATATTCATACATTCTTAAATTTTAATTGAGGAAAAGTACTTCTCCTAGGCTTTTAAGAAATACATGGTATTGCTTTAAAAATAAAAAAAACTTTTTAAAAACTGGTTTTCTCCTAGCCACCTAGCCTACCCCCACCCCAACTCTGCAAATTTGCCACACGTGCCTTGGCAACATAAACAAGCACCACACACAGGGACCAGTGACAACATCCTTCATCATCTCCCTTGCCTAACAGAGGGGTCCTTTTAGGTCATGGACCACTTTTCTTCCTGTGGGTTTACTGAGAGTTTGTGTGTTCATGCTCATTAAGTAACTTCTAGCAATCTTGGCTAAATAAATTGGCAAAAGACTGAACTCATAGTCGTCAGTATTGCTTCATAACACACACATGCAGACCTCATGATATATGTGACAGTTGACTCACTTAAATCACCCAATTAATTTTTTGTAGTCTTGTGTAAATATAATAAAGTAGCTATAGAAATGAAAGATGTTTTCAAGTTTAATTTGACTCACTGAACTCATGGAATCAGAGTTAACTTATATTTCAGTTTAGGTGATTTTACAGAAAGTTATTTTAAAGACAGAATATTCTTGAAAGATTGAAGTTGTTTCTGCCTCCATGTTTCTTAATTGCTTTCATGAAAAGCTTACTGATTTTATAATCTATTAATTGGCAGTGGAAAGAAAACTGTACTCTTGTTGATGTAAAAAGTTTACCAATAATGCATATATATATAATATATGTATATTAACCTCATCTTTAATATATTTGTTGCCGAATTACAAATTACTGGCATTTTTAGTTATTTCTTGGTTTTTCCCAGAGTAGAACACTTCAGTGCTTTAAGTGGTCCATTCAAATTTAAGTGAAATAAAGCAGTGAGGACATTTTGACAAAAAGCAATTTAGGTAAGTGTTAGTTATTCGTATTCTTCTCTCTTCCTATCAATAGAGACATTGACCAAGCCATAGCAATTCAAGCTCTATCAGAAGAACAACAAGGGTCCCACAAGTGGTAGCCAGGTGCCCAAATCAAATTAAACTCTTATGTTTCAACAGGGATTCATTTTTTGACAGTACAGTGACAATAGAAAGTCAAAGTGCTAATTTCAGCTGCCCTGTACCAGTTGAATTATCTTGAAAAATACTCATGTTTGCCACACAACACAAAGAGCCAGGAAAACTTGGCACATGAAGTATAAATCTGTATAAACAAAGTGAGAAATAGCACAGGAGTGATCTAGGGAAATGCATTTTGAGATGAAAACCAAGAATTCCTCATTCTGTTATTCCCTCAGAGACAGAAGAGATTGCTCCCTGGATTTGTCTATATAGGTAAGTATATAAAAGAGGGAGCTACAAGAATTTTTTAATTTTTCTTTAAAAATGGCCTCTAAAGGCAATCTGATTTCTTGTTCATTGTTTCACTCTGGCTTAGACTCTGTGTTTTGAAGACAAATTAAATAATAGATTGGTTGTTCTCTGGCTCATGTCAACAACCAAATTTGATCGAGTGAGGGAAGAGTAGCAAAGACTGCTGATGTATTTATATGCAACTAACTGAATAAAAAAGGAAACGTGCAGTTATCCACTGATTTTTCTTATCAAGTTCCAGCTTGATATGTTGACCTGATACATTACATGATACATTCATAACTAGTCTCTGCTCTAGCAAGGGATGGACCTACCTCTCCAAGTTCCATGTTTTTCCATCATATGCCACTGATAATCCACCTGAGTTGGGGAAGGTTGATTATCAAAAGATGCCTCTTCTTTCAGATTTTAAAATTTTTTTCTCATTCAAAAACCAACCTTTGAGACGTTCCTGTTGGTCTGGTGGTTAAGACTTCATCTTCCAACACAGGGTATGCGGTTTCAATCTCTGGTTGGGGAGCTAAGATTCCACCTGTCTTGTGGCCAAAAAACAAAACATAGAGCAGAAGCAATACTTTAAGAAATTCAATAAAGACTTCAAAAAAATGGTCCACATCATAAAATATCTGAAAAAACCTACCATTTATTTTAAAGTACTATTTTCTAGTTAATGCTGAATAAAATGATGAGCTCTTAGCTAATCAGGGATTTAAACACTACTTTATTTCTACATTTTCTCCCTCTGTCTGCTGCTATTTATTGTTATTTACGTTTTAATGGTTTGATAGAAAGCTAATATTTCAATAGCATTTCCCTTAATACTTAATAATAACTCATAGCTGAGAGATGTATTAAGGCATAGGAATGCCTATTTTCCTCAACCATCATCACTTTGTGTAAAAACTTAAGAATAAAGGGGTATCTGGAAAGTTTGTTATGATTTTATTAGGAATTCTGAGGAGGTGACTTTCCATTTGATTTGGTTCTTTTTTGCTCCACAGTTGCAGGTTAAAGAAAATAAGTGGTAAATAAGAAATTAGTTGGGAAGATAGATAGGCTTGCAAGCAAGAAAAAGTCCATAAAATAGATTCACTATGTAGATAAAAGCAGTTGAACAGTTGATAGAACAAAGTCCTAGAAGAGGTGGGAAGAAGCAGATCTCAGTGGCCAATGCAAAGGGTTATCTTGGCCTTGGTTTCTGATCCTGAGTACCTTAGTCCTTTTTTGGCTCCTTCTCTGAAATGTTAGGTTAAGCCCTTGTTTTGGGGATCTCTCTGGAGGAGAGACTGTAAGAACAATCAGGGAACCCAGGAGAAGTGGGGAGAGTGTTTGTGGAACTGAAACCCAGGAAGAACTGCTCCGAGTAGAGGTAAATATATTGGATACTGAAACATTTTAAGTAAAGGATGGGTGTGGTATACAGCATACTTCATGGTATTACTGCTAGTCTGAATACTGAATGTTTCTTATGCAATAAAGATTATATGTAGGGCAAATAGGATTGTAGTCTCAAAGTGGAAAGTTCCAATAATTGATGAATTTTCTATTTCTTCTTAAGACTTTTGTGGGCTAACTCAGGAAAATGAAGTCAATGTGGCCTTATATATCTTGTTGAATTTATGATCTTGCTTGGTATAAGGACCACTAACAGTTACGTGAATTTTTCATATTTTAGAAATTGTACTGGGATTTCAGGTTGTATCATTTTTAAATGTTATACCAGGACTAGAAACAGAATGTTTTCTTTTAATTATCCTTTTTGTCACTAACTGTACTGAACTTCATGAAGTTTATATATTTCAGATGCTATTTTTTTTCTTACATGTTTCTTACCTTTTGTGGTACAGTTCTTTAAAACTATTTTCTAGCTAAGTCCCTCTCCCAGTCTACCATTAAACTTGTCCATAAAATTTTTTTCAGCTTTAGAGTTTTAATTTCCTTCTCATTTGCATATTTTATGATACTGTTTCTTCCTGCACGTGACTTCTCATCATTCCATCCCTTCCAATATGCTAAAGATCCCTGGTGGCTCAGACGGTTAAGCGTCTGTCTACAATGTGGGAGACCTGGGTTCGATCCCTGGGTCGGGAAGATGCCCTGGAGAAGGAAATGGCAATCCACTCCAGTACTCTTGCCTGGAAAATCCCATGGACAGAGGAGCCTGGTAGGCTACAGTCCATGGGGTCGCAGAGTCGGACATGACTGAGCACGTTCACGTTCACTCACTTTAAGGTTATTTTCATATTGTTCTTTCTTATTCTTTAGGTGTGAAATCTTTTACTCAGACTGATTGTTTCTCATGAGGGTTTGCTTGCACATGTGATTTTTTCATTTTGATGTTAAGGTGGTTTTCCTTAAGTCCCAGGTGTCAGGGTTGTAGAAATTTTCTGTAGGGTCATTTCATACTTTTTTTTTTCTTTATGGATATTCCTGGATCTAACCTCTTGACTTAGAAATCCTATACTACGTTGATGATTTGAACTTGGATCCCACACTCGGATGTCTCGTAGATTTGGTGTAGTTATTTCTCATGGGTTATATTTTTCTCTCCTCCTGTATGCCCCCTAATCCAGGGTTGGAAACGTTTTCTCTGGCCAGTTGGAGGTGGGGCTTCTAATACTTGTTTCATGGACAAACAGCCTTCATGACTCTACTCTACACAGAGACAGATGTTAGCTCTTTACATGCACACTTCTCTACTTATTTACACTGAAGTATAGTTGACTGACAATACTGTTAGTTTCGTGTTTACAGCAATGTGACTTGCCCTGCATGTTTTCTTGGTTTGGACTCAGGACCCTGCCATGAGGTCTGCCTCTGTCTGCTTCAACATCTCCAGCCATTTAGTTTGAGCTTTCAGCCTCAAGTCTGCCTCTGGGTTTCCTCTTTGTTGCTAAGTTTAGTTGTGTTTTAACCTTTTTGCTTTTTCTAAATGGCAAAGGTTATTTTGTTTAGCATTTCTATATGATTAGAGCAGAAGGAAAAGAGATACTTGTCTTTTCAGCATGTTGTGCTCACCAGAGTCTGACCATATTCATATTTAAGCATGTATTCTTTTTTCTTTTACAGCTAGTTATGTATCAAATCCCATTTGCAAAGGTTGCTTGTCTTGTTCAAAGGACAATGGGTGCAGCCGATGTCAACAGAAGTTATTCTTCTTTCTTCGAAGAGAAGGCATGCGCCAGTATGGAGAATGTCTGCATTCCTGCCCATCCGGGTACTATGGACATCGAGCCCCAGATATGAACAGATGAAGCAGCAGCAGCAGCAGCAGCAATAGAATCAGTTTCTGTGTCCTAAACAGACTATGATGTATAAACAGCTTCCCTTGGTTTTCTGCCAGAGCCTTGCTTTCTACTCTTTCAGTTGGTTTTCTAAGTTATTGGTATCTTGCTGAATACTTTTCTTTTCTTTTTAATTTAAACAAAGTCAGTTTCTACTTGCTTAAAACTGAAAACCCTGACAAATGTAAAAAGATAATACTTCTGAGGGAATGACAGAATATTAATTTCTATTTTTAGTTTTCTTAATCTTACAACTCTTTCTTCAGTAGGCATTATTTATTTTCCTCATTTAACAGATAAGGAAACTGGGGCTTCAGGAGTTTAAATGTTATGTCCTAAAGCCACAGAGCTTGTTAATGGTGGAACCAGGATGCAAGCCAGCTTCTTGATTAGCTCCTCTTAACCATTATATGTAATCAACAGATAACTTTTAAGCCTTTTCACCCTGACTGTAATAGCCTATAAGCTGAAAGAATCAATACAGATTGCCAAAGAATAGGTAAAGTTACTGGGAGGTCAGAGACTAGATTCTGCAAATATTCATACATTCTTAAATTTTAATTGAGGAAAAGTACTTCTCCTAGGCTTTTAAGAAATACATGGTATTGCTTTAAAAATAAAAAAAACTTTTTAAAAACTGGTTTTCTCCTAGCCACCTAGCCTACCCCCACCCCAACTCTGCAAATTTGCCACACGTGCCTTGGCAACATAAACAAGCACCACACACAGGGACCAGTGACAACATCCTTCATCATCTCCCTTGCCTAACAGAGGGGTCCTTTTAGGTCATGGACCACTTTTCTTCCTGTGGGTTTACTGAGAGTTTGTGTGTTCATGCTCATTAAGTAACTTCTAGCAATCTTGGCTAAATAAATTGGCAAAAGACTGAACTCATAGTCGTCAGTATTGCTTCATAACACACACATGCAGACCTCATGATATATGTGACAGTTGACTCACTTAAATCACCCAATTAATTTTTTGTAGTCTTGTGTAAATATAATAAAGTAGCTATAGAAATGAAAGATGTTTTCAAGTTTAATTTGACTCACTGAACTCATGGAATCAGAGTTAACTTATATTTCAGTTTAGGTGATTTTACAGAAAGTTATTTTAAAGACAGAATATTCTTAAAAGATTGAAGTTGTTTCTGCCTCCATGTTTCTTAATTGCTTTCATGAAAAGCTTACTGATTTTATAATCTATTAATTGGCAGTGGAAAGAAAACTGTACTCTTGTTGATGTAAAAAGTTTACCAATAATGCATATATATATAATATATGTATATTAACCTCATCTTTAATATATTTGTTGCCGAATTACAAATTACTGGCATTTTTAGTTATTTCTTGGTTTTTCCCAGAGTAGAACACTTCAGTGCTTTAAGTGGTCCATTCAAATTTAAGTGAAATAAAGCAGTGAGGACATTTTGACAAAAAGCAATTTAGGTAAGTGTTAGTTATTCGTATTCTTCTCTCTTCCTATCAATAGAGACATTGACCAAGCCATAGCAATTCAAGCTCTATCAGAAGAACAACAAGGGTCCCACAAGTGGTAGCCAGGTGCCCAAATCAAATTAAACTCTTATGTTTCAACAGGGATTCATTTTTTGAGAGTACAGTGACAATAGAAAGTCAAAGTGCTAATTTCAGCTGCCCTGTACCAGTTGAATTATCTTGAAAAATACTCATGTTTGCCACACAACACAAAGAGCCAGGAAAACTTGGCACATGAAGTATAAATCTGTATAAACAAAGTGAGAAATAGCACAGGAGTGATCTAGGGAAATGCATTTTGAGATGAAAACCAAGAATTCCTCATTCTGTTATTCCCTCAGAGACAGAAGAGATTGCTCCCTGGATTTGTCTATATAGGTAAGTATATAAAAGAGGGAGCTACAAGAATTTTTTAATTTTTCTTTAAAAATGGCCTCTGAAGGCAATCTGATTTCTTGTTCATTGTTTCACTCTGGCTTAGACTCTGTGTTTTGAAGACAAATTAAATAATAGATTGGTTGTTCTCTGGCTCATGTCAACAACCAAATTTGATCGAGTGAGGGAAGAGTAGCAAAGACTGCTGATGTATTTATATGCAACTAACTGAATAAAAAAGGAAACGTGCAGTTATCCACTGATTTTTCTTATCAAGTTCCAGCTTGATATGTTGACCTGATACATTACATGATACATTCATAACTAGTCTCTGCTCTAGCAAGGGATGGACCTACCTCTCCAAGTTCCATGTTTTTCCATCATATGCCACTGATAATCCACCTGAGTTGGGGAAGGTTGATTATCAAAAGATGCCTCTTCTTTCAGATTTTAAAATTTTTTTCTCATTCAAAAACCAACCTTTGAGACGTTCCTGTTGGTCTGGTGGTTAAGACTTCATCTTCCAACACAGGGTATGTGGTTTCAATCTCTGGTTGGGGAGCTAAGATTCCACCTGTCTTGTGGCCAAAAAACAAAACATAGAGCAGAAGCAATACTTTAAGAAATTCAATAAAGACTTCAAAAAAATGGTCCACATCATAAAATATCTGAAAAAACCTACCATTTATTTTAAAGTACTATTTTCTAGTTAATGCTGAATAAAATGATGAGCTCTTAGCTAATCAGGGATTTAAACACTACTTTATTTCTACATTTTCTCCCTCTGTCTGCTGCTATTTATTGTTATTTACGTTTTAATGGTTTGATAGAAAGCTAATATTTCAATAGCATTTCCCTTAATACTTAATAATAACTCATAGCTGAGAGATGTATTAAGGCATAGGAATGCCTATTTTCCTCAACCATCATCACTTTGTGTAAAAACTTAAGAATATTTCACACCTAGTATTCATTTTAATCCTTATTCTGACTCACAGATGGGATGGAACAGTTTCTTAGAGTATTCACAGCAGTCACACTTGCTTTCTGTAGATTCTCCTTCCTGGGGTTACACTGAGATCATTGTCCTAGAACATTCTCTTCTGTATTCTGAGAGGGTACTAGCAATGGCTTAGATAATAAGACTTTTTTGAGGTTATTTTTGTTTCCCACATGTATGAGATGAAGATGAAAAGTTCTTTGAAGAAATTATCACAAAAAAAGAGCACTTTTTCTCCATTATTATTTAACTTAAGGATTTCTAATCAGTTAAATTCATAAACCCATACTTTTGGATCAGATAATGAACATATGTGTGTGTATGTGTACTTTATATATAAATATATTGAATATAAAATGAAATAAACATATTGAAATATACATTAAAATTTTAATATAAATATGTATGTGTATATCTAGTAAATAGTCTTAATAAACAAATTTTGTTTGCATGCTTCTTTTTGTTTTTCAAAAGTATATATTATAGTATTCCTTTATTAACTCTCAGATTAAACCTTTTTATGTGTTAAGCAATTTTCTGGGCCCTGGAGATTAAAGCCCCGGAAAAAGAAAAAGGATCCAAAAAACCCAAATCTGTCATTCTGGATTGTATATTCTATGGGAAGAGGGCAAACAATAAACAAATAACCAAGTATATGGATACTGTGTCAGATGCTAACAAGTGCTGTGAAAGGAAAAAATAGAATTGGGGACTGGGGTGTGTGTGTTGATTTCTACTTTATGTTGGACTGCCATGGAAAGGAACTTCTGATCGGAGGACTAAGGAAAGTTAGGCGGTGGATGGCCTGTTCAGTCTATTCAAAGTAATGGGACTGAAGGAGTGAAATCTCTGAGATAGGATTTGCATAGCATGTTGAGGCGGGGAAGGCAATGGCACCCCACCCCAGTACTCTTGCCTGGAAAATCCAATGGACGGAGTAGCCTCGTGGGCTGCAGTCCATGGGGTCGCTAACAGTCGGACAGACTGAGCGGCTTCACTTTCACTTTTCTCTTCCATGCATTGGAGAAGGAAATGGCAACCCACTCCAGTATTCTTGCCTGGAGAATCCCAGGGATGGGGGAGCCTGGTGGGCTGCCGTCTATGGGGTCACACAGAGTCGGACACGACTGAAGTGACTTAGCAGCAGCAGCGGCAGCATGTTGAGGAAACCTAAGCAGGCTAATACAGCTGCAATCACATGAGCTAGGATAGTAGTAAGAGGTGAGAAGTATTAAGAGGCTAGATTTTTCAGGCCTTTTCAGATTCATAGGGAGGGCTAGGTTCTATATTTGATGAGATAGGAAACCAGTGAGAGAGACATGATCTAATTTAAATTTTAAGACAGGCATGCTGGCTGGCTACATTGGAGAGTAAAGTAGTGAAATTGTTAATTCATTTTGAGAGACTACGTGCTGTGTGCTAAGTCACTTCAGTTGTGTTCCATTCTTTGTGACACTAAGGACTGAAGCCCACCAGGCTCCTCTGTCTGTGGGATTCTCCAGGCAAGAATACTGAAGTGGGTTGCCATGCTCTCCTCCAGGGGATTTTCTGGACCCTGGGACTGACCCTTTGTTTCTTACATCTCCTCCATTAGCAGGCGGGTTCTTTATGACTAGGGCCACCTGCGAAGCCCCTTGAAGACTATGGCCCATAAAAATGCTCTTTGTGAGTGAAGTAAGTCAGAAAGAGACAAAACAAATATCATATATTAATGAATATATATGGAATCTAGAAAAATAGTACGGGTGAACCTGTTTGTAGGGAAGGGATGAAGACACAGACATAGAGAACAGAGTTGTGGACACAGCAGGGAAAGGAGAGGGTTGGATGAATTGAGAAAGTAACATTGACATATATACACTAAGTAAATAAGTGTTAGTCACTTAGTCAAGTCCAACTCTTTTGCGATTCCATGAACTGTAGCTCGCCAGGCTCCTTTGTCCAGGGGATTCTCCAGACAAGAATATTGGAGTGGGTAGCCATTCCTTTCTCCAGGGAAATCTTCCTCACCCAGGGATTGAAATTGGGTCTCCTACATTGCAGACAGATTCTTTACTGTCTGAACTGCCAGGGAAGCCCATATATACACTGCTGCTGCTGCTAAGTTGCTTTAGTTGTGTCCGACTCTGTGTGACCCCATAGACGGCAGCCCACCAGGCTCCCCCATCCCTGGGATTTTCCAGGCAAGAATACTGGAGTGGGTTGCCATTTCCTTCTCCAATGCATGAAAGTGAAAAGTGAAAGTGAAGCTGCTACCGTGTGTAAAATAGCTAGGGGAAAGCTGCTGTATAACACAGGGTGCTAAGTTCTGTGCTCTGTGATGACCTAAAGGAGTGGGATGAGAGGGGAGTGGGAGGCTCTCAAGAGGGAGAGAAAGAATACTGGAGTGGGTTGCCATTTCCTTCTCCAATGCATGAAAGTGAAAAGTGAAAGTGAAGCTGCTACCGTGTGTAAAATAGCTAGGGGAAAGCTGCTGTATAACACAGGGTGCTAAGTTCTGTGCTCTGTGATGACCTAAAGGAGTGGGATGAGAGGGGAGTGGGAGGCTCTCAAGAGGGAGAGAATATATGCATAATTATGGTTGATTTACACTGTTGTACAGCATAGACTAACACAACATTGTAAAGCATTTATCCTCCAATTAAAAAAAATAATATTATTTGTGGTCTGCACCTCTTTTGTGAATATGAAAAAGCAACACCACAAGTTTTGGACAAAATATTGAAGTGAAGGTTTTTTTTTCCCCTTATTTAGATACCTCTTGCAGACTTTTCACTATGTATGTGAAAAATCATTTTGAACTATCGATAATTGGTTCAAAAATGAGGCATGAATGTGCACTTAGTCACTTGGACAGCAAGAAGATCAAACCAGTCAATCCTAAAGGAAGTCAACCGTGAATATTCTTTAGAAGGACTGGTGCTAAAGCTCCAAACTTTGGCCATCTGATGGAAAGAGTCAACTCTTTGGAAAAGACCCTGATGCTGGGAAAGACTGAGGGGAAGAGGAGAAGGGACGACAGAGGATGAGATGGTTGGATGGCATCACCGACTCAATGAACATGAGTTTGAGCAAACTCATGGAGATAGTGAAGGACAGGGAGGCCTGGCGTGCTGCAGTTCATGGGGTCACAAAGAGTCAGACATAACTTAGTGACTGAAGAACAACAGCAAGAAGACTGAACAAAATCTACATTATCTCTGTATATTTTGCTACCGTAGCAAGTTATAAGCTCTAGAAAATGTACTTGAAAGTATAAAATCAGAGAGTGAAATAGTTTTCCAAGCCATTCTTCCCATTTAATACTCAAAATTTCTACTAAGCACAAATGGAATTTATTTTTGCATGGATTTGTTTTTGTGATCACTCTTCATCTGTAAACATGGAGCAGCACTAGATATAATATCATGTAAACTAATTAAGAAAACACATAGCCAAACACATAGAAAAGGAAACCCCTAAGTCTAAATATGAGAAATTAATATAACTCAAATCCAAAATGAACCTTGGAGTGATGCCCAAAGGAGGTACAGCCTTGAGTCTCTTTAGGAAAGGGTATTAGAAGAGAAATCTCCATAGAGAGAGCCAGGCAAGTGCAAAGACATGCTGCTGAATTCCCAGATGGAGAAGGCAATGGCAACCCACTCCAGTACTCTTGGCTGGAAAATCCCATGGACGGAGGAGCCTGGTAGGCTGCAGTCCATGGGGTCACTAAGAGTCGAGCATGACTGAGCGACTTCACTTTTCACTTTCATGCATTGGAGAAGGAAATGGCAACCCACTCCAGTATTCTTGGTTGGAGAATCCCAGGGACAGAGGAGCCTAATGGGTTGCCGTCTATGGGGTCGCACAGAGCACGACTGAAGCAATTTAGCAGTAGCAGCAGCAGCAAACAGAATTATAGGTAATATCATGAGAGAAAAATCGAGGACCCAAGTCACCATCAAAAGCTAGTGTGTGGTCAAAACTTACAGTAACTACATGAAGCAGAAATAACAAGTTTTGAAGTTAAATAGAAAAATTTGTCAGAGACCAAAAGAATCCTTTGGGACTGATGCTTAAGGAAACAAGAAAGATAAAAAAATATTCTAAGGATAATTCTGTACCCTGGATGCATGGGACACACAAAAGAAAAATTACTCACTGAGGATAATCTATTTTTGTGTACCCTGTTTGTATATATTATATATATATATAATATATATACACATATATATCTGTATTTATATTATATATATGTATTTGTATTATATATTATCTATGTAAGTTATTTTTTACAAAGACACAATCTTGCTGTGAGTTATCAAAGGCAACAAGCAATCTCTCACTGAAGATGATATTTAAAATATGTTTGTAAATATGTACATTTTGGGGTAAAAAGAATTTTAAGGGAGAATTAACCGAGACAAGCGTAACTATAAGGTACAAAGAACTGATGCTTTTGAACTGTGGTGTTGGAGAAGACCCTTGAGAGTCCCTTGGACTGCAAGGAGATCCAACCAGTCCATCCTAAAGGAGATCAGTCCTGGGTTTATTGGAAGGACTGATATTGAAACTGAAACTCCAATACTTTGGCCACCTGATGCGAAGATCTGACTCATTTGAAAAGACCCTGATGCTGGGAAAGATTGAGGGCAGGAGGTGAAGGCGATGACAGAGAATGAGATGGTTGGATGGCATCACCAACTCAATGGACATGGGTTTGGGTGGACTCTGGGAGTTGGTGATGGACAGGGAGGCCTGGCGTGCTGCTTCATGGGGTTGCAAAGAGTTGGATACAACTGAGCGACTGAAATGAACTGAACTGAACTAAGAAACAGTGATAATAATTAATAAGTATGTTTATAGTTCTTCAGCTAAATATAAAATTATTAAATAGTTGAAGAAGATATAGTAATCTAATGTAATGATAGGTTATAAATATTAATAAAGTCTTTTGAGAAAGAACAAAATGAACTACTAGAAATAAAAATATAGCCATTGCAAAAACAAAACCCTCCATGGATGTATAAAATTGAATATAAATGAAGAAAGAAATAATAGAATTTATGAAGGACAATATTCAAGAAATATACACAAAGAATTATTTAGAATTGAAAGAAGACTTGACTTTTCAGATTGCAGAAGGAAATTATTTACCAAGTAGGACAAGCAAAACAAATCTACATAAAGCCATAGCACAGTTGAATTTGGTGTCGTATGCCAACTTCAAAGAGAAATATCTTGAGACTCAATGGACATGGGTTTGGGTGGACTCTGGGAGTTGGTGATGGACAGGGAGGCCTGGCGTGCTGCGTTTCGTGGGGTCGCAAAGAGTCAGACATGACTGAGTGGCTGAACTGAACTGATGATACAAATGAAGGTAAACATTTATTTTTTCACATGAATATTCGCATTGTAGAATATTTGCCAGAATCATTGGCCTTCTTTTTCCATCTATTTGCACAACTGTTTCCTTAGTAATATAAATAAAAACTTCAAATGAAGGGTAAAAGAGAACGATATATTCACAGATCATAAATGGAGCATTCAGTGAATTACCACAAAGTGGACACACACGTGGTACCACTACTCGAGAATAAATGTTAACAGCACCCCCAAGAACCCTCATTGTATCCTTACCAATTAGTCCCCTTTCTCCTCCTCCAAAAAAACTGGTATCCTGACTTGTAACGAAAACCATGCAAAAGGTTATTCATGACAACACTAATTATACTAGCTACAAATTGGAAACAACTCAAGTGTCCAAACAATAGTGTCTAAAAAAGTATATGAAGAACTGGAGATGAACTGCAACATAAGCATCATAAATACATCCCATAATCTGACATTGAATGAAAGAGTCTATAAAATAATATGTACATTTACATGCTTTTCAAAAAATAGGTAAAATTAATCTATGGTGCTAGAGATATGCATTTATTGAACACCTACTGTGTGCTGACTTCAATCCTAGATATCTAGAGACAAAATAATGAGTAATAATTATTAGTTTCTGTCCTTCAAGTTGTTTATGGTGTAGTGCAGTGATTCTCTACCAGGGATGATTTTTGCCCACTAAAGAATATTTTAGTAGTGTTTGGAGACATTTTGGATATTACAGTGCTCCTGGCATCTAGTGGACAGAGGCCATGGGTACCACTCAATGCTCTGCAGTGTGCAGGGCGGCCTCCTGCAACAAAGAATTACCTGGCCCAAAATGTCAGTACTTGTGAGGTTGAGAAAGCCTGGTCTAGTGGAAAGACAGAAAGTTAATAAAGTGTATTATGTGGTAGAGGATGCTAACTATTTAGCTTCCATCCTGTGCCAACTATGCTATTAGATGTACTTTTTCTCATTTTACCTTTCAAATAAATGTGGAAAGCAGGTTATGGTGTTTCTAATTGATGGATGAGGTTATCAACTGAGTAAAATACACTTTCTAATGTTTGGGGTGGATTTCAGCAATGAAGGAGATGCCACTTATAAAGACTGTATATGTTTTCAGAATGATTAAGATTAAGTGTTATAGGAAGAAAAAAGGGGGGGAAATACATGGAAAGGTATGGAGTTGCACCAAAAAAAAAAATCATTCATTTTGAAGTAAGATGCAGGTGGTTGAGTACATTTCTACCGTAAAACCAGCAATGGTGCTAGTTAGGTTGGTGGGGGCTAGGTCAGTGCAAACCTTATGTGCTAAATTTAGGTAGTAGAAATATCCTAAAAGTCACAAGCTGTTAATGAAGCATGACAAGTAAGGGAATGATAATGTTATGATTTGGGGAAATATTTTTCTTTCAGTTGGAAAATGGGCTAGAGGAGTGTCTGCAATGAAGGTAGCAAGATCAAGCATCTGGGTTAACAAACAAACAAAAAAAAAAATCAGCTGCATCCTTGTTAGATTCTCCCTGGCCAATCTATATAAAATTTAACCTTCCCTATTGCAGTATCCAAGTCTATGCCCCAACCAGAAATGCTGAAGAAGCTGAAGTTGAATGGTTCTATGAAAAACCAAAAAAAAAAAGAATGAAAGGTGAAAAAAGACTTAAAAAATTCTCAAAGAATGAGCAGGCTTACATTCATAAATTTCGTTGAAATATCTTATGTGTTTGGATCAGCAAGATTAAACCCAAAGAGAAAGCATGTAAGACAAAAGCAGTGGCTGCATTTGAAAATTTGTAAACAAGTCAGTAAAACACTTAGAATTATAGTGTTTATTTGAGAGGATTTTAAAAATGGATTAGAAAAGCAATAGAGAAAATCCAACACCTTTTAGTGATTTAAAAAAAAAAAAAAAGAACAAAACTGCTCAAAAAACAAAGGACCAGAAATGAATTTCCTCAACCTAATAAAGGCGTCAACCATAAAGCCCACAACTGACATTATTGTTAGTGTTGAGACTCTGAAAACTTTCTCCAGAGATTAGGAATAAGACAGGGTATCCAATCTCACCACTTTTATTCTGCACTGTATTGAAGTTTATGCTCGTGGAAATTAGGAAAGAAAAGAACATATGAGGCATCCAGATGGGAAAGGAAGAAGAAAAAATGTTTATATTTGCAGATGACATTTTCTTGTGTATAAAAAACACCTCCAAGTCTGGAAAATATACTTTTAGCACTAATAAAGAAGTTCAGTGAGGCTGTCAGATACAAACGTGGGTGTGTCTGCATGCTTAGTTCTGTCCAACTCTTTGTGACCCCATGGACTGTAGCCCACTGGGCTCCTCTGTCCATGGGATTTCCCAGGCAAGAATACTGGAGTGGGATGTCATTTCCTCCTCCAAGGGATCTTCCTGACCCAGGGATTGAACCCACATCTCTTGCATTGGCAAGAGAGTTCTTTACCATTTGAGGTACCTGGGAAGCCCGTCAGATACAATATCAGAATGCAAAAATCAATTATATTTCTACACAGTAGCAATGAACAAACCAAAAATGAAATTAATAAAAAAGTCTCATTTGCAATAGAATAAAAAACCACAAAATAGGAATAAAATTAACAAAAGAACTGTAAAACACATTTGAAAAACTATTCAACATTGCTAAAGTAAGAAACAAGTAAACGATAAGGCATCCCATGTTGTCATCTCATCCCCAAAGGATGTGTAACTAGAATTTACAGAGTTCTTAAGAAAAAAAAAAGAAAAGTGAAGTCGCTCAGTCGTGTCCAACTCTTTGCGACCCCATGGACACCAGGCTCCTCTGTCCAGGGGATTTTCTAGGCAAGAGTACTGAAGTGGGTTGCCGTTTCCTTCTCCAGGGAACTTCCCGAACCAGGGATCGAACCCAGGTCTCCACATTGTAGACAGACGCTTTCCGTCTGAGCCACCACTTGATCTTAGCCAGAGTCCTTACAACTCAATTATAGAAAGAAAAATAGCCCAATTAAAAATGGGCAAAGGATCTGAAGAGAGATTTCTTTGAAGAAGATATACAAGTGATTAGTACATGAAAAGATGCTCAAAATCATTAGTTATTTGGGAAATGCAAATCAAACTAAAAAATGAAAGGCTACTTCACACCCATTATGAAGGCTACAATCAAAAAGATAGTTTAAGTGTTAGAGAGGATGTGGTAAGAATGAAAACTGTTGGCAGGAATGTAAAATGGCTTTTCTATTTTGAAAATCGTCTCAGTTCCTTAAAAAGCTAACCATACAGGTATATGTGACCAAGTAATTCCACTCCTATCTAGATTTATACCTAAAAGAAATGAAAACCTATGTCAGTGCAAAAATATGTACACAAACCTTCATCATAGCATTTTTCATACTAACCAAAGGAGAAATGACTTAAGTGTCCATCAACTGGTGAATGATAAATAAAATAGGGTATATCCATACAATGGAATATTATTCAGCAANGTCGTGTCCAACTCTTTGCGACCCCATGGACACCAGGCTCCTCTGTCCAGGGGATTTTCTAGGCAAGAGTACTGAAGTGGGTTGCCGTTTCCTTCTCCAGGGAACTTCCCGAACCAGGGATCGAACCCAGGTCTCCACATTGTAGACAGACGCTTTCCGTCTGAGCCACCACTTGATCTTAGCCAGAGTCCTTACAACTCAATTATAGAAAGAAAAATAGCCCAATTAAAAATGGGCAAAGGATCTGAAGAGAGATTTCTTTGAAGAAGATATACAAGTGATTAGTACATGAAAAGATGCTCAAAATCATTAGTTATTTGGGAAATGCAAATCAAACTAAAAAATGAAAGGCTACTTCACACCCATTATGAAGGCTACAATCAAAAAGATAGTTTAAGTGTTAGAGAGGATGTGGTAAGAATGAAAACTGTTGGCAGGAATGTAAAATGGCTTTTCTATTTTGAAAATCGTCTCAGTTCCTTAAAAAGCTAACCATACAGGTATATGTGACCAAGTAATTCCACTCCTATCTAGATTTATACCTAAAAGAAATGAAAACCTATGTCAGTGCAAAAATATGTACACAAACCTTCATCATAGCATTTTTCATACTAACCAAAGGAGAAATGACTTAAGTGTCTGTCAACTGGTGAATGATAAATAAAATAGGGTATATCCATACAATGGAATATTATTCAGCAAAAAAAGAGATAAAATTCTAATACATGCTACAACCTGAAAAAATCTTGAAAAGTCATGTTAAAGTGAAAGATGCAAATGATCACATATTGTAGGATTTCATTTACATGAAATGTACAGAGTAGGCAAATCTATAGAAATAGAAATTAGATTAATGATTTCCTAGGGCTGAGGGTCCCATCACTTCATGGCAAATAGATGGGGAAACCATGGAAACAGTGACATACTTTATTTTCCTGGGCTTCAAAATCATTGCAGATGATGACAGCAGCTGTGAAATTAAAAGAAAAAGCTTGCTCCTTGGAAGAAAAGCTATGACCAAACTAGACAGCATATTAAAAAGCAGAGACATTACTTTATCAACTGGTGAATGATAAATAAAATAGGGTATATCCATACAATGGAATATTATTCAGCAAAAAAAGAGATAAAATTCTAATACATGCTACAACCTGAAAAAATCTTGAAAAGTCATGTTAAAGTGAAAGATGCAAATGATCACATATTGTAGGATTTCATTTACATGAAATGTACAGAGTAGGCAAATCTATAGAAATAGAAATTAGATTAATGATTTCCTAGGGCTGAGGGTCCCATCACTTCATGGCAAATAGATGGGGAAACCATGGAAACAGTGACATACTTTATTTTCCTGGGCTTCAAAATCATTGCAGATGATGACAGCAGCTGTGAAATTAAAAGAAAAAGCTTGCTCCTTGGAAGAAAAGCTATGACCAAACTAGACAGCATATTAAAAAGCAGAGACATTACTTTGCCTACAAAGGTCCATCTAGTCAAAGCTATGGTTTTTCCAGTAGTTATATATGGATGTGAGAATTGGATTATAAAGACAGCTGAATGGCAAAGAATTGATGGTTTTAAACTGTGGTGTTGGAGAAGAGTCTTGAGAGTCCCTTGGATAGCTAGGAGATCAAACCAGTCAATCCTAAAGGAAATCAATCCTGAATATTCATTAGAAAGATTGATGCTGAAGCTGAAACTCCAATACTTTGGCCACCTGATGCGAAGAGCTGACTCATTAGAAAAGACCCTAATGCTGGGAAAGATTGAAGGCAGGAAGAGAAGGGGATGACAAAGGATAAGATGGTTGGATGACATCATCGACTCAATGGGCATGAGTTTGAGCAAGCTCCAGGAGTTGTTGATGGACAGGGAAGCCTGGCGTGCTGTAGTCCATGGGGTCGCAAAGAGTCGGACACGACTGAACGACTGAACTGAACTGAGGGCTGAGGGTTGGGGCATGTGGATTTCTGTCTAAGGAATGGAGAATATCTTTGGAAGATATTCCAAATGTATTCTAGAATGTATTGTGGTGATGGTTGCAGATCTCTGTAAGTATATAAATATATTACAAGCACTTTGAATTGTATCTGTTACATGGGCAATTGTATGGTGTGTGAATCATATCAATAAATCTGTAAAAAATTAGTAATGAAATTATAGATGTGAACATGGAATATTTAGGGGATAGATTTTATAAAAGGAATTTTGTTCCCTATAGGAACAGGAGAATTAATACTGATTACTTTTAAACTGTTAATTTTAGCATATAAGCTAAACTTTTGAGAGCAAAAACTAAAGGATAGAAACAGAATATTAAACATAAACCAGTAACAAGAAAGAAAAAAGTGACTAGAACTGAATTAATAGATGGAAGAAGAGGGGGAAAAAGTAGAGGAAAAACGTCATAAATCTAAATATATGAGTAATTCACAAAAATGTGTAAATCATCTTGTCTTCTAAAAATAGAAATTCTGATATTAAATAAATAACAAAAAATATTTTGTAGGGAACTTTTCAAAGCATAATGGCCCCAAAAAGCTAAAGGTTAAAACATGGAAAAAGTCTGTTAGTCAAATGCTAACTAAAAAAAGCTTGTATAGCGATATTATTATCAAATAAGACTGATAGTTTTTAAGACTTACAGCATTCTTACAAATGCTTTCATATGTGATAAAAGCAATGTTTCACTAAGAAAATAGAATAATTTTAAATGTCCACAACCTAGAAAATAGGCTCAAAATATAAACAAATAATAGTAAAGGCAATTAAAAGGAATGATAATAGAAGATTTCAACTTAACTCTTTCAAAAACTGATAGATTAGGCAAATAAAAATTAGCAAAATTGTAAGAGATTTGAACAATGTACTTAACAAGTCCAATCTAATTTACATGTTTAGAACCACATATAATGTGGCAATACACAGTTTTTAAAAGAATTCCCATGCTTTTACTTTTAAAATTTGTATTGGATTATAGTTTATAATGATGTGTTAGTTTCAGGTGTATAACAAAGTAATTCAGTTGTACATATACATATATTTTTTTCTTTTTCAGATGCTTTTCTCATATAGGTTATCAGTCGGACAGACTGAGCGACTTCACTTTCACTTTTCTCTTTCATGCATTGGAGAAGGAAATGGCAACCCACTCCAGTATTCTTACCTGGAGAATCCCAGGGATGGGGAAGCCTGGTGGGCTGCCGTCTATGGGGTCACACAGAGTCGGACACGACTGAAGTGACTTAGCAGCAGCAGCAGAATATTGAGTAAAGTTCCTTGTGCTATACAGTAGGCCCTTGTTTTTTTATCTATATTATATATAGTAGTGTGTGTATGTTAATCCCAAACTCCTAATTTGTTTTTAAAATATATAGAACCTAAACCTCTATTGGAACACAAGGTCTCCAAAATACCAGTTATTGTCTAGGTAGATGATGTTCACTGATCACACTGAAATAAAAATAGAAATCAATAAAAATATATAGCTTTATTTCCTTCCCTATGTTTAAACATCAGAAGACATGAGTCTAAATAATTTATGGGTGAAATAAATCATAATGGCAATCAGTCAGTATTTAATACAGAATGTCAATGAAAACACTACATACCAAAACTTGTGAAAATAATGCTAATGCAATGTATTGATTTATATTCTTAGGTATTAATATTAGAAGGAAAACTATACTGAGAAGAAGCTGATTAATTTTAAATATCAGTTCAGTTCAATCTCTCAGTCATGTCTGTCTCTTTGTGACCCCACAAACTGCAGCATACCAGGCCTCCCTGTCCATCACCAACCCTGAACCTTGCTCAGAATCATGTCCACTGAGTCAGTGATGCCATCCAACCATCTCATCCTCTGTTGTCCCCTTCTTCTCCTGCCCTCAATCTTTCCCAGCATCAGGATCTTTTTCAATGAGTCAGTTCTTTGCATCAGGTGGCCAAAGTATTGGAGTTTCAGCTTCAGCATCAGCCCTTCCAATCAATATTCAGGATTGATTTCTAAGTACCAAAAATTTAAACAGTAAATTCTTATGAAGTAGGAGGAAGGTGAAATAACTTCATTTGATTAGATAACTGACATCAATAGATCCTCACATAATCTAAGAAATGATCTTAGCACAGGACATGCAAATAGACCATGAGTGTTCTCCACGTATACCTTTTGTTTATCACATACAGGGAAAAATGAGATCACACTGTCTTGCTGATTCTCACATGGCCAGGAGAGAGGCACCAAGAGACCAGATTATTACCTCAAATCAAGAAGGTGATACCAGGAATAGACCTAACCACTATCAATACCATTGAATTACCCCAGTCTCTAAGTTAAACTGGCCTTAATATTGCTAAATTGACATTTAAAGTTCAGATTCTTTAATGCCTTATAATGAACAATATTTGAAACAGTATAAATAATTACTGAGAAAAACCAAACATCATATTGTGGGGCACAGAACACAACATATCCTATAATGAACTTTCTTTAGCGTTATAAAGATCTATGACAACTTTTACATAGAATATATAAAATAGTTTGAATAATTATAATGTTAACTTTGGTGATTGTAAAGAAATAATGGCCTGGTGAAAATTATTGTTTCTCTTTTACTTATTGTTCATCTACGTTTCAGTTTATCATACAAACCATGCTGATCAGTCATAAAACTGCCTTTAGCATCAGTACCAGTTCAGTCGCTCAGTAGTGTCCGACTCTTTGCAACCCTGTGGATTGCAGCATGCCAGGCTTCCGTGTCCATCACCAACTCCTGGAGCTTGGTAAAACTCATGTCCATCGAGTTGGTGATACCATCCAACCATCTCATCCTCTGTCATCCCCTTCTCCTCCTGCCTTCAATCTTTCCCAGCATCACGGTCTTTTCTAGTGAGTCAGCTCTTCGCATCGGGTGGCCAAAGTATTGTATTTTGAACTTCAGCATCAGTCCTCCAATGAATATTCAGGACTGATTTCCTTAATGATTGACCGGTTGGATCTCCTTGCAACCCAAAGGACTCTCAAGAGTCTTCTCCAACACCACAGTTCAAAAGCATCAATTCTTTGGTGCTTAATGTAGTGTAATGCCTTAATATACAAAATTGCCTTTCATTTCAGTTCAGTTCAGTCGCTCAGTTGTGCCTGACTCTTTACGACCCCATGGACTGCAGCACTCCCTTAATACAGTGTAATGTAGACTTTTTTTTTTCCTCATTGAGCTGTGCTTTTTCATAAGCACAGTTTGTGATATGTCAATGAGAATTTACTATGCTATAAATAGCTTAGTTCTGCAAATGAAGAATTATTTTGTTTATCTGTCAGATAGCTGGTATGTTTTTTAATTATTTGGCTATTTCCTTATGTAATATTGTACTAAACTTCATGGGATTTACATTCAGTAGACTTTTTTTTTTAATTGGGGGAATACTTGCTTTACAATGTTGTGTAGGTCTTTGCCATACAACATGTGGAACCAATTATATATATATCCCTTCCCTCTGGAACCTCCCTCCCACCTTCCCCATCCCACCCCCTCCTCCAGTTAGGTCTCACAGAGCACCTGGCTGAGCTCCCTGTGCTATGCAGCAGCTTCCCACTAGCTATCTATTTCTTGCTTCCCTGATAGTTCAGTTGGTAAAGAATCTACCTGCGATTCAGGAGATCCTAGTTTGATTCCTGGGTTGGGAAGATCCACTGGAAAAGGGATAGGCTACCCACTCCAGTATTCTTGGACTTCCCTTGTGGCTCAGCTGGTAAGACTCTGCCTGCAATGTGGGGGACCTGGGTTTGATCCCTGGGTTGGGAAGATCCCTTGAAGAAGGGAAAGGCTACCCACTCTAGAATTCTGGCCTGGAGAATTCCATGGACTATATAATCCAAGTGGTTGCACATGACATGACTGAGTGACTTTGACTTTCACTTTCAGTGTATGTGTGGGCTTTTCCCAGGTGGCTCAGTGGTAAAGAATCCATCTGCCAATGTAGGAGATGTGGGTTCAATCCCTGGGTCAGGAAGATGCCCTGGAGGAGGAAATGGCAATCCACTCCAGTATCACCTGAGAAATCCCATGGACAGAGGAGCCTGGTGGGCTATAGTCCATGGGATCCCAAAAGAGTCAGACACAACTTACTGACTAAACAACAGAATATGTATGCCAAGGTTACGTTCTCAATTTATCCCACCCTGTCCTTCTGCCTCTGTCCTTTCTCTGAGTTTGTATCACCATTCCTTTCCTGCAAGTAGGTTCATCAGGACTCCAAGCTGAACCATTTAATTAAACAGCTCTGTAATTAAAAAAAAAAAAATCTGTGAACCATTGTTTCTGATCTGTGAAACAGGGCTCATACCTCACAGGACTAATGAGAATTAAATTAGATAATACACATGAAAGTCACTTTGAAACTGTCACGTGGTTTGTCACCATTATCTAGATACTTGATAGACTCTAGTGGTTTTCATTTGCATATTGATTGAGTAAAATGACAGCATTTTATTGTCACAGTTCTACCAACCAAATGGATATAGAAATCCCCAGGCAGAAAATTAAACAGGCTGACTTGAATTTTTGACTGACTGCCTTCATCCTGTGATTCCCAAGATGACTTGAAGGAAAATGCCAGAAGCAGATTCATAAACTGCCCAGGAGAAATGCTATAAACACTAAATACAACCGCATTTATGCCAGAGCAGGTGATTAAAAAAATTAGAAGCATTTGGGATGGAAAACTGCATATCCAGATGGCCTTCAGATAAGCAGCTTCATGTGCAGAGTCGCAAGTGATTTGGGGGAATCTGTGGCTGAAGTGTGCGAGTCATCCTTGGAAACCCAGGGCTCCACAGGTGGCTGGTGCTGGACTGAACACTGCACCTCTCTGTAATAATGCAGCTTCATGATACCTTTCCTCAGAACTCCGCAACAAGCTTCGCAGACACAGCACTTGTGAAACCCCTTTTGGAGAGCGAAATCTTAGAATCTTGTGACAAAGTCAATGTCTGAAGGTTGCACAGTAGATTGGAATAGAACAAAGGCATCCTGATAGTCCTCTTTCCCTGAATCTGATGTATGGTGTGCTTTGTATTTCTGTTAAAACCAATCTCTGTTTAAATCTGGCTTAGAAATTAAACCAATATTTACAAAGCACTTACTGTGTAGGAGACATAGTATGCAAGGCATGAAGATAATACGCAAGGAATGAAGAATATACAGAAATTGAGTGTTGACTATTCCCTGCATAAATGGAATTTGTATTTAAGGGACAGAAAGGTGCCCATTCATAATTTGCAAAACATGGAAGCATTGTAATTGTGGTATAAAGAATGTTAAGTGAGCATAAAATACAGAGTAATTTTGGTAGAGTTGTTGTAGAAGCTTCATAGAGTGAAAGGCAATGGAATAATTAATTGGATGTTTACAGAAGTCGAAGGAGGAAGGAAGCAGTGAAGACAGAAGGAGTAGTTTAAGTAAATGTACATGTATGTGAAATGTACATGCATATGACAGATTTATAAATGAGCAAATCATCTGGGATTAGTCAGTAGTCCGATTGACTAGATTGTAAAGCGTGTGCGTATGGCTGTATAGAGAATATAAAGGCTAAGAGACAAGAATGATTGTTGGAAGTCAGTAAGGTTGGAAGGGTAGGCAGGGGTCAGACTGTGAAGATCTTAAAACTGAAAATGGATTTGTTTTCTGTAGAAAATGGGGCAGGGATGGGGGATAAGGTGATGAAGTAAACATGCTGATTCTGGTAGAAATGTGATTAGTGGATTAAAGAGGGAAGGACAGAAATAGAGCAGTTAAATGGCCAGTAAAATGAATTGGCTCACAGGCTTGGAGAAAGATGAAGTCAGATATTTGACATGGGATATAGCTTATCTCTGATTGAATCCTGAAGGTTAGGTAAGAGAAAGGTTGAAAATGACTCTAAGACCTTTAGCTAGTGACTATGTGGATGATGAAGCTATTAACTAAGAAAAGCATCCACAAACATGGACAGGCAGGTATAAGATGAGAAGGAAGAAGATATTGACTTAGCTTTTGATATTCTAAGCTTCATGTGCATCTTTAGAAAAGAATAGCATTGAAATATGTATACTATCACGTAAGAAATGAATTGCCAGTCTATGTTCAATGCAGGATGCAGGATGCTTGGGGCTGGTGTATGGGGATGATCTGGAGGGAAGATGTGGGGTGGGAGGTGGGAGGGGGGTTCATGTTTGGGAGTTCGTGTAAAAAAATAAATAAATAAATAAAATAATAATAATAAAAAAAATAAAAAAATAAAAAAGACCAGTATGAAGTCGGAAATTCACGCTGACTTTAGATAAAAATCACTCATGTCTTCCCGAAGATTTGTGGGTCCTCAGGTTGAAGCACACATGGAGGACCACATAACATATGCTGAATATTTAAAAGCTAGAAATCAAGTCAGAATCGCTGAATGAAATGCAGCCTACCCTCCTACCATGACAAAACTGCCTTCATGTCAACCCTGAAGGCCAGGTTTGAATTAGAGTTCTGTACTCAAATGTGGGAGACCAGCTAAGAAAGAGCTTCCCCTTTTTTCTTCCAACCCTGGAACAGGTCTCAGGTGCACTTCTGGGAAGCCCCAACTTGCAGGCTTACGCCCTGTCTACATTCCTGTTGCCTGGAATTGCCCCTTCTCACCATCACCCACTCCCTGGCCACCTCCAGCATCTCAGAATACATTTTATGCATCAGAAGTATTAATATAACTCAGATTCAACAAGAAAAAACTCAGGGAGATTCAAGTAAGAACTGTGAGATCCTGGGTACCCGAGTGTGGTTTGAATGGAAGGATGTAGGCTCCAGATGAGCACAGCCTGTTGGGCTTGCAGGCTGCTAGGCTCATGAAGGGCAGAGCAGGTGTCTACAGCTTGAATTTCAGGAGAGGGCTCTGCTTGCTCTAATATAAAGGCAGTGATGAAAAGGCATTCCTAGAAAAGCAGATTTTGGAGTCTAACATGTTCAAGGGAAGGAAATAGAGTGTACAGAGAAAGAAAAGAGATGTAACAATAGAACTTATGAGATAAACAGTATAGAACTAAAAAGTCCCTTGATGAAGGTAAAAAAGGAGAGTGAAAAAGCCGATTGGAAATGCAACATTCATAAAACTAAGATCATGGCATCTGGTCCTATCATTTCATGGCAAATAGAAGGGGAAAAAGTGAAAAAATGACAGATTTTGTTTTCTTGGGCTCCAAAATCACTGTGGATGGTGACGGCAGCCATGAAATTAAAAGATGCTTGCTCCTTGGATGAAAAGCTATGACAGGCCTAGACAACATATTAAAAAGCAGAGATATTACTTGGCTGACAAAGGTTCATATAGTCAAAGGCATGGTTTTTCCAGGAGTTGTGTATGAATGTGAGAGTTGGCTGAGCTGAAGAATTGATGCTTTTGAACTGTGTTGCTGGAGAAGACTCTTGAGAGTAACTTGGACTGCAGGGAGATAAAACCAGTAAATCCTAAAGGAAATAAATCTGGAATATTCATTGGAAGGAGTGATGCTGAAGCTCCAATACTTTGGCCACCTGATGCAGAGTCAACATATTAGAAAAGACCCTAATGCGAGGAAAGATTGAAGGCAAAAGAAGAAAGGGGCAACAGAGGATGAGATGGTTAGATAGCATCACTGACTCAATGGACATGAATTTGAGCAGACTTGGAGATAATGGAGAACAGAGGAGCCTGGCATATAGTCCATGAGGTCACAAACAGTCAGACATGACTTAATGATTGAACAAGTATAGAACCTGAAGTGGAGCTGCGGAGGAAGAAAAGATAGCATGTGTGGAGCATCCTTTCAAGAGTTATCAGAAAAGACAAGCTGAAGAGGGAGTTTACAATGGGTCAAGAATAGAGGAAATATTTAACTTGTTTAAAAATTAAAAAGAAAATTATAAGAGTAGAGGTCAGTTTTTCTTGTTAATATGTCATACTGCAATTGTAAAAGGTCACCAATATGACATTCAAAGGTTAAAAACAGTGCATTTGGAACAAGGCATTTAACTGATTAAGCCTAGATTTATAAACACAAGAGGTTAAACATCTGAGTCTAGAGATATCCATTATTGTTTTTTAATGAAAGAACAGCTCTACTGAACACCATTTATGCCAACTCTAATGCATTAAGTTTGGAAATAGAAAAATTTCTGTAAAGGATGGAGTTAATGGCATTTTAGTCAATATCCTAACATTAATGTCTGTCCTTCTGGAAAGGAAAGACAGAGAAAATGTATTTTCTGAACCTAGATCTCTTCTAAGAGAAGAATAGAAGAATAAAAATTACACCTTGACATGAGGCAGCCTCACTCAGTGTTATTGGACAGACAAACCACAAATGTGTAAGTAACGAAAGGCCCCATCAAGTCATTAGTAGGAAGTTTTAGTGATGAAGTAAATCAGTGTAGCTAGGCTGGAAGTTCAAAGATCCTAGAATTTTAGCCTAGTTTTGTCCCAGACTGTTTGTAAACCAGGATAAGATATTCAGTGGTCAGCCTTGGTTTATTTATCATTTTGGACCATGGGTTTTACCTCCCCAAATCTCCAAAATTTATTGTTCATACAATTTCTTTCTTGGAAAGGTGAAACAATTCATATGATGAAAGCAGTGTTGGATGAAAGAGGGTGAGGGCCCTAGGGTCTGCTGCCCACTTAAACTGCTCTTTCCATTTCTGACTCTCTTTTGAAATGTTCCTAAGTGTCTTTATTTTGCACAGTTGGAAAATATTTGAACTAGATAATCTGTAAGATCCATTCCAACTATAAAATCCTATGACTCTCCTAAGTCAGGTAGAACTTTGCCGATGAGGTGGAGTTTGATTGGGCCTTTGAAGTGGGGCCATATATTTGGATTAGTGGGTAGGAAGAGTGAAGATATTTAAAACAGGAAGAGGAGCATCATAAAAATAATAAAAGAAATAATGAAAGGAATAATACTGGTTTCCTTGGCAGAGGATGTGTGGAATAATAAAGAGACTTTGCTAACTAAACTGTAGGGATTGTAAGGGAGAGCAGTGGGAAATAAAATTTAAGTACAGGGCACTTGCTTTTCATATAAGAGAAATGTTATTCCTGGAGACTTTATATAACTTACAACTCAAATAATTCAAAACAAATTTTCCCAAAGGGAGCACACATTTTGGAACTTATAAAAATTCATAATTATTTTAGTGTATGTTTGCTTTGAAGTTGTTTTTTACATTTCCTTTATTATTTTGCTGAGGGCTCTTTCCAAAATTAATGTTGGTGATTGTTTGTTCTCCTTCTAGTGGTTATCCCATCTTACTTCTATTCCAAAGTTATTGATTTTTGGTTTGTTTTCAGCACTAGCTTTGGCAGCACCACTTAATGAAGTTGGATAACACTGTGAAAGGCTATAAAAAATGAGATTTGAAATGATAATAACAGTATTTGCTTAGGTTATAAAACCAAAGCTCACTTTCAGAAATTCAAATACAAGTAACCAAGAGTTCTCATAATACTGACAAAGGAGGGCTTGTGTTTCTTTTCACTAGTGCTATAGGTGATGGCAATCACAGAAACACAGTTTGCAATTAACTCAGTCTTCAAATTGGGCAATTTTTCAAGAAATAAGTAAATTGAATTTCTCATTGGTTCAAATTCGGCACAATCCTTTTTTTAATCCCACAGTTTCAAGTTTTTCATAATCTTGAATCCCATTTATATGTATTGCGAAATTGGTCTGAGGTCAGTGGATATATGCAATTTATCTTTGTAACCCCTGAGGCATCTTTGCAGTATGCCTTTCAAGAAACAGACATTGAAGTCAGCTTTGGCTAAATGAAATTGAATTGTTCCATGCAGCTCACACTGGGAGAGGAGGTAGGATTAGAGAGTGGAAATTCATAAGTTAGGCCCTCAGAATTCAGGACCTGGCTATACGTTAAACATAAAGGAAGTGCTCGATAAACACTTTTGATTGCTAGATTAGGGGAGTGGGCATTTCTGATCACACCTTACCCATTGCAATCTCCTGTAAAGCTATAAAGGAATACTTCAACACCTAGTGACTTATGACTGGGTTCAAGGATTCAAGAAAGCAGTGTGTCTTGGACAGAGCAGAAGAGGCTTGGTGCTCAGTTAGGCTGGGATGACATATGGAAGGGGAGAGGGGGTGGAAACATTCAGAGGCCGGGCTAAGTGTAGCCAAGAAGAAAGGTGAAGCAGAGTGTAGTGCAAAGCATGCAGCTGCAAGCAAGTTACAGACTAAAGCCCAAAATGATACAGCTCTGTCTGTGCAATGCCAAAAGTCTAGGTGAAGAGTGGAAAAATCGAATCAATCATTGGGATGATTCAAAACATCCAGATGTGTGTTGTCATCAGGGCCATCACTAAAGGGTACGTGGGGTTAAGGCAAATATCAGTCTTCCCACACTCCCCCCAGATATTTTTATTCAGTTGAAATCATACTGAAACAGAGGTTTCAGTAGAAATAAGTCATAGAAGAGCTCTGCACATTCAACTAATAGGGAGCTTGTGAAAAGATGGGGAAGAGTTACCTCTCATTGCCTTAGTGGATTCAAATGGTTAGATTCTAGTGACAGAACTGTATGTTAGAAATGCTTGCATAACTAATTTTTCAAATTAATTTTACCTAGTTCTTTAAATCCTACTTTCTGAGCCAGACTCCTCTGTCCATGGAATTCTCCAGGCAAGAATACTGCAGTGGGTTGCCATTTCCTTCTCCAGGGGTTCGTCCCGACTCAGGGATCAAACCAGGATTTCCCACAGTATCAGCAGATTCTTTACCCTCTGAGCCACCAGGGAAGCCCTAAAAGGAAATTTAAATAAGTTTAAATATATAACGGCAGCAGAAATATAGGAATAATGCAACATAGACTTACACAACATGATATTTAAAAATGAATTCTAAGATCAAACTTAGGACAAAACAAGCATATCATCAGAAATAAAGCCACAGAAGTTTTTTTTTTTTTTTTTTCCCAAGGATCTCTATGACCAGTTTAACTTATTCCTAAGGCCAGAGGTTTTGACTTACATGCCCCTTATAGTGCATAATAGAATGTTTTGTTTGGCCAAAATACCATTTTGAATTCACAGTAGTATAAAGGGAAAAGACCTTTGGCCTTTTGGTTTGGCCACAAGATCACGAGTAATCAGCATTTATTTCCAGGTCAGACCTTAGATTCTCAAGCCAAACTTTCAAGCAAATAGTTCAGTTGGGAAGAAGGGCGAGGATTTTAGACTGGGTTCAGAAACACTTGAGGGGATTTTTGAGTAGAACAGAAAGACTGACCTTTGGAGCAGTTAGGGCCAGGGGTGCATAACTGCTCAGAGCTCACAGGGTTACAGGCAAGTCACCATCAGAAAGGGGAGGGCTTAAGGGACGACTTGACGTTCTTGACTTTAATTATTACATAACTCTAGTGTTAGTTTTCTTCCCTATTGTCTAATGGAGAAAAAAAAAATTTACTCCAATTTTTTTCCCTCTCATCTAACATTTCTTCAGTGCCTCCCTTGCTCTGCGCCAGGCCCTCTGCTGTTCTAGGTCATGCAGATACAGCAGTGACCCAAAGCAATATCTTGAAGCTTACATTCTAGAGAGAAGATAGGCAATAAAGGAAAAGGTAGTCAAGCTGGAAGTCAGCTTTGTGCAAATAATACAGTTTCTGCTTGATTGAATCATATATATTTAAAACCAAAGACATGCTTTAAGAGGTAATTTTGTCCATAATAGGTACTCTAAAAACATAGGGACTATTGTTAGTAGGTCATATGCTCCATTAAAGAAGTGGTATTATTGAGGGGAGAAAAAGAATTGTGTCCAATCAGAACTTTCTTTTGTAAGGATAATGACAAGACTATATTGATTTCATAAAAGAGATGAAGAAATCAGGGTGAAAAAAGGAAGATTCTGTAATATTGACTCAACACAGCAAAGAGATGAAGACAGTCTCCCTGAACTCCTTTTGCCTGGAAATGTCCTATGGTCAAGGACCCTTAACTTAACCAGAATGAATAAACTATTAACACTTTTTTTTTTTTTTAATGAACTTTGGCACTTGGTGAAATTCATGGGAAAGACAGGTCAGTTCTACTCTTGTGGCTGGGTCCAATGGCCTGACTGAAAATTGCAGTGTTTTCTATCAGATTGCTGACCATTTAGCTTGCGAGCCCCCGAGAAGGGGAGCTTTGTCATCTCTCCTGTCCTGGGCCTCTCATTCTTTTGGCTCTCTCGAAATCTGTGAATAATGTCTGCCTATACAGCTGAGAGAAATTTGTCATCTTCTCAATTGTAATATGTCATCGCTTTCATGCCCTAACTCCGGAACATGCTAGCCATGGGGGCCTTGAACCCATTTGAACGCTTGTGCTTGTCAAAATGTCTACAAGAATGGACATGGGGTTTGGAGGCAACCCTCTTCCCACCTCTCAAAAGAGTGGCACGGAGACAAGAGTTCTACAGTTATTTGTTGAACTTGGATTTTCAGTCATAGCCAAGGCACAATCGTGCCTTCTCTGGGTTGTTTTTCTCTTTTCATATGACAGTACTTCATTATTGCCACAGGGGGAACTGTTGGCTTAATTTTGCTTTAGAGACACTGCTGCTGAAATTATTAAGCTAATGATTTATGCCCCCTGTGATACAGCAATCTCTTGTGCTTAAAATGGTTACTATGTTTTGTTTACTGTTTATAACTACCAGTGGTTATGCCATGAAAAGCCCCTGCCAGCTTGCAGGGTTTATTTATCCCTGTGGATCTTTAGAAACCACTGATTAATATAGAAAAAATTTGAATGGTTTATATTAAAAAAAAATATCTCATAAGCCCTGAATTAAACCACTGTGCTGTGCTGTATAGGAGGAAAAGTTCACTGAGAATAAACAATGGATGTCAAAACCTACTGACTCTCGTATGTGCTTCTGGTTTTATCAAAGTGGAAAGTATGAGTGCTTTTCAGGAATACAGTGCTGTGACTCCATCAGTTTTGGGCTGTGAGATCACCAGCGTTTCCCCTTGGGTGCCGCACATTTTACCATATTAAGGAACCAATTTGCTTAGAGAAATGTTGCACATGTTTAAAGGCTGTTAAGTTTGATGGCTGGCAGAACTCTCCATTTTAGCCCCGAGGCTGGGCCTTGGTGAAAGAAGCTTTACAGCCAGCCTGCATTTTTTGTTCTGAAATGCTTTCTGTAACCAAAGGATTACATGGGGCAGATGAACCACAGGGCAGGGAAGGATATGATTTGTGAGTGTTGATTTGTTTAAAATGGCAAAATCGTTCTTATAGAATGTGTAAGTCTTGACCCTGTTACCTCTCCAAGAGAAATAAAGTAAACATCACTGTTGTTTTGGGCAGCTTCAGCCCAATTCCACACCTTCAATCCTAGGCATCACTTGCTGGCGCTTCAGTTACACCTTCCCACTGGCTCCTGAATGAACTCTGTCAGTCCATTTGGCTTTGTTTCCACTGCAAAATAGCTCCCCCACCCCCACCCTCTCTGGGACTGCTCCACAATTCCACTCCTCCTGCAATGGGCCAGTTCTGCTTGTTTACTGAGCTCCTTTCCTCTGTGCTCTGTTGTGGTCCATTCAAACAATGACTGCTCTCCCTTCCAAGGACCTCAGGCCTCCCACAAACCAAGCCAGGCCAAGGTACAAGAGAGGTCTGGCATTTGTGCCACAGTTCAATTCAGTCGCTCAGTCGTGTCCAGTTCTTTGTGATCCTATGGACTGCATGCAGCACGTCAGGCCTCCCTGTCCATCACCAGCTCCTGGAGATTACTCAAACTCATGTCCATTGAGTCGGTGATGCCATCCAATCATCTCATCCTCTGTCGTCCCCTTCTCCTCCTGCCTTCAATCATTCCCAGCATTAGGGTCTTTTCCAATGAGTCAGTGCTTTGCATCAGATGGCCGAAGTATTGGAGTTTCAGGTTCAGCATCAGTCCTTCCAATGAATATTCAGGACTGATTTCCTTTAGGATGGACTGGTTGGATCTCCTTGCAGTCCAAAGGACTCTCAAAGATCTTCTCCAACACCACAGTTCAAAAGCATCGATTCTTTAGCACTCAGCTTTCTCTATAGTCCAACTCTCACATCCATATGTGACTACTGGAAAAACCATAGCTTTGACGAGGCATATCTTTGTTGGCAAAGTAATCCCAACAGGCTGAGTACAATAACAAAATATTTTTCAGGTGGGGGTTTGTAAATGTGATGAACATACACCATCCAACCCAAAAGGCCGCACTTAAGGAAACTAGTTTGGCAATAGGAAAGAGGACAAGGCCCTGAACATTGGTTTAAAACTGAGTTCCAATAAGCGCATCTGTGTGCAGTTTGAGCCTCAGATATTCCCTTGCTACAGAACTCTCCAAACCAAAATGCAGTCAGATCCTTAAGAGAAAGAGATAAGCTCATCACTGAACACCACACCAAGGAGTAATAGTGTTAGTTACTCAGTCCTGTCTGACTCTTTATGACCCCATTGACTGTAGCCCACCAGGCGCCTCTGTCTATGAGACTTCCTAGACAAGAATACTGGAGTGGGTTGCCATTCCAGGGATCTTCCTGAACCAAGGAGTGAACCCAGATCTCCTGCAATGCAGGCAGATTCTTTACCACCAGGAAACCCATGGAGTACTAATATCTATTTTATTCTTCCTTATAACTCATTATTTTTCTTCATGAAAATGCAAATTTTAGCCCAAAGATATTTATAACACATACATACGAAAAACAAATATCCATTATTGAAGTAGCAATTTTGATTGGAAATACCTGGATTTCATAAGTGTCTTCATTCAGTATGTATTTTCAGTTACTCTTAAATTTACTCTTTTTTTTGTATTAGAAAAACAAAATGAAAGAAATAGAAATTCTGATGTAGTATATTCTAAAGATTTTTTTATGAACTCCATGTGTGATTTTTATTTTACACAATATTTAAGAAACTAAATCCTATACAGCTTAAGTGTGTTGCTGGTCATTTTCTTAAACCCAAAATGTGATTTAATTATAAATTATTTTTAAGTCACAGAAAATCTAAACACCAGTGTGGTATGTTATTTGAAATTTTATACAATCACAAAACAGTTTAAATATAAATTGTAATGAGCCTGATGGGTAAAAAATATCTGTAATGTGTAGGATTTTCTAGCATGAAAAATCCCAGGCTTCAGTAGATAGATGTGAGGATTAGATTTCTCAGAGTCAATTGACAGAATAAATTTTCAAGGATCCTGAGTGAAAAAGAATGAAAATAACTTGAAAATTGAATGCTTTTTTGGGGAAAACAGTGACCAATTATTAAATGTGTCAACAAAATAATTGATATTATTTTTTACATTATTCAGGATGATACACTTTTACTCTACAGAATCATAATATTTTCTAGGAACATTCATTTGTAACATTATTCTAGATATAATAGCTATATTATTTATTGAATTTCTTTGTACCCTAACAGCTCCTCTTGTTTCTCTAAGACCACTGGATTCTGAAGGTAGAATGTGAACTCTGAAAGTGTCAGACACACTTTAAGATTTAAGCTTAGATCCGGAACACATAATACTTCATTACTCAAGAAGAAGAAAAGCAAGAGGACTCATCTCACTTGGGGATTTAAAAATAAAGAGAAGATATGGGCTTACTCTGATTTTTCCATTTAATTAGCTTTATTTATTTATTTATTTATTTTTACATTTGCTCCATTCATTCTTTTTTTTTTTTTTTTTTT